>CANSZD010001702.1:502500-830000 GCA_947648045.1 Beta corolliflora
CCTCATATGCCCTGTAACTTTGGGCTGAATTAAACTGAGCTGAACTGAATTGAAGTAAAATTGTGAGAGGAAAGTAGTTGAACCGAAATGAAGTGAATTGAGCTGAAATGAAGTGAATTGAGCTTAAATGAACTGAATTGAACCAAACTAAATCGAACTTGTGCCCAAAAGAACAGGGACTTACAATATGGAGAAAATGGAGGATTTTTAAGAAAGGTAGAGAGAGAAAGTCTCGGACCACCACTTTTTGAATAAAAAAACATTTGTCATATTACTCTTCTTTGTGATGGCGCATGTTATTATTTTGTTTGCCACATATCAATAATCATTCCTCTTGCTATAATTGCAACATTTTTCTTATTTGGACGATTGATCATACGTTTTCATATATGGTAATATTTTCTCTCTATCTCTTGCCTATCACATGAATCCCCTTTTTATCTATCTGATAGGATATGAAATATACTAGGATTATATTTTGTATTTACACTTCTACTTTAGTTTGGTTTCCTAATATTGTTAGGATATCCTTTATTGTAACCTATATATTATGATTAATGGAATACACTCCAACCAAGGGAGTTTACCTAAATCCAGCATGGTATCACAGCCACAATAATCTTCCAAGATCCAATTTTTTTCGATCCTCCACCTTGCACTCGGTCCTCCCTAGCTGATCATCACAAAGCTTCCGCCAACCGAACTTAGCTTGAGCCATGACAAAAGACGACGAGCAATCCGATCCAACACCACCACCACCTCCTCCTCCCACGGCTAATCCCAACTACTATCCGGCATTATCCGTCAGCAACATTAAGAACAACATCTTCTTGATTCTTGATCGTGAGACGGTGCATTATTCTAATTGGGTTGAAGTCTTCTAAATTCATTGTCACGCCTATGATGTTCTAGATCATATTGATTTCACCAAACCTCATCCTGTTGACATGTCTGAGGCACTATAGCAACGACTTGATTTTGTTGTCAAAAAGTAGATTTTTGGGAAATTTTCTGCAGATCTACTACAAACGATATTATATCATGGCTATGCAGCTCAAGAACCATGGGATCACCTCAAAGCAATTTTTCAAGATAATAAACATACACGTGCCTTATATCTTTGAAAATCAATTCAATACTTTGCACCTCTCAAATTTTTCCGACATCACCACCTATTGTCAGCAATTAAAAAATCTTCGTGATCAACTTGCTAATGATGATCAAAATATGTCGGAGCAAAAATTGGTTCTTCGCCTCGTTTCAAGCCTTGTCAACACTGATTTTGACACAGTTGCATCGATGATTCAACAAACGAAGCCCCTACCATCCATTGAGACCGCTCGGTCTCTCGTTCCTCTTGAAGAGTCACGTCGAGCAACCGATAACTCCTCCACCACCTCTTCCTTTGTGGCTACAACCCACGAATCTGGCGCCCCTTCTAGCGCATAATCGCAACCGCAAAATAACCCTAGGTCCGGCGGCCAGGGCGGTGGCCGTGGCGGCGGCCGCGACGGTGGTGGACGAGGCGGCCGAAACAACAGGGGTGTAGTCGTGGTGGCAACTCCACCCGCACCACACAAACCACGACCCACCAGCAGCACCCTGTCAATCCCAGCCCCAATCAAACTCAATGGGTCGGCCCACTTCCAAGCCCCTAGGCTTGGGCTGCGTTCCAGAACTGGCAGCAACAATGGGCAATACCTCCTGCCCAATACCCCGACTTCAGGCCCAGGCCAGCACCCTAGGCCCAGTCCTGGCCCCCAGCCCCCGCATGCTTATGTCTCGGCTCATCAGGCCTACGCCCACCCGCAGGCCTATCCAGCAGGCCCAGTTCAGTTTGGGCCCCCATGAAACCAACCGAACTTGGTACAACCTTCTCCACTATGACTCTTCAAAATCCAGATGATGCTTGGTACATGGATTCCGGTGCCACCTCTCACATGACTCACTCCTTAGGTAATCTCTTGCCCCTGTTTAATTTAAGCACAAAAAATCTTATTTTAGTCGGTAATAGTCATCGCATTCCAATTACGGGTTATGGACATACTACTATCCCAAATCAACCTCTTGTCCTTCGTTTGTTTATCTTGCCCCACAAATTATTAAGAACTTAATTTATGCCCGCAAATTCACCACTAATAATTCTGTATCTATAGAATTTGACCCTTTTGGTTTCACTGTGAAGGACCTTCGCAGGGTGACAACTATAACGAGATGTGAGAGCACTGGGAACCTTTATCCTGTCACTCAAGCCCAACCCTCTACATGCCTAGCCACCGTTCTTGTTGCTATTCCACCCACCACTTAGCATGATCGTCTAGGACATCCAGGAGCTCAGTCTATTAAATTTCTTAGGCAAAATAATTCCATAGTTTGTAATAAAGAGCATGACTCTACTTTTTGCAACTCTTGTCAGATTGGGAAACATATTAATTTACCTTTTTATGAAGGAAAAATTGACAGGAACAATCCCAACTATGGGCATTCGGCCATATTCAGTCCCAACTTTTAATTATTCCTCATTGGTCCCAACTTTAGGTTGAGTTTTACAAAAACAGTCCCAGTTGACTGGTCACCGTTTTAACCGGTAAATTTTTTAAAAGAAATTTCTTTAACCGGTTTTACCTCATCTGTCACCCCTCTGTCTCTCTCCTCCCTCCTTTCTTACCACCTATCCCACTCCTCTGCCACTCAACCCCCCTTTGCTGTATCACCATCATCTTCTTCACCAGAGTAGCCCCTAGTTTTCAACAATGGTGGTCCCAAATCCCCCTACCACCCCGAAAGCCCTCCCTTACCCCATCAAAACCCACACCACGCACCTCTCCAATCACCGCTGGCAATTTTCAAGAAGATAAGCCACTCAAAATTGATAATATGTCTCTGACTACCTTAATTCCCAGTTTGTTGAAAAAACCATCATTTTCTTCCCTTAATTCCCAGTTTCTCACTGTCCAGATTTCAGTTTATAGCAACCACCACTAGAGTGGTACTGGAAATTGAAGATATTCACATAATTGGTAGTGAAGTTGCATTGCCAGTTGCCACATACATTGTAGAAGTACACAAATTCATTACTATTGTCATTAATCCCTTCATACCCACTGCCCACACATTTCTAACTTTTTCTAAAAGATGAATACTTTTAATTAAATATTCAATTGATGACAAAGATAAAAGACATTTGAGAACCGAAAACAACTGATGCCAAAATTTGTTAATCCTCTGACCCACCTTCCTTCATATCCAAATTTGAAGCTGTCATTGAATTAAATGAGTTGAGAGCTTCGTATTTTTTCTAATTGCCAAGAAGTCATCCAAAATCAAGGATGACGACAGCGACGTCGACAACGCAAGGGGAGGATGAGGGAGTTGGGAGGAGGGAGGTGGAGGGAGAAAGGATGTTGGAGGTCTGGAGGAGAGTCTGAGAGAGATGGAAGGTGGTGGAGTGAAAGTGACATGAGGAGAGAGAAAATGTGGTGGTTAAAGTGATGCATGTGATTGAGATGAGTGGCTTTACCTGTTGTAACAGGTAATCAACCTGTTGGGACCGTTTTTGTAAAACTCACCCCAAGTTGGGACCAATGAGAAATAATCAAAAGTTGGGACCAATGAGAAATAATCAAAAGTTGGGACTGAAAATGGCGGAACACCCATAATTGGGATTGATCCTGTCAATTTTTCCTTTTATGAATCCACCAGTGCTACTACTACTGCCTTTGATATTATTCATGCTGATTTATGGACCTCTCCTATTTGTAGTAGTTCAGGCAATAAATATTATCTTGTTCTTATTGATGATTTTACTCATTATGGTATGGACTGTTCCCCTTGCCTACAAATCTAAAGCTTACCAAGCCCTCATTGATTTCCATGCATATGTTAGAACTCAATTTGAACGTTCCATAAAAACTTTTCAAAGTGATAATGGTCGTGAATTTGATAATAATCCATTCAAACAGTTTTGCATCAAAATGGCATGGTATTTCGATTCTCATGCCCTCACACATCCTCTCAAAATGGTAAAGCTGAAAGAATAATTCGTACATTAAATAATATCATTCGTACTATGGTTCATCATGCCTCTCTTCCTTTGACTTTTTGGGATTATGCTTTCGAAACTGCTACATATCTTCACAATATATTGCCTACCAAGACCCTTCCAAAAATCACATCCCTTTTCAGACTTTATTTCACAAAACACCGACCAATGATCATCTGAGAGTTTTTGGGTGCTTGTGCTACCCTAATCTGACATCTACTACCCCTCATAAACTTGCTCCTAAGTCTACCCCATGTATTTTCCTGGGTTATCCTAAAAATCATCGGGGTTATCGTTGTTTTGACCTCTCTACTAATAAACAAATCATCTCTAGGCATGTTACCTTTGTCAAAACACAATTCCTATATCCCTAATTAGCCCATCCATCCTCCTCTATGGCCCAAGATAATCGTTCTCCTCTATCAAACCCTTCACTACACGAAAAACGATTTTTGGCAACAACAAATGTCGTTGCTAAAAATATCTTTGGCAACGACATCTGATTTTCCGCAACAATTTACCTTTGTTATGGGAGATGCCGTTACTAAAGGTTTTTGCAACGACATACTCTTGTTGCGAAAAATAAAGTATTTTGCAACAAAAACGTCGTTACCAAAAACAACTTGTTGCCATATCTCAGCCTGGGCTTGGGACATGCCTTTTAATTTTTGCAACGACAATTCTGTTACAAAAACCACATTTCTACAACAACAACAGTCTTTGTTGCCAAAACGTTTTTTTCGCAACAAGATATATGTTGCAAAAACTCATATTGGAACCATTGAAGTCATATTTTCAGCAACAATATTTTTTGTTACAAATAATAACTCATTTATAGCAACGATGACCTTTGTTGGAAAAAGTGAAAGGTTCTTGCTTTCCGATATTCGTTTCAGTTTTGATGGTATTTACTATTCAAAGTTTCCTACAATGTCATACAATTTATATGGACGATTATTATAAATTTAGAGCTAATAATTTATAGCCATAATACATTGGCTCATATATATAACCATCAATGAAGTATACGTTTGTTACATAACGTAATTAGATGTTCCAAAAAATACACCATTACATATAATAATCATTAGATGTCCTAAGATTAGATATATACCAAAATATTTGCCTAAAATTTTAACAAAAAATGGCTAGGCAAATTGCAAGCAATTCTCTTTCAACTTCACTTCCCACTATTAGTCATCATAATGAACATCATCATTGCATAAAGTCCTACAAAAATCAGAACAAGGAAACACAAAAGTTAGAACAAAGAGTTGGCGACATTGTCGTTAAGATGTGAGATAGAGGAAAAACAACGTTATGTTGTCGTGAATATTCAAAAAGGACATTAAATTATAAACTAACCTGGAGCGCTTGTAATCATATCTTCAAATAGCTTCTCCATAGCTTCCATATAGAGTATTTGCTCTTCCTTGTAGTCATCCATAACCTTCTTGCTTGCTTCCGATTCACTTTGTAGGTTCATAATCTGATTATAGATATATAGTGGAAAATTCTGCATAATTTTCGGCAGAGTCTCATTTGAAATTTGAACAACCCAATCATGGGAAAGTAGTATAACCTGCTCATAGAAACTTTAAACCAATATAAGCCTCAACAGGCCATAATATCCCCTTTTAGGGCTCATCAACAACAAATCCCAGCACCCTAATCAAATACTACAATCATATACAGATTATACTCACATGTATCTCTTAGGAGCGTCCATCCTTAACCCAATTCAACACCCTATCACCATCTACATTTGTGTGTTCAACAAGCCATACAACACATTACCATTGTTCAGAGTCTAAGCAAGCATTTCTATGTATTAGAATAATTGGAATATAATCTAACTAGATATACTAGCAACAATAGTGCAAGCTTATTCCTTGCGCCCCTTCCTTTTGGATGGATCTGCTTCCAGGCCCAACGTGCCCCACCTCAACCCCAGGCCCAAGGCCTTGTCCCACCCACCGTCCAGCACACTATTCGTGCCTCCCCCTCCGGCCGGGCCTGCTTCTCCGCATGTGGCTCACAGGTCAGTTGGGCCTGACCTGAGCCCCGTGCGTGTAAGCCCATCCACTGCCCTGGCCCCAACTCTCCCAGCAAACCCGTATCCCAGCAGCACCCCAGGTCATGCGGTACACTCCCCTGCACATTCGGAGCCCTCACACTGTGTCCCCAGCCCACCCCCTGACTTATTCCCCACAAATGACAATCCGTGCTTGCCATGGAATTCGCAAGCCTAACCCTAAATATTTTATGCTCACTCCCATCCCGCCCACACCTCTTTCTCGCTCACCTATTCCAAAAAATCACAAAATTGTCTTGTCTAAACCAAATTAGAATGCGGCTATGAACGATGAATATAGTGCTTTAATTCAAACAGGGACTTGGGAATTGGTTCCTAGGCCTACATGGGTGAATATTGTCAATTGTATGTGGCTTTTTCGTCATAAAGAAAAATCTAATGGTGACTTAAAAGGCACAAAGCTCGTTTGGTGTGTGATGGCAGGTTACAGGAATAGGGTGTTGATTGTGATGAGACTTTTAGTCCTGTTATTCCCCCGGCTACTATTCGTACCGTATCGGGGTTGGCCATGGCCCGCCAATGGTCTATTCATCAACTTGATGTCAAGAATGCCTTTTTACATGGTGATCTGCAGGAAACTGTGTTTATGCATCAACCTCCAGGTTTTGTTGACAAACGGTATCTTCATCATGTTTGTCGTTTCCCCAAGGCTTTGTATGGTATCAAACAAGCACCTCGTGCTTGGTATCAGCGTTTTGCTAACTATCTTCCGCATATTGGTTTTATTGCTGCTCAAAGTGACACCTCCTTGTTCACTTATAAGCATGGTCCCGACATGGCATATCTTCTCCTTTATGTTGATGATATTATTATGTGCATTTCCTCTGATTCTCTGCGGGATTGTCTCATTAGTACTCTTAAAACAGAATTCTCAATATCTGATTTGGGCCCTCTTTGTTATTTTTGGGCATATATGTTACTCGTACTCCTTCATATATGTTACTTTCTCAGCAAAAATACGCACAAGAAATATTGGAGCGTGCAGGCATGAGCTCCTGCAAGCCTGCTGCTACTCCTGTTGATACGAACTCCAAGCTCAGTGTCGATTCAGGGCCTCTAGTCTCTGATCCTACACACTATCGTAGTTTAGCTGGAGCTTTACAATATCTTACTTTTACTCGCCCAGATATTGATTATGTAGTTCAGCAGGTTTGCCTATTCATGCATAACCCTCGGGAGTCACCTTATAATGCTTTGAAACACATCCTACGCTATATAGGATACCATTGATCATAGGTTACATTTATATCCTACTACTCATTTGCGCTTGATCACTTATACTGATGCAGATTGGGGTGGTTGTCCAGATACACGTTGTTCTACTTCAGCTTATTATTGTTTTCTTGGGGATACCTTAATTTTCTGGCAGTCTAAGAGACAACCACTCTTTCTAGATCAAATGCAAAGGCTGGATATAGAGGCGTCGCTAATATTGTTGCAGAAGCTTCCTGGTTGCATAATGTTCTTTTGGAGTTACATTCTCCTCTTCGTTACGCAACCATTGTTTATTTTGATAATGTCACTGCTATTTATCTTTCTCGCAATCCAGTACAACACTAACGCACCAAGCATGTTGAGATGGACATTCACTTTGTTCGGGAAAAGGTTGCTATTGGTCAAGTATGTGTGTTGCATGTTCCTACCAGATATCAATTTGCTAACATATTCATAAAAGGCCTTCCGCCACATTTATTTTTGGAATTTAGGTCCAGTCTTAGCATTCGTCCTCGTCCCGCTATAATTGCGGGGGTGTGATAGAATATGAAATATACTAGGATTATATTTTTTATTTACACTACTACTTTAGTTAGGTTTCCTAATATTGTTACGATATGCTTTATTGTAACCTATATATTATGATCAATGGAATACACTCCAACCAAGGGAGTTTACCTAAATCTAGCACTATCTTTATCACTCTCCTCTTTGCATGGCTTAGCTTTCTTAATAAATGTGTCAAGCTAACGGATTATATTGTAATAATAGTGGAATGGAGGAAATACAACACAACAAATGCCCTTAGATTTCCATTAAGCCAGTTGATTCTACGTTGGTTGTGGCTTAGCTTGTATTGCTGTTTAGAGTGCTCATTGGATTATTTTACCTACACAAATTGCATTTATATTTGATAGTGTAAAATACAACGGTGCGTTAACGTCTTAGAAGTTCATTTGAGAAAAAGTATCCCAAATGTCTCCTCATGCCTTTTGCAACCATTCAAATTATCATCAAAAGTTATTCTTGACATAATTTCCTATTTCAAAAATAATTTTTGTTTTCTAGAAACTTTTGGAACAACATAGAGTTCAATATCCCACCACATATCAATTTACTAAAAATTTATTTATCAATTTTTTAAAATCAAAATAATTTTAATTCTAAGATTAAAGTATTAAAAGTAAAATTTCTCAATTAGACTTTTTACTAATTTTCATTTTTATTATAATAAAAAGTAAAAAAGATGTAGTATTTCGTTTGGAATTGTGTAACAAATAGAAGCTCTAGTTTGATAGTAATATTATGACACTTTAAGTGACAAGTCAGGAGTTTTGAAACCTCTTACAAATTTCTATTTTAATGATGATGCTCCATCATTCTCTAGTTCTTCCTGCTATTATGGCATTTTTTTTTCTCAATTTGGCTTTTTTTTCCTTACCATCTTTCTTTGTTTAAACTAGTTTTGTTTGTTTTCAAATACAACATATTAGATTGAGAAAGAGAAGACATAGTGTAGAATTGAAATACTGTCCCAATTCAAAGGAACAATCGCGCAAATATTCAATAATTATATAATATTGAGAAAATTGGAAAAAATATTTCAAGACATCGAAAAAAAATTTATGTAAATTTTTTTGGTTAAAACACCCTTATGTTTGCTGATTTTTAAAACAATCCCCCTTTTGTTTTTTTTTTGAAATGAACCCCCAAACGTTTTATAAAAATTTTGGTTGCACCCCCAAAACCTGACTTCCGTCAAATCCAGACGTTTGTGGGCCCACCTATGCTATTATATAACAACCTCTTCTTCCCCAAATCGAGATCTTCCCTCTCTCACAACGGTCATTTTCCGACACCCCAAAATTGAAGCTGCTACTCTAAAATTTCGAACGAAAAATTGCAATTCCACTCTCAATTGACAATTCCTGACATCCTTCAAATCAAGTAAGTGTTACATTCATTTCTATGCATTCAATTTTGGGCAATTTTGCAATTCTAGGGTTTATTTGCTTATTTTAATTTGGGTTAATTATTCAATTAGGGTTATGGCAACCAAATGCAATTGTCGAATTCCTGCTAAGATTTTGAGGTCATGGACGCATGACAATCCTGTGAGGAGTTTCTATGCCTGCAAATTCTCAGATCTTCATACTGGAAGAGAAGGGTGTGGATTCTTTGGATGGGTTGACAAGAATCAGGAGGAGTGGCAGAAGGTGGTCATTAATGAATTGGTGCTGGAGAAGAGGTTGTTGACACATGAAGTAACGTTTTTAAAGAGTGAAATCGCAAGGATTCAAGACACTAAGCCAAAGGTGGAAAATTTGGTGGTGTTGAACAAAAAATTTCAAAGAATCATTTTTTAACATCAACAAGCAATTAAAAAATTAGGGCTTCTAAGCACCATTACAGTAATCCAACAAACCAAAGAATTAAAAAATCTAATTTAATGAAGATAAAGGTAATTTCACCCAAAGCACAAGTGAATTACCTATTTTGGGCACCATGCTCTTGTTTTACTGTCCATAAAAGTTTCCCCTTTTCGGTCATTGCGGGAATTCTCCATGATGACGAAGGAGAGATAGAGTGTTGCAACCCTATTTGGATGAGATCGCGAAAGAGAAGATGAAAATGTGTAGATGATGACAAGAGAGAGAGGATGAATTTCTGACTGAAGCAAGTGAGAGAGATGAAATCAGAAACGAAGGAATTGAATGAGAGAGATGAAGGGGTTAGTTGAAGGGTTTTATTACCCAAGGATACAAATGTCATTTCACGCAACATTTAGGAGGAAAAATGAAAAAAAAGGGCCCCACAAACGTCTGGATTTGACGGAAGTTAGGTTTTGGGGGTGCAACCAAAATTTTTATAAAACGTTTGGGGGTTCATTTCCAAAAAAAAAACAAAAGGGGGATTGTTTTAAAAATCAGCAAACATAAGGGTGTTTTAACCAAAAAATCCTTTTGATTATTGACACGGATGGAGACATGGAGTACCTCTGAACTGAATCTCCCGTAAATGCATCATCTACACTATACTTGTGTACAACTAAGTTATTAACTAAACCAACTTTACACAACAATGGTTCTATGGTGTAGTGGTTAGCACTCTGGACTTTGAATCCAGCGACCTGGGTTCGACTCCCGGTAGGACCTTTTTCATGGATGGCATCTCTTTTCTAATTTGGACTTTGTATAAGCTTTATTTGCAATTAGGGATGGACAAGTGTCTGTCCAGACCATAAAATTTTGGCGAGACCCAATATTTTCTTTAAATTTTCCAAAATTTCAGCACCATTTATATTTTTTGACTTTTGACTTTGTATAAGCTTTAATTACAGTTAGAGATGGGCAAAGATTGATCCATCCAAACCAGGACTCTTAAATGTTGGTTGGACCTAGATCCAAACAATGACCTTAAGAGCATGTACAATGGGTGGGTGGGCTTTTGTTGGTCTTTGTATTTTTTCCATTCTCTCTCCTTTCCTCCTTCTTACACCTCACATCCCACTAACTTCCCACCAACTCATTGTTTTTTTCTCACAATGGGTGGGCTAGTCCTACTTGGCTTTTCTATTTCTCTCTCTTACTTTTGGTATACTCCATCATATACTCTCTTTCCTACCCAAAATATTTTTATTCTTATATAGAGTAGATAATTTGTATTCATGTTTTAATTAGTGATATATTAATAATTTTATATACAATTTAATAATTTTAGGTAGGAGAAATTTATTAGAAAGAAAAGTAAGCTGTGAAAAAATATGGTAAAATATATCAAATTTAGGCTCAAATTATAGATAAAAAAAAACGGTTTTTTCACCATATACCCCTGACAAATTTTTTTTTGCACCATATACCCTTTCGAGTTTCCAAATTCACCATATACCCTCCACTTTTCAAAAAATACATCAAACTACCCTTTTGACTAACGGTGTTAGACTTCCGTTAGTCATTAACCCTTAATCCTCTCCTAACCCTGATTAACTAACCTAAACCTAAGCCTAACCCTAACCCTAACCCCCTAATCTAATACCCTAACACTAACCACCCCCTCCCCCACCCTTTACCCCCACACACCCCCGGCCCCAGTTGCCCCCACCCCTTTACCCCACTGACCCACAACCACCCGCAACCCCTCACCGCCCCCACCATCCCGCAGCCCACCCGCAACCCCCTCCCCCTCGGACCCACAACCCCCCTCCCTTTCGGACCGCAACCCCCCTCCCCCTCCCTTTCAAACTCGCCACCCCCCCTTCCCCCTCCCTTTCAAACTCGCCACCCCCTTCCCCCTCCCTTTCAAGCACCACCACCACCGACCACGAGAATCAACAAAGAGGGAGGAATAGCCACGACAGGTCGTGCACAAACAACATCAACAACAACACTCAAGAAAGGGAGAGAGAGACGCGAGCCGGGGAAGGGAAGTAGCGGCGCAACAATTCCGGTGGCAAACAACTCCGAGCGGCAAAGAATAACGGTGGCGGTAGTCCCTACCCGCAACAACGAAACAGAGGATAAAGAAGAATGGCGAGAGGAAAAGAGGCTCAGGTGAGCCGAGGAAATGCCGGCGAGAGAGGTGCGAAGGAGGGTGAGAGAGAAACAGAGGTGATGTATTTGGGGAGGGGGTGGGCTTTAGGGGTGGCGGGGGTAAAGGGTGGGGAGGGGGTGGGCTTCGAGGGTGGGTTTCGGGGTGGTGTATTTGGGGGAGGCGGTGGTGGGGTAAGGGGTGGGGGAGTGGGTGGGCTTCGAGGGTGGGTTTCGGGGTGTTGTATTTGGGGGAGGGGTGGTGGGGTAGGGGGTGGGGGGAGTGGGGGAGTCTTTGCTTTGCTAGGGTAAGGGGTGGAGGAGTGGGGTCGGGGTAGGGGGTGGGGGAGGGGTGGTTAGGGTTAGGGTTAGGGGCTTAGGGTTAGGTTTGGTTTAGGTTTAGGATAGCTAATTAGGATTAGAGGGGGGATTAGGGGTTAATGACTAACGGCGTTAGCCTTCCGTTAGTCATAAGGGTAAGTTAATGTATTTTTTGGAAAGTGGAGGGTATATGGTGAATTTGGAAACTCGAAAGGGTATATGGTGCAAAAAAAAATTTGTCAGGGGTATATGGTGAAAAAACCGTAAAAAAAATTATAGTTCTAATGTAATTTCTTTTAAAAAAAATATAAGCTGATTTTTTTTAATTTACTTCAAAACAAAAAAGCAATCTTGTACAAAACAAAAAAACAACAACAATAAAGCAATATTGATACACATGGCATCACCCCATTCGTTGCTATGCACACCATCCAAGGCATAGTTGGTCTAGCATTCCAGACCAACCAACTCCAAGGGACAATTGCTCCAGTAGTAAAACCAAGTAAAGCTAGCTTTACTTTTGCTAGACCAACCAAAACTCACCCCATTGCTCATGCTCTTAAGGTTCAAGGAAAATTGAACCCAGTTTTGGACCATGACCTTAAGGGTCTAGGAAAATTGGACCTAAACCATAGCCCTGACCCTAGGGTTTGTAAGGTCTACGTTATGGATCTATACCTATTTTCTTTATTTTTGCCAAAAGTTGAGCACCATTTATGTTTCTTAGTGCCCATGGTCAGGCTCTACGGTCTGAACAGCAATGTTGGAAAATTACGATATAGACGAACGTTTTTCTTTAAAACACAAAGGCAAAAAAAAAATTAAATAACTTAAAGGTCTAAAGGTTGGGTCTGTTAGGG
This sequence comes from Beta corolliflora, assembly GCA_947648045.1. Lineage (NCBI taxonomy): Eukaryota > Viridiplantae > Streptophyta > Magnoliopsida > Caryophyllales > Amaranthaceae > Beta > Beta corolliflora. Next base: position 515,560 of record CANSZD010001702.1, read on the forward strand.
TTTCAGTCTAGAATATTAAAGCCCAAACAAGGATCCTTAAATATCAACTTGAGCCCAAACCGAAACCCTTAGAGCCTAGGAAAAGATTGACCCAAATCCTTAAATTAGGATCAAGTCTAATAGAATCCGGATAGGTTCTTGGATCCATGCCCATCCCTATTTAGTGTTTACAGTAGAATGATTATTTTTTTTAGTAATCCAAATCGACTAGCATTTATTAATGGATGTCTCACAAAAGTCTAACGCCAGAGGCCCAAAAAATTAACGTCGCCTGAGAGATTCGAACTCTCGCGGGGAAACCCCATGTACTTAGCAGGCACACGCCTTAACCACTCGGCCAAAGCGACAAGACTTATCAGTTAATCAGAAAAGTATGGTGGTCTGACAAAATAATAACATTAGCGACAGTCAATTTTTCTATCAGTGATATACATATTTATTTAAAATTTTATTTTTTTTATATTTTAAGTTTGAAATATTGAGCTAAATTGATTATTGAACATGTTATATACAAACATTTGTCTTTATATATTTATATAGAAGAACGTAGTCAAACTAGGGGTTATTTGAATAATGCACATCTGTCGACTTGTTTGTTAACTATTAACAATTTAGATGGGTGGGAAAGAGAAGTAACATTTGTTAGTTGGGTGCAAGTTAAAAAGGAACCGATGGAGGCCAAATTTCACTTCATGTTTTAGAAAATAATAATTCATTAAAAGTCAGTTTTCAATTTTCATCATTAAAAATTAAGTTACAATAATTTTTATCAGTAAAATCCTAAACAAAAATACATTATGTAAGTTCTTATACAATACAAGAGTTATAATAAGTAAAAAACACTTAGTCTTAGCTCGCAAAATCCAGATTTCAATCAATAAAAATCAGTCAAAAATAGTAGTTTCAATGAAAATAGAATGAAGTGAACATGATCAAAGTATAAAAATTAGATACATTATGGACATTATGGAAATTGTCAAAGATAGTTTATCGAAGCGGAAAAGAAATTGTTGCTAGTTTTAATATACAAGGAAAGAAATGTAGTTTTCCAACTGACTTTATATACAAAGTCACTAAAATAGAGAACAAAAATGATCAGCATATACTGAGGAGGTTGAAGTAAAAAAAAAGAAATAAAAGTGTGATAGTTAAGATAGAGGTATGTAGATTTATATGAACTGCTGAATCATTTCTTTCACTTCTTCCATCACTAACCAAGCTTTATGCCCACCAATTACTTCTGCTTTCATTTCTCCATCTACCCATATCTGCAAATAACATACCAGGACCCTCATTTCATTTCCTTCAAAATTTAATTCACATTCATCATTACAGCAGGAAGTTGAACAATGCGACTAACAGGATAGTTGAGCAAACGAACCTGTATCGTAGGCATTTTCTGATGAAACATGCAAAATAGGAAACCAAATGTTATTTATGTTTAGTGACAGCAAGGCTTAAATAATGGGGTTGGGTAAAAATAAACATGGATTATAAAGAAACTTGTCTCACAGAGATATTGCCGCGCTTGACAAGAGTTTGAGGCACGTTGTTCACATCCACGAAGTAAAATTTGAGCCTTACAAATGGAAAAAAGACGTAGCATGTCAATTATCAAAAAAAAAAAAAAAGAGGACATCAATTTTCTTTGGTTTATATAAATAGTAAAGGATAATAAGATTCTTAAAAAGCTAAACAACAATATAATTAAATTATAGGATGTTCAGAAATTTAAAGCTAAATCCTACTACATGATATAATTAGCCAAGCAGATTTCTGCAACACCACATCTCATACTTAAGCAGATAGCACCTGTATTCTTTACTTCTAAGTACTTTGCTACTCAGAAGAAATAGAAGCTGAAGCTTCCTGACAACACATGATAGAACTCAGATTTGGATATGCTGACATATACTAGGACAGACTGTCCATCATAAATTGAAGTTCTCATAGAAGGATTTACTTTGCTCAAAACCGAATTTAGGGAACCCAGGGAAGGGGTGGGGGGAGAGTTTATACGACGTTCAAAACCCTTAAATAAGGGCTTGTGATGAGCATAATCGAGAATACGAGAGCTTTTGCAGCCATTCATTCAGATCCTCAGCAATTTGAGTCCATCAGAACTAAAGGGGATGAGATGGTTGAAGATGCTATCACAACTCTCCACTGAATGTTCACAATTTGATGTCCTATGATTGGGTCCCAATTTCCTTTACAATGTAGGAGGTTAGACTTTATCTTTTGTTATTTAAACCATAAACAACAATAATATCAACCGTGTTACAATAATAGTAATCAGCCTTGGGGACTAGAACATGCTTGAGAAGCAGTATGAGCATTTAGTGAGCTACCAACTAGTTCTTGTGGGTCGTTTAATATTGTGTAATTTGTTGTATACGAAGCTGTCTTGTGGTAGAATAGAGGATATTTGGGATCACAGTAAGACTTTAAGACTCTAATTATGGATGCAAATTATAGGGCCAATCAAGGGTTTTCTTTCCAGAGTTGGCATTTCATGCTTAGAAGAGATAATTCAATGATTGTGCCTTGTGGTGACAAGATGGCTAAGACCCGTCTGGGGGGGACAAGGTCACAAGGGTTGTCCTGCCTGCTGTTGGATCTGAGTTCTAGACTTAGGAGAGAGCTTGCATTTTTAATGCTTTTGTATTTATGAAGATCGGGTTTCAAAAGAACTAAAAGAATGCCAATAAGATACACTCTTTATTAGCCCCCTTATAAAAGGAAATAGTGGCTTTCCTGTTTTTTATGATGGCTAAAGCCTAAAGGTATCAAGTTCTATTCCATGGCCTCCCTTCTAGAAAAAGAATTGCATTCTCTTTAATACCACCAAATTTAATAAAACTGCAATTCATCATAAAGCTGGCAGGTAGCCTACCCACTGTAACCTTGCACATAAAGATGCAGAAAGTTGCACCCACAATCATATAAAGCATTACGCTAAGAGCTCAAATTTGGGGAGATGGTACTTTAGGCAATATCTCTATTATTTAGCTTGAGAATAAGTTAGGTAGTTTGTTAAGGGAAAACTCTATATATAGAGCAAATTGGAGACGGAAGGGTGTGGAATATTGTGAAGTGTTAATTAACTTTTAAGAGTTAATTGAAAGAACCAAGCCTCTCGAAAGAGTGAGGTTTGTATTTGATTAGTTGACCCTGATTTAATGAAAAAAGCTACTAGCCTAGCTAATATGCTTGCTGTTACTTACATCTGATTGCCTTTGATTCTTAGCAAATCAAAATGAAAAGTATGGCACAAGATACTGTGCTGTTACAATCAACAAGATGAATTTCACGGGGGCATTATTTTTAAAATCATGGAAGGAATAATAAGACTTGGATTGAAATTGTAACAAGGGAAACATCTTGTTGATTGTAAAAAAAGAGGAAGGCTTACCCGAAAAAAACCCTCAAGTGAGCATACTAGTTTTGACTAACACCCTTAGCTGCCCAAAAGAAAATAAAGAAAGTGAAGCATGACTAGGTGTTTTTTTCATTTTCATGTAATCACCCAAGCCTAATTCCATCAGATGTCAACTAGTTTAAGTTTCCAAACTTTCCTCTCACTTCGTAAAATAATATCTATAGCTTGTCTTTTCTCGGAAAGAAAATGTCAATAGAAATCCAAAAAAATTAGTCTATCAAAGAGGGAACTAAGTCTCTTTAGGAAAAGGAGAGGTTAGTGTTGACAGATGAGACCAATTGCATTCTTGAACTAGAACATTCATGCACTAGTTGCAACGTTGTATTCAATAGGAACATAAGTTCAGAGAACTGTGAAATAAACAAGTCTAAATGCCTAATTGTTCATGTATGCATCAAGTAAGTCTTGCTTCTGATGCTGTTATGTATGTACTACATTACATGGCTAGGGAAAAGTTGTACTCGTATTACAAAAACCCAATCAAATGAATGTGTAACTCAGATCCGTTTTCAGCCCCAATTCTCCCATATTTTCAACAAGTGGTATCAGAGGGCTAAATATAATCCTTGTCAGAAAAAAAAGGCTCAATACTAATCTGGTTAAAGAAAAGATGACAAAAACACAGATTATATTCGAGTAAGGCTTCAACTTTTAAGCATTTCCAACAAATACTACATATGCAGGAGAAAACTGTGAGTTTTACCGCGTGAAAAGAAGTTTTTTGTAAAATCTAATGATCTATGGGCATTAGTTGAGGCAAGCTTCGAGCCAAAAGAAAAGGAGGATGCAGATACAGAAACACAATTAGCAAAATTGAAGGCATATGAGAAGGATGTGAACAACCTTTCTCACATCACATGTACATTGTTGTTTCAGAAAATTTTTTATCAAAGTTGTTAAAGCTTTGACAGAAACGAATGCTTGAGGCATCCTCTAGGAGGAGTAACCAAGAGAGTGAGAGGGTGAGACAAATCAAACAAAAGAAGATAATTTGAATAAATCATAAATGCAAGAATATGAGAGTATCAAGGATATATTTCCAGATTAATGTTGCTAGTAAGCCAAATGAAATGTTATGGTAAAACTATTTCTGATGAAAATTACGTGGTGAGCTCCAGATATTTATTAGTGTTGCTGAGATTTTGGCTCCGTGGACGCATATGAAGCAAAGTTAAGGAAAATGAAGGTATAACAAAAGGTGCTTTTCGGACATGGTACACCTCAAAATTATCATATCAGGAAGGTGGTAGAGGCATATATATGTGTATAAAATAACAATAAGACAACAATTTGAAGAGAAAAGGTCCATAAGAGAGGAAATTACCACGGGTCATTCATGATGAGAGTCACAAGGAGCAAGATTGGCAATTCAATGAGAAGTCTAAATGCATATATAGGAAGAGGTTTGGCCACATTGAGTAGAGTTATAGAGTGAAGGAAGCCCAACCAAATCAGCATTGTAGCCCAGCAAGAACATCATCCGTATTTCAAGAATGTCAAAGATCATTTACTTGTACTCTAATCAAAATACAAATTATAGTGACAAAAAGATGTGGCTAATACGTTGTGGCTGTACAGATCATTTAAAATTCCTGTTCGAACCGGAAATGGTGAGTTCACAAGGAAAAGGCATCATGGTTGTGGAATACAAAGAGAATACTAAATTTATTTGAGATCTTTCTCTAAGTACCTCATCTCAAAGAAAATATATTAAGTGTGCCTCAAATGGCGAATCATGAATACTCACTTATCTGTGAGCATGGTCTGCAAAGCTTTTGAGTGGGACATCTCTACTGAGAAGACAAACAAAGGCCAAATGGATAAAACCTGGTATAGCACAGAAGATTTGGTCACTAGAATCTGGGTGCAACTAATCTCTTCCATAGGAAGATCATTTACTTGTACTCTAAACAAAATACAAATTATAGTGACAAAAAGATGTGGCTAATACGTTGTGGCTGTACAGATCATTTAAAATTCCTGTTCGAACCGGAAATGGTGAGTTCACAAGGAAAAGGCATCATGGTTGTGGAATACAAAGAGAATACTAAATTTATTTGAGATCTTTCTCTAAGTACCTCATCTCAAAGAAAATATATTAAGTGTGCCTCAAATGGCGAATCATGAATACCCACTTATCTGTGAGCATGGTCTGCAAAGCTTTTGAGTGGGACATCTCTACTGAGAAGACAAACAAAGCCAAATGGATAAAACCTGGTATAGCACATAAGATTTGGTCACTAGAATCTGGGTGCAACTAATCTCTTCCATAGGAAGATCAAACTTTTTCCAGCTCTCTTTGCTACTCCAGATCTAAGTGAAGCTTGGCCAATCGAAAACAGAATAGAAACTTTAAAATGCATGGAGAGAAAAGGGAGAACTAAAGCTAATACATACTGATGTTTGTCGTCCTCAAAGGACCGCGTGTCTCTGAATACAATTACTTCATCTTGTTTGTCGACGATTTTACCCGCATGACGATTGCATATTCTTTGAGAGAAAGATGTGAAATTTTTCATGTGTTCAAGAAATCTAAAGCTTACAATTGAGTACACTTTACCAAAAATCTACAAAAGTTTGTGAGAGTGAAGGCAATGAGGATCAGCTGACAATTGGCTAAACGTCTCAAGAAAAAAGAAATGGCAGGTGTATAGTATCTGAGGAATTGCCCAGAAGCAAGCTATCTATATCTGCGGTATGCTTGGTCAAGAAGCTGTCAACAAAAGATGCACAGCACAGAAATTGTCCAGAAGCGTGGAGTTGATAGAACACAACCGTCTTGCATCTTTAGAGTGGTTTGCTCTTTTGTTATGGGTATATTTCTTCTTACGAAGGACCAAGTTGGATGATAAGTAACAAGAAGGCAACTGTCTCAAAATAAAGATCACAAAAGAGGGGCTATTAAGTTTTCAACATACTGACCACAAGAAATGTTCAATCTTATGTATGCAAGAATGTAAGACAAACATGTTTGCAGCCTATGATGGCTAACGTAATTGTCCTTCTGCTATACATTGATCCTTTATGTAGACGAAATTGTATGTGATTGTCATTCAACATGGTTGGGTGACAAATCACTTACAGAAACACCCTTGGTTAATTATAGAGCATACAAGATACGAGCTGCTTGGGTGTGCACGTGCACCCACATTGTGTGCACACCCACCAAATAAGGGAAACGACAGAAGTGCCTAAACAAAATGAACACTTTGATCCAAAAGGACAGCAACACCACCTCCACCAAGTGTTGATCCTGAATCAAGTAGGCTAAAGCTATCCTAAGATGTATGCAGCGTTACCATTGATGAGTAGAAACTAGAAAAGCTGTTTCACTATCTGGCCTATTCAATGTGCATTCTATCTAAGTACCTTTCTTGTTTGCCTCACTGTTTTGCAACCCCTCCTCTCCCAATAAAGATATCTAAACTTCTCAGCAAAATAGAGAATTCTTACTTGGTATCATATTCGGCAGCTAATTTTTCCAATTTAGGCTTCAGATAAATGCATTTCCTGCACCAATTAGCCATCCTAGCATCCAACAAGAAGCAATATAAGAAGCCAAAATTAGCAACTGCAACAAACAAAGACTCTGAATAAGTAATGCTTAAGACTGTGCTTAACTCTCAAATCATCAAATTACTCCACAACCCAGAATCTCAAATTGCACATTTTTAAGTTAATATATACAACCCCATCAATAAAACAAAACTAAAAACAAAAGAAAAACTAACAAGACTTGCTTAAGAGTGTGCTTAACTCTCAGATCATCATATTACTCCACAACCCAGAATTTCAAATTGCACATATAAGTGGAATATAATACAACCCAATCAATTAAATTTTCTTTTAAAAAAAAAATAAAACTAGTAAGAAATCCCTTAAGTGCTTAACTCTCTAATCATAAAATTACTCCACAACCCAGAATCTCAAATTACACATATAACTTAATATAATACAACCCCATCAATTTAGAAAAAAATCCTAATTTAGTGGACACCAAACAAACTGAACAAATTTGCAAGTTAAACAAAGTAATTTAAGAAATGGGGAAATAACAAACCAATCAATAATAATGGGTTGAGAATTTTCTTTAGCTTGTTGTAAAATCTGATCCAGATGATCACAATCTTTAATGGGTTCCATTTCAACAGTATTGGGTTGGGACAAATCTAGCCATGAAGCATGTGCCTTAATCTCTCTCCTCTTAACTTTTCTGTAACTTCTGCTGTTGTTCTTTCTGTCTTCTAATCTAAACCCAGATGGTTTTAGAAGAAACAAACACCACCCACTATTCCATTTTTGTGAACACTGATCTTTTTGGGTTACATTCTGGCAGAAAAATTGAGAATTTGGAGCTAAAACAGACATTTTTGTTTGTGTATTGTTATTGTATCACAAACTTTTTTGAAAGGGGTTTTAAAGGTTTTTAGGAATTAGGCAGATTATGATTATGATTATGATTATGAAATTAGCATAGTTATATGGTTGACTTACTGAGTAGAGCATGTAAAATGCTTCATTGGGATTTGGAGGTTGAGTGATTTTAGTTAAACTGTTAAAAGGGGTTGCAAAATGAGGACTTCTAGTTGACACTTGAATATATCAATTGAGATATTTCTGTGGGTTTTTTAAAGTTGGCGTTATGCAAAAGAATTAAAAGCAAGAAATGCTTATCCGAAAGGTGAGTTGGAGATTTGGGTTTAGACGATGGGAAGCAAATTGCAATGAAGCACCCATCACATACATTTATGAGGAGTGATAAACCTCTATCAGTTAGAGGACACCTTGCCCATTATTAGGGATAATGTTGTAATTTTGGCATATTAACAAACACAAATAGAGGTTGAATTGTAAAAAACAAGTGTATAAGATACACAAACAAGTATTGATGTATAGATAACAAGTGTTTTAAACACACAAACATGAATTTTCATAAAAATAAGGTTGCATTTTTTCGAGGAAAAGGCTGGCAAAAACGCGCAAATCGAGACAACTTTTACTTTTTGTCAGGAATCACAGTCTGATTTTTTGACAAAAGTTACACTGAATTCACACCAACAAGGGTTGTTTTGTAAGTAACAAGTGTCTCAAACACATAAACATGGGTTGGTTTATCAATAACAAGTGTTTTTGATACACAAACATGAGTTTATAAATTACAACATTGTCCCTAATAGTCGGCAAGGTGCCCTCTAGCTGATAGTGTTTTATCACTCCTCTACATTTATAAGTGGCTTTTTTATATTTATATATTTTTATTAATATTAGCTCTTGGACCATGCGCGATTTATTTTGAAAAATATGCATGGTGAATATAACCTTTTTTTTTTTACGGGATAAGTTAGCTAGTTTATTCATCTGAAATCAAATCAGAGCTTACAAGAGATTGAGCCTCTAAAAGCACTTCCTGTTACCATACTCTCATTTCACTATAAGTACGACTTAAATGGGCAAGTTTATGAGCAACCTTGCTCCCATTTCTACCAACATGATTAAAAGAAAGATGAATGCAATTTCTAGCTAACAATAATATATCAGAGACAATATTTCCAAAGCTGGAATTATCTCTCGTTTCTTTCTTCAACTGATTGATTAGTTTCATGCAATCCCTTTCAAAGATCAAACTCTGGAATCTTGCCTCCATAGCAATTGTTATAGCATGTCGAGCCGCTCATCAATGCTCATCTGAAATGATTTTTTACATTTTACCACACCAAGCTTTAAAGGATAGCATAGCACCATCCTCTACCTCTATGCGTAATGGGGACAAACACCAAAGTTTTTTAATTTCCACACACTCCATCAAAACGTGCATTGTGTTTTCAGATGCTTCTCCACACATTGGACATCTTCGGTCGCCTTCAATACCCCTCTTCGCCAGATTGTCCCGAGTTGCAATGCCCTCACGAAGAGCCCTTTAACCAAATAATTTCACCTTTGTTGGCACTTGGGCATCCCACAACCTCTTCCAAATAATCTGAGATTCATTCCCCGAAGCTGAAGCACACTCTCTTTTCTTCTCTTCCATCTCTAAGTAGTATGCACTTCTCACTAGGAAATCACCACGCTTTGAGTGATGCCAAGCCCAACTATCCGAACAGTGAGACCTCGGAATTGGAATGCTCCTAATTGCTTCCACCTCCCAAGTTGTGAAGAGGTGATTCAATTTGTCCACATTCCACTCTCCATTTTCCCACAACTCACATACAAGCCTCGGCTCCCCATCCCTACCATCACCTCTACTCATCACTCGAAAGTTAGGCAAAGATGGCACCCGAGGATCTCCCCAAATGTCAACGGTATTTCCTTCACCAACAACCTTCACTAGACCTTTTTGAAGCAAACCCCTTGCGGACAAAATGGATTTCCACGTGAAACTTGCCATAGAGCTCTCTTTAACTTCCATGAAAGATGAGTGCGGAAAGTATTTATTTTTCAATGTTTTCGCCATCAAAGAATTCAGATATTTCACAATTCTCCAAGCCTGTTTAGCAAGGAGAGCCTTGTTAAAAGTCGGGAGGTTCCGCATACCCAAACCACCATTTTTTTCGATTCATACAACTTGTGCCACGCTATCCACTAGGGGTGTAAGTGGATTGGACTGGATTGGACTTTGCCAAATCCAAATCCAGTCCAAAGTTTTTTGGACTCGAGAAATTGAGTCCAAGTCCGATCCAAATATTTTTTGAGTCCAGTCCAGTCCAGTCCGATAATTATTTCATGATTCCGAATCCAGTCCAGTCCAGTCCGATCATTATATTATTTTTTTCCCCCGATTTAGATTCAATTATTCATAACGTTTTTTGAGATGCTTGAGCATTTGACATCTGATTCAATTATCAATGTCCACAAATTAGATTGAAAGCTTAAATTAAAGTAAAATACTATGAATAAAAAGTTGAATTAGATGCCTACCTTAATCTAAGTTAAGAGGAAGCAGAGAGACTGATAATATAATCCGAGAGAGAAATAGAGAATGCGAGAGTCGAGACAGCGAGGTGGAAAGAAAATGAAAGAGTGAGAGGAAGTGAGTAGTGAGGAGTGAAGTGAGATAGAATTAGTCGGCTACTAGCCTACTCCTGCAGTACTGCTAGTATCATTTACTTATTTAACAAATGAAGCCAAGTGAAATTGTCTGGCGCCAAGTGAAATTTTCTAGCGCCAGTTGAAATATTTAGAGAGGGAAGGTTGAAAACTCTAAAATTTTAGAAATAGTGTATATATATATATATATATATATATATATGGACTGGACTGGACTTATTGGACTCCAATGGGGTGAGTCCAAATCCAGTCCGAAAATATTTGGACTCGAAAATTTGAGTCCGAGTCCAGTCTGAAAAATTTCCAGTCCAGTCCAGTTCGAGAAGTTTGGACTGGACTGGATTGGACTCTGGACTTTTCGCAGTCCACTTACACCCCTACTATCCACGCCATCTTTCTTTCTTCTTTCTTTTGCCCCCAGAAGAAACTCCTATACAGACCCTCAACATAATTCAAAATCCTCAGAGGTATATTAAAAGATTGCATTGCATATGTAGGAATCGCTTGAGAAATCGCTTTGATTAACACCTCTCTTCCTGCATGAGATAAAAATCTTTCTTTCCACCCTTTTAGCTTCTTCAACACTCTCTCCTGAATATGTTTGAAAACTTTTTTCTTTGATCCACTCACACAAGTTGGTAGACCAAGGTATTTCTCGTGTTCCTTCACTGCCTTAAATGTTAACTTCATCTGAAGCAAATCTTACTTTTCTTGTTCTATATTTCGGCTGAAAGACACCTCAAATTTCTCCATATTCAGAATCTGACCTGAAGCAGCTTCATAGTTTGAAAGAATCTCCATTACCTTCTCAACTTCCTCCTCATTTGCTCTTGTAAAAAGCAAACTATCATCTGCAACAAATAAATGCGATATCGCATCTACCTTCTTGCCAGTTTTTAAACCTTGAATTTCTCTCTTCGGCTCCGCATCTCTCAACAAAGTAGATAAACCTTCAGCACATATTATAAAAAGGAAAGGGGAGATAGGATCACCCTGATGTAGGCCACGAGATGGAGTGAAAGATCTTGTAGGCTTCCCATTCAGTAAGATCGAAAAAGAGGTTGATTTTACACACTTCATAATCAGACAAACAAAGCTCCCTGGAAAGCCCAACTTTAGCATTATTTTCCCTAGAAATTCCCATTCCACTCTGTCATATGCTTTACTCATGTCCAATTTAAGCCCCATAAAACCTTTCTTACCCTTCTTTTTCTTTCTGAGATAATGGAAACACTCATAGGCACCCAAAACCACTTTAAGATTCATGAATTACATTCGGTAAAACTTTTTCATTCTATTGGCAAGAACTTTGGAAATGAGTTTGTATAAAACATTACACAAACTTATTGGTCTGAAATCAACAGGTGACTCACATTCTTTTTTCTTTGGGATCAAAGCAATACAAGTCTGGTTTAAATCACCAATATCATTGCCATTATTTAAGAAGTCTAAAACATTCTCTACAACATCATTACCAACAGTATTCTAGAATTTCTAATAGATGAGAGCACACATACCATCAGGTTCTGCATAGGGGTCGAAAGTAAGGATTGGACTTTATCAATGACCGGGGATGGATCAATGTGGTTGTTTGCACAGAACAAATCCTCAAAACGTCGAACAAGGATTTCAGCAATATCCTCTTCTTCTTCGTACAAAACTCCATCATTATCTCGAAGGCGCTTGACGTTGTTTCTCACCTTTCTTTGCTTAGCTTTCTCATGAAAAAATTTAGTGTTTTTATCTCCATGAATAAGCCAATCCTGCCTACTCCTTTGCTTACAGTACATCTCTTCTCCCATCTCCAATATGATGAATATAACCTTATGGAGTTTATAATTTGGTTAATTATATGGGGCTATGGTCTATGAATGTAATATTTGTATCTCTAAATGCATGTTTCATTGTAGTTTTTAAGTTAAAGTTTAGAAAATTAAACGACAGATTTAGACCAATGTATGAGAATGATTTGTGGTCATGTAGACCTTGTTATGATTTTTTCAATGTTAATCAATATATTAACTATTTTTATAGTTTATACTAATGTGTAATTAAAATTATCGTTATTTTATAATGGATTCTAGACGCATTGAAAAGTCCAATGGAACATACTTGAGCACAAAGTGAGTAACCAACTTTTAGGTCCAGAATATGACTGTTCATAGCTAGGGTTGGTGCGCTTTGGGATATGACCCAAACCAATTTGACATTTCTCCACACCAAACCATACCACACTTTTGCCCAAACCAACCCGAATCGCATAATGTAGTCATTGATTATTGTTCATATCCTTAGTTAATGAATAACACAAACATCAACAATAACATCATCATCAACAACAACAACAATAATACTAAGAATATAGTGAATATAATAAGAAAATAGTGAGTATAATGATGGAATAACGACAATAAGAATAATAATAAAGTAAAGAATATAACAATAGAAGATAAAGTTGGGCATGGGCCGGGCTGGCACGCGGGCCATTCAAGCTTGGCATGAGCCCCGTGAATCCCGGTCCAGCCCGTTGTCTGCTAAGTGGGTCGTGGACCTGCTGAACTTATGAAATTTTTTTCCAAGCCCAGCCCGGCACGAACCCGCCTAAATGGCCCGCGGGCCAAACGTCGATTCTCTTTATTTTTAGTCTAAAACTGTCAAAATTAAAAAAAAAATTAAAGCATGGACTAGTCTCGCAGGATGCACGAGCCCGGCCCACGGGCCGTGGGCATAATTCTTAAATTTCAAGCCCGGCCTGGAACGACGCTACTGATGGGCTCATGCCTGGCCCGACCCGCATTCTTCAAAGCCCGTGGCCAAGCCCGTGAACAGGCCCGACCCAGCCCATGCCCATGTCTCATAGCAGACAACAATAATGTATCAACTATACTTTCTAAAGTTATTAAAATCTATTTGTGTCCTTGAAGGTCATCTTTTGTTGAACAACTATAAGTCAATAACTGATTTTCCCAAACATTTACATGAAAAGCGAAAAAAAATAAACATCCAGCAAAATAGCCAATACAAATTGCTGGTCAAATCAGCTAAGCAAAACAAGAAATAGTCAACCTCCAATTGTCAAATACCCCTTAATCTTTTATGAAGAAAACTAATAATGATAATTTTCTTTGAGGGAACTAATAGTGATAAGTTGTTGCGAGTGAAGGATGATATCTTTCTCTTAAAGATGATTACTTAGTTTTTCAGGGATAAACTTTTTATGAATTTTTAGTATATAGGTTGAACACACATTCTTGAAAAAGACGGTCTCACGTTAGTGTTAACATGAGACCAACTGATGTCATGCTAACAGTAGAATTAGTTATGCTAGTAAACCATCAGATTTTCCCCGGCCCTCAATTTATATTATCTCTCGCTTTTGTCTGTAACGCCCGACTCCTAAACATCATTATTAGGTTAATTAATAGTTCATTAGCAGTAACAGACCTAGCATAGTCATACTGTCACTGATGTACCTCCTATCCGGAAGGTACAAGGCAACATGCTTTCATTATACTAAACATATTATAATACTCATAGCTAATCTTGAAACATATGAATAGCTTAAATATAGCCAAAGTTTCATAATTCATATGTTTCAAGATTAGCCATAATTATTATAATATGTTTAGTATTATGAAAGTATGTTGCCTTGTACCTTCCAGATAGGAGGTACGACAGTAACGCTCCGACTATGCTAGGTCTTCCTCTGCTAATGAACTATTAGTTAACCTAATAATGATGTTTAGGAGTTAGGGCGTTACACTATCAACCCTCATTTCTCTCTCTTATGCCCCTCTCCTCTACCAACTCTCATTTCTCTCTCCTCTACACTGCCATTTCCCTCTCCTCCACCCAACTTCCATTTCTCTCTAAAGCCTACATCTCTTTCTTTTTCTTTCAATTCTTTTTCGAACATTTGAAACTTGCAACTAACGCCATTTTTCGCGTCTTCTTCAGTCTTGATGATGAGAATTTGATGATGCTTAATTTAGTTTATCCTGCTTACACAACGATATTGTTGCATCAAAGTCAATTAAGTATATTATTAATTCTCAAAGCTCATTGTTTCCCTCTATCAATGGGTGTAAACTCTAATGTATCTCTTATTATAAGTTATGGTTTTTTGGTAGATAGTTACAGTTTTCGTCGTAATATATGTTTTGGGTAAGTAGTTATGGTTTTCTGGTAATTAACTATCGTTTCCAGGTCATAGTTATGCTTCTGGGTAAATAGTTATATTTGTAAGGTTTAGTTATGGTTTTTAATTATTAGTAATTGTTTACATGTTATTAGTTGTAGTTATGGTTATTCTGGGTAAATGGTTATATTTCTCAGATAATAGTTGTGGTTTTTAGTTATTAGTAATTGTTTACACATTATTAGTATAGTTTTCATGTTATTAGTTATAGTATTCGAGATAAAATATGGTCTTGGGTGGACACTAAATAGTTATGGTTTGCTTGTTTTTTTTATTTTATGGTTTTCGGGTTAATAGTTATTGTTTTGGATTATTAGTTATAGGTTTAGATAAAAAAGTTATTGTGTTTGGACTATGATTATGGTGGTTTGGTTGATGTTATGGTTTTGGGTTGATAATTATGGCTTATTGGTTAATAGTTGTAAGTTTTAATTTATTAGCTAACATATTTTCAATAAAAGTTATTCTGTAAGAATAGTTGCACATTTTTTGCAATTAGTTATTAACGTTTTTTATTGTTTAGTTAAATTACACTGCTAGACCATAATCAAACGTGCGTGAATCATCACGTTTCACATTAGTCTTAACGTGAGGCGGTCTCTTCAGAGACTAACTATTAGTATGGCTTTGGCTAAATTTGAAGACAATGATGATAATAAACTTGCAAGCCCTTGATCTCCAACTAAAGGGCAATCCTTGATGGAAATTGATTCCAGTGCGTGTAGCCATTTTTTCGTACAATTAATTTGAATAGATGGAATTTCATGAGATCGAATTTTGAGAATTTAATTAGGTTGAGGTTTTTCGTGATTAAAAGATAGTAGAGGAGAGGAATTTCCCAAGAAACAGGGAAAATGAGTGTTTAGTGTGCTAGTCATGTGAACTGCACGTCGTCTAATTTACCAGCTGTAGCAGGTAAATTACCTGCAATGCTGCAAGAACCACTCTTATAAAAAATGACATAAAGTAAGAACTGTTGTGGATATTCGAAATTTGAGACCTTTTATGGAAAGGGGGGTCATAGTTGGGACCGCCCTTGTCAATTATTTCTAAGATTAAATAAGTTTAGAAGTAATAAATTATTTTCAGACAACTTAATACACAAATAGGACAATTTTAGATAAAATAAGTTGTTTAGAGACAAAATAAGTACAGATAAACCAAATACTTTTAGATAAATTCATATTAGTTCAAATAATGTAATTGTGGAAAAAATTAGTTAAAGTGAGCAGAAAAAATAATATAGATAAGAAAATTAAAATTGAGAAAGTCTTATAAAAAAAGGTCAAGAGAAAACAAATATGAAAAAAGCAAAATGTGAAGGTTAATAACACTATATTTATATCAAAATAAGGTTTGCATCAATATTACGCATCTGCCCTTAATTATTCACATTTACACCCCTCAATTTGAGTTAGGGGATCACACACAGATTGGAAACGTAAAAACTCAAAACACTAACCAGACAAACTCTTTGTAAAAATGTCAGCAACCTGATACTGAGTAGGAACATAACAAACTACGAAGTCACCGTCAGCAACACAATCTCGAATAGAATAATTATCAATAGAAATATTCTTTTTTTTTTACATCGAGAAAACGTGCATTGATTAAATAATAAAGTACAACCTATGACTAATACAACAACACATAAAACAAAGGAAAACCTAAATGAACTTTATGAGCTCTTACATGCCCTAATAAACAAAAATAAGTAAAAGCGATAAAGAGTAGCCTATTAAGCGCGCCGCTAGTCGACGAATGTGCTGGTGGAGTCAAAACTCTGATGACTGATGGATATGGTAGGCAAAGCAGATGACGATCACGATCAGGACAACGAGCAACCAAAGGCAAGATTCGCATCTCGCCTAGACCTGGCAATCGGACCAATCAGATCGATTCGGACCGGACCGTTTTCGGATCAAGTTATATTCGGACCGGATACGGACCGGACCGGACCGTTTCGGATCGGATCGGATTTTGGATTATGTTTCGGATGATCATCGGATTGGGATGCTTTTCGGATCGGACGGTTGTGGATCGGATGGTGGATTGTCTCATCTTTATTATGTATGGTGTTGTTACTTATTTGGTCTGATGGTTTCTTTAACTATGAGCTTTTGTTATGTATATATGGAACTGCTACTCTTCGTGCTTTCTAAAGGTATACATAACTAATTTGCAGAGTCAGAACTTGTGCCAAAGAGTACTTGTGATAATCGTTTTTTTAAACGGGTCAATTTCGGGTACTTCGGATCAAAGCCTAATGGAAGCCAATAATTTCTAATTGCTTTGGGATCGGGTTACCTTTGGATCGGATTGATTTCGGATCGGGAAAGATCATATCGGACCATTCGGATTTCGGATGAGTTTCAGATCAAGATTATTTCGGACCGGATTGTTTCGGATTCGGACTAAGGTTCAGACCGTCTGGTTCGGACCCGGATCGGACCACGGATCGGATATTTTGGACCGAATTTTCGGATCAGGACCAACTTTGCCAGGTCTAATCTCGCCGCATGAGCAATCCCAACAAACTTCTGACGTGTGGGATTCTTGGCTAATGATCTGTGGAAGAGTCACATTCCAAGGTGACTCATGACTCTCTCTCGAGAGTAATTTAAGTTTCTCCGAAAAGTAGGAGAAACGGGGAGTGCTGAAATCCACCTGATGAAACTGGGGTGCCGCCTGCAGATTTGAATTTTACAAGGCAAAGACCATTAAGATCATTGCTAAGGCTAAAAAGAGAGCTAAACATGGTGAGCTCTCGAACACACCTCCGGTTTATGAAACCGGAAAACACAAAGTCCAACCATGAATAACGAACATCGCCTCGACCATACTCACACTTCTCATCCATTTGATGCACCCGTTCCTTCAACAAACATTTCAACGAAACTACCAATTTTACTACTACAACCTTACACCATCATCCTGCATCTAACTGGCAAACCTTTTTTAAAAGCCAGAACCAACAATGAACTACGTCCTTAGCAACTCGGACGAACCAACTTACACCAACTATTGGATGACTAACCACACATACTGAGAAAAAAACTACCAAACTTATAACTAACATAGCTAGGGGGGAAAGGGAAAGGGAAGCCCAACAATTGGGGGGAAGGGAAGGGGATGCCCAAGAAACAAAACCAACCAAAAACAGGGGGATGGGGATTCGACTGAAGACTCGAACAGGGAGTGGGGATAGGATGCAACTGAACAATTCGAACATGGGAGGGGAAAGGGAAGGGGAAGCCCAACAAACTAGCGAAATCAGGGGCAGGGGAGGGGAAGCCCGACGAATAAAAATAGGGCAGGGGAGGCCCGACGAAGGAACAGGGAAGGGGGAAGAGGTACCTAACTGACGCGACTAGGGAGGGGGGAGGTGGAGGACCCCAAAACTGCGGCGACATGAAGCTTTGCGAGCGGCGACTCACTAGAGACCTGCGAACAAAAAACCACCTAAAACTAGAACTAAACACCAGCGAGAGGGGCTAGGGGAGGGCTCGACTGCCGGCGTGAGGAGCCCGAGGTGGTTCACGCGGCAGTCGAACCCTCTAGGGTGAGAGATTGCGGCGGGGTCTTGTTAGGGTTTGAGGGCAGAGGAGAGTTTTTAATAGAAATATTCTTGTTACACATTACCACAATAAAAAGGAATCGGGTGCGAATGACAATTCCTCACTCAACAAAAGGGTATATAATAAGGTTTGAGAAAAGGGGGTCAATTTTCATAATTATGCAATTTGGAAAAAGAAAATTATGATTATATAGGTTTGTTTAATTGTCACTGTATATAATATACAGATAGATTATTAGGTTATAAAATTCATCACAATTGTTTTGTTTTTTTTAATTAATCTGGAATTTCAATTATGTAATGTTAGTTTTTCTTTTTATCATTTTAAGTTGGTTCTTTGTGTATTACTCGTATAATTGACAATATTTTCATGAAAATTAGAAAGCAATATAACATCAAATGAATAATTCTGTGATTGCTTTTAAACATTAGAAATGATTGATTAGGCATACAAGTATAAGTTATTGAACTTAGATGTAATATATTTTGGTATATTTCAAATAGGTAAATTCTACCCCATCCGTTTCTTTTTAATGGTTACACTTGAGATTTGACACTATTCTTACATTTATGTTTGATTATCATTTGTGATTAATGGGTAAAAAAAATAGTCATGTGAGACCTGCTTGATTCGTCTCGATATGTACTTTTGGAATATCAATATTTTATCATTTTTACAAATGCAAGTTTAAAGATATTAATGTTCAAACATTTACATTGGCAGCGTGAAAATGTAAAATGTAACTATTAAAAAGAAATGGAGGGATTATATGATATCATTATACTATTGCCTTTCCAAAAGGTAATATTTAGAGCTTTTGAATTTTGCACAATACTCCTTGCTTATCCTTGCACAAAAAATTTATGTTTTGAAGGAAATTAATTAGAGTTAAAGTGAGAGAAGATGAGATACAACATATGCAACAAGAAAATAAATTAGGTGAAAAGCAAAGACCAACATATAAGTGTAATTTCATTTCAAATTATTCTAACTTATTTTGACTTATCCCTGACAAAACAATCACATATAAATTTGGATAAGATTAAATAAGTTTAAACATAATTAATTGTTTTCAGACAATTTTAAACAAGTACACAAATAAGACGACACCTCGCGGGCTCCAGTGAAGAGAATGATCTGCTACAAAGATCAAGCAAAAAGTATAAGACCTATATAAATGGAATTGTTTCCAATCAGGGGGGGAGGTACGTACGTCCTTCATAGTTCATTTCACTTTTAGCCAATAAAAATCACTTTGAGTTCTAAATGAGTCACTTGTTAAAAGAAGTAACCTTTTAATAAAACGTAATTTTTAGCCTTAAATGATAACTCATTTTTTTTACTTTTGTTAAGAAAGTGACTCATTTAGAGCAAAAAGTTAACCCTGTGTAACAAATAATTATAACTCAAGGTATGACCCATGTAAGCAAAAAGTTACCCCTAACTCACAATAATTTATTGTACAGTCTTCTCATACTCAAGAAACTGTATAAATAGAATAGTTAATTAATATTTTTAATAAACCTAATAAACAAAAAATTTCATGTACAAAATGCACAGATACAAAAACTAATATACATACCTAAAGAGAAGATAAACTAGCCAACTAGGCACTTGCTTCTTAACAGAAGCTATCTAACTCATCATCTTCCATGATTAACAACTACTACAAAGATACATAGGGGATACAAATTTGAAGGTGACCCCCTGAGGCACTGATCTTCGAAACTTACTTAACTGGTTCATCGCATCTGTTATGACAGACGTGAGAAAGAACAAATAATCGAATACAAAACAAAGAAAAACACACACAGATTCAACGTGGTTCACCAACGGAGTGTTGGCTACATCCAAGGGCAGAGAGAGAATAATATTATTGATGAGAAGGATATCCAGAATTACAGATGTGATTAATGACTTAATCGTCTAATAAATAAACTAGGTTTAAAACCTATTTATAAGCAAATCCGGAAAATGCGTTTCCACGTCAAACTGCGCACCGCCCGATCGGGTCGGGCGGTAACTCGCCAATTCTAATTCTTCTCGCGCCCGATCGGGCGACCATCACCCTAGTTGTAGTTCGCTACGACGCCCGATCGGGCTAACACGCCTGATGCCATCATGCGACCTACTCCTTGAGCTCCTGTTGAGACGCTGACCTCGCCCGGTCGGGCGAGCCGACGAAGACCTATTCTGACCAGATTCAAGGCACAAATTCCTACAAATCTCCACCTTGACTTGAATCCTCTAACAACAAAAACAGATAACCAGATAACAGACGCATTGAACACAATTCTCAAATTCTCCCTACAACCAGATTTGCCCTGAAAGACAACCAGACCAAATTTATCCCTTAAGGACACCAGATTAGCCCCTAAAGGCCCCGGACTTGCCCCAAAGGGCAATTAACAATCACGAAGATTGAGCAAGTTCAAACAATGTTAAAACTTACTCTGTGGAACAGGTTTAGTGAACATATCAGCATGATTATCAGCAGTACCTACTTTCTTCACCTTAACCCTCTTCTCACTCCTCAGAAAATAATATCTCACATCAATGTGCTTAGTCCTCTCATGATGGACTTGATCCTTGGCTAAGCATATTGCACTCAAACTGTCACAATACACAACGGCCTGATCGTGATGCAAACCAAGATCACTGACTAACCCCTTTAACCATATTCCCTCTTTAGCAGCTGCTGTCAATGCCATGTACTCTGCTTCAGTAGTAGACAAAGTAACTGTAGCCTGTAAAGTTGTCTTCCAACTAACAACAGAGCCACCAAAAGTAAATACATAACCAGTCATAGACCTTCTACTGTCTACATCTCCAGCATAATCAGAATAAGAATAACCAGTAACTAAACACTGAGTATCATTCCCATAAATGAGACCAACATCAGACGTACCTCGAAGGTAACGAAAAATCCTCTTGACTGCCTGCCAATGCTCCTTACTAGGATCACCCATGAACCAACTAACAACACTGACTGCATGTGCAAGATCCGGCCTAGTGCAGACCATAGCATACATCAGACTCCCTACTGCACTGGCATAGGGAACCCAACTCATGTATTTCTTCTCCTCATCATACTTGGGTGCAAAAGCAACAGACAAATGATTATTGGAGGCACTTGGAGTATCTATAGGCTTAGCTGTTGACATGCCAAACCTTGACAAAATCTTATGAATGTAGCCAATCGGTGACAAGAAAAGCTTCCTCTAATCTCTTTCCCTATAAATCTCCATCCCCAAAATCTTTTTCGCAGCACCCAAATCCTTCATCTCAAACTCAGCACTGAGAAGACCCTTCAACCTCTGAATATCAGACTTGGAATTTGCAGCTATGAGCATATCATCTACATACAGGACAAATAAATCCATGATCCATCATCCAGCTTGTTGTGATACACACAACAATCATACAGACTCCTGTTGTAGCCCAACTCAATCATATAGCTGTCAAACCTTTTATACCACTGCCTAGGAGACTGCTTTAGCCCATACAAGGACTTCTTCAGTCTGCAAACATAGTCTTCTTTTTCAGGAACTTGAAACCCATCTGGCTGAGTCATATAAATCTCTTCTTCCAACTCCCCATGTAGGAAAGCTATTTTCACATCTAGTTGCTCAAGTTCAAGATCCTGATGTGCAACTATTGCTAGTAGCACCCTGATGGAAGTGTGTCTGACCACAGGTGAGAAAATCTCATTATAGTCAACCCCTTCCCTGTGAGTGAACCCTCTTGCAACAACCCGAGCTTTGTACTTGACCCCCTCAGAAGGTGATGTTCCTTCCTTCTTGAAAAGCCATTTGCAGGTGACAATTTTCCTCTCCTTAGGATGTTTGACTACCTCCCAAGTCTGATTCTTATCCAGAGACTCCATTTCATCTCCCATAGCAGCGAGCCATTGAGCATACTCACTACCTGAGACAGCTTCTTTGTAGGTGGATGGTTCATGAGTATCTCTACCTCCACCTCCTCAGCAACCTGCAGTGCATAAGCAACCATATCCTGAAAACCAAACCTCCTAGGAGGTCCCACACCAACTCTTCTAGCTCTATCAAGTGCTATGCTAGTTAAATGTGCTTCAGATGAGGCAAATTGATGACTAGAAGATTCAGATTCAGTAGCACCATGTTAATCTTCTCCACCTTGGTGTTGTGATTCACTCTCATCATGAGTGACTTGCAGCTCCACCTGTTTATCAACATTACTACCAACAGACACCACCATGGACTTCACAATGGGGTTAAGCATAGAATTTTCATCAAATATTACACTTCTACTAAGTATAACTCGACTCTCAAAAGGTGACCAGATTCTATTGCCCTTAACTCCACTCCCAAAACCCACAAATACACCCTTCTTAGCTCTAGGTTCTAATTTACCCTCACTTACATGATAATAAACAGTAGAACCAAAAACTCTCAACAAAGAATAATCTGCAGGCTTACCAAGACCACACCTCATAAGGTGTTTTACAATCAATACCAGTGTGAGGTCCACGGTTGATCAGATAGCAAGCTGTACTTACAGCTTTTGCCCAAAATCTTCTAGGTAACCCAGCATTAGAGAGCATGCACCTCGCTCTCTCCAACAATGTCTGATTCATGCGTTCTGGTACCCCGTTCTGTTGTGGAGTATTCCTGACAGTATGATGGCATGCAATCCCTTCATTCTTGCAGAACTCATTAAACTCAGGCCAACAGAATTCCAGACCATTACCAGTTCGCAGCCTTTTTATCTTCCTTTCAGCTTGATTTTCCACCAAAGCCTTCCACTGCTTGAAGTTCATGAAAGCCTCACTTTTATGTTTCATCATAATTATCCAAGTCATCCTTGAATAATCATCGATCATCGACACAAAGTACCTATGACCTCCAATAGATTCAACTCGAGAAGGACCCCAACAATCAGAGTGAATATAATCAAGTGTGCCCTTTGTAGTATGCACAGCCTTTGCTGCGATGAAGCTTCCCAAACACACAATACTCCCAAAATTCTAGGTCCTGCACCTTGTGCCCACACAGAAGATCCCTTTTTGACAGAATTTGCATCCCCCTTTCACCCATATGTCCAAGCCTCCTATGCCACAACTTGGTCATATCCTCCTTGGGAACCTCAGATGATGCAACAGTAGCAGAACCTGTCATAATAGAACCTTGAAGAAAATACAAGGTACCATTTTTAATACCTTTCATAACTACCTCCACCTTCACCTTGAAAACTGACCCTCTACTGTCAAGAAGACTCAAGGATATCAGATTCTTTATCATCAGTGGAACATGCCTAACTTCGTTCAAGGTACATAATGTACCATCATGAGTCCTCAATCTGATGGAGCCTATTCCAACTACTTTGCAGGCAGCATTGTTGGCCATAGAAACACTGCCCCCATCTATGTGCTCATAAGTTGAAAACCACTCCCTGCAGGGACTAATATGATACGATGCCCCAGAATCAAGAACCCACACATCCTTATAATGTGACTGGTTATTAACAATTAGGGCCAGATCTTCCTCAGAATTACTATCAGTTTCTGCCAGAGCAGCAGAACCTTCATTCTTGTCCTGCTGCTTCTTTTTCTTAGGACATTCATTTTTCCAATGCCCCTTTTCCTTACAGTAATTACAGACATCATTAGGTTTAGGACCCTTAAAATTCGAGTTTTTATGGTTCGATTTCTTTTTACCAGATTTTCCCTGTCCCTTACCCCCAGTGACAACTAATCCAGATGTCTGATTTTCTGTACTAGAACCAGATGCCTGATGACGGACTTCTCTAGTATGAAGAGCAGATATTACTTCTTCTAATGACAGACTATCTTTCCTAACAATAAAAGAATCCACAAAATTCTCATGCGATAAAAGCAAAGATACTAACAGAATTAAAGCAACATCCTCATCATCTACTTTAACATCAATATTACGAAGATCTAGCAAGATAGTATTCAATTTATCTAGATGGTCCCTCAGAGACATACCTTCCTGCATACGCAAGCTGAACAGACATTGCTTAAAAAGCAACTTGTTGGTTAGAGATTTCGTCATGTACAGACTCTCTAACTTCAACCACAGACCGGCGGCGGTTTCTGCTCCGCGACCTCAGTAATTATGTCGTCAGAAATACACAACATAATCGTTGAATGTGCCTTCTCCTCCAGAACGACCATCTCAGCGGTTTCTGAATCCGATGACTTCTTTGCCAACGGTGCCCACAACCCTTGTTGCTTCAGTAAAGCTCGCATCTTGATCTGCCACAGACTGAAACTGTTTCTCCCAGTGAATTTATCGATTTTCACATTCATCCTAGACATCTTTGTCACCCGGATCGAACACAAAGCTCTTGATACCAATTTGTTATGACAGACATTGGTGAACATTTAATGAAAACTACAGGATGGGAAAACTCTGGTCATCATTGAGGACACTTAAAAGAAATACTAACTGCTATATAGACACGTAATTAAGCATTTGTATTACGGAGTTTGTAACCGTCAGTTATAAATTCTTGTGTCGAACACTTTGACTGTGCGGACTGTCTACTAGTTACACATCATTTAAAAGATAAGCAATAAACGCAAAAAGTTAACGTCCGTTCGTTTTTATTTTCAGATTTCAGTTTTTTTTTTAAACTAAAAACCAAAAACCGGAAACCAGAAAAAGTGGTTTTCACTTTTGAGTTGTCAGTTTTCAAAATCATCATGTTTCCAATAAATTTGACTAATTTTTTATTATTCATTATAGGACATATATCATATGACTTTGAAAATGAAAAAACCAAAAAACAGAAACCCACAATAATACCGAACAGGCCCTTACTAATTATCTTGAAAAAAAGATAAGGTTAACTCTTCGCGTATTTTTAATTTATTTTGATGTTCTTTGTGTAACTAATACATAGTCAACCAAATACTTGCGTATGAGAGCATCACAAGAGATCTTTGGAAGTCAATATTGTAAACTCGTTAAATTCAATTTGGGTTGTGGGGGGGGTTGTCGTACCTTCACAGTTAGTTTCTCTAATACTGGAGCTGCCTCGATCAAGTCAGCCCATCCAAGGAGACTCTCACCAAAGGCAGCATCAACATGGAGTTCTAGATGCTTGAGATTTGTCATAACAAGCGGGTTATTATTGATACTCCACTGCATAAATGATAGTAGAATAATAAAATTGTAAATACATAAGCAAGCTCATTGATAGCAGAGTAGTATTTTATTCACAAGAGGCATCAATTCCATGGAATACCTTGATAAAGTTCGCATGAATGTCATTCTTGGAGCAAAAGTGCCAACTTAAATGCTCCAACTGATAAAAATATTTTGAAAGGGAGCTATAAGAATAGGCCACCACCTCTCCTTCATATTGTCCATTACCAATTGATACCTCAGAAAGCAAGGAAGCATCTCTAATACACAGCTCTATAGGGCGCCCGTGATAAGTAAATGACACGAGTTTTGGGGTCAATATATCCAAGCTCATGAAACGAGGACAACGTAGCTCTAAACGTTTCAATTGTAGAGGTGAATGAGGAAGATTTATTTCTGTTAAATAGATTGACTCGCTAACAATGCACAAATTCTCGAGGTCATGGCAAGAAAGCAGAATGCACTCAATGTCCTTTACAGTTACATTGACGTATTTGAGACACAAAGATGTTAGGGAAGCCAAATTACAATGCAACCCAAGAGATGACATACGGCATTCAAGAGGCCATGTGTAACAATCGATAAACGAACAAAATCTCCTTAGTGGTGTGAAGTTCAGTTCAAGCCTTTCAACTTGTTTTGCTAATGCCCAGGCCAACCATTTATCGATATCAGATTCGAAACTGGCGTCCAAGTCAAAAATCACTGTTAGCTCATCTATAGATGGACTAAGATGAGCTTCCACCACACTGTTCACCCACCTTGTAAAACCTGAGGAGAAACTTTTATGTTAGACCGTCTCATACTAATTTGCAGTTTTACAAAGCACTAGTAAAGCTTTAAAAACAAACCTAATCTTTCTTGGGGAAGCCGCCAACAATATCGTTGAATCCTTTCTATTACATAAGAATCAACCTCGAAGAACAGTACAGGACAACCTATGTGAAACAACACTGATCTTTGCAGCTTCATTCATTTTTAAGAGAGACATGATGAACAGCAGAACATCATCTGGCAACTGACTCAGACGATCATCCACATCGCTACCATTTGCTTCAAAACACTGAGTCGAACATAACACATGAAACACAAATCACCATGATAAATCTTTGTAGCAGATTTTAGTAAACTAATAGTAAGTGGATGCATCAGATATCACACATAAACACAGATCACCATGATGAATTTTGTAGTAAATTTGAGTAAACTAATATTAGTAAATGCGTGACAAATGTACAAAATCACACCTGGTTCTCGGAAGACTTAAGGGCAGCCCATGTGTTTTTCCCCAGAATTTTCATTATATTGGCTACTAGAAACACGAAAATGAAAGCTTTGCAGTTGCCTAGGGTAACTGTGCAAGATTCAGCAACACCAGTAATATGAATTTCAGCTGATTAAGAAAAAAGAGGCACATTAGAATGACAAGTTTGGGACTTCTGGAAACTTCTCTAGATTACCATAAATATTCAAAAGCATGGGCAACTCATTATTAAATCATCACAATTTGAACCTAACAATTAAATGATGATAGGCTATGGACTCCTACTTGGGAACCCATATGTCGGACACTGCTACGTATCTAAGTGTTTGACTTGTCTATTTGATAAAAAAATTCCATGGTTTTGGCCGACAATGACGTGTCAAGTATCCATACCCTCGTTGGAGGGTTGAAGATCAAGTCATAATTGAGGTAACATGAAGAGTACGAGTAACATAGATAAGATGCAATTTGCTGATAACATGGCATAAAAGTACATATACTGGTATACATCAACACCTCAGAGATTACAAAACATCAGAATTATTGTAATTCACTGGAAGTACTACAAAAAGAGAGAATACTTAATTCAACAAGTTAAAGTCCAGAAGCTTTAAGCATCAAAACTAAAAAGGCATTAAATTTGCAAGACTTTACCATTTAGTATTTGTTTCAGTGTTGAAACGGTTGACGGTCTCGAGAGAAGTCCGCCAAAGATTGGGGTTAGACTCCGCTAGTGAATAACTGCACAAGAAGTAAACGTGAACTACCCTCAGGGGGGATGCGAGGAAACCCCCTCCGACGCTCAAGTCAGCACGTGTCCAAATAGGATTTAGAGAGAGAAAGTAGAGAGAGAGAGATAAGAATTCTGAGTGTGAGAGAATGTACCTGTAGAATAGTACTAGTGGGGTATTTATAGAAGTACTATTCACCTGACAGGGTGCGTAATCCTTTTACACATGTACGGTCATGGTGCTTTTGACAGTTGGGAAGATTCCCTCATTTTGTCTTGTTGGGCGACCGCCAACGTTGTCGGACCATGTTGATGTACTGACTTGTTGGAGCTGTAGGCGACATTTACAGTATTCGCGTCCGTTATGGCGTTCGCGGAATTATCACAGGGGTCCGCTAACGTACTTGGGTTATACCCATACAACTAGCCCTCCAGCATCATTTGGGGACTTGACCGTTAATGATGTTGTTAGTGGAAGCGAATCATTGTTGCCGTGCTCAATTTTTAAAAGAAGTTAATTAGTTGAGTGCCACGTGTCGTCGTAGGGAGTTGAAAATTTTCGAAAAGTTAATGATTACTTTTCTGAAAATCCCGCCCATTACTTTATTAGGATTTACCGTGTTTTGACACTTGGCAGGAATCTGGAGAGGGAGTTGAGAGGTCTTTCAATCTCAGCCGTTCATTCGTGCCTTATATTGGAGCAGTTGTCCTTTTTGGATTTCTTTATCTTTATTCTCAAAGCTTTCTCTTTCCTTCTCCATTTTTCTCTGACAAAACCTCTATAGCCGAAGCTTGAGTTGCTTAGAAATCACCTTTCCTGTGCTCAAATTACTTCGAAAAGTTACCAAACCTCTCAGTTTTCACTTTCCGGTCTCCTTGCACTAAAAATTTCGTCATTTTTTGACGAAGGTTTTCTGGGTTTCTTTATTTGAAGTTTTGTGTTCTTCCGGCGTCCTTTTTACGTTTCCGGTGGTTCTTTTGCTTCAAGTTCGAGTCTTTTGGGTGCGATTTCACTGTTTGGGAACTTTGCTCACCTTTTCCGGCGTTTTTCACTTACTCTATTTTTTTCCGGCGACCTTTCATTTCCAGGTATTTCTTCAATTTTTCTCCTCGTTTTCTTAAGTTTCTTTGTGTATTCATCATGTCGGACCAGTCTGATAGCCAGAATGCTCTTAGTGAGGCGTTCATGACCGAGAGTGACCCTTGTTCTCCTTTGGCCGATAACGAACCCTCTTCTCCTCTATCCGATAACGAACCCTCTTCTCCTCTGGCCAATAGTGAACCTGCTTCTAGCTCAAGTCCAGTGGGGAGGACCAGGTTGTTAGCGGACATACCTCTTACCGCTGAGAGAGAAAAAGAGTTAAGGTCAAAGTTTTTAAACGACCCTGCTACCCCTGAGGAGCATAACTTGACTAGGAGGTATCTATGCGCCAGTCAGAGTGGTGACCGACAAACGCTTAGGGAGCTTAGGCATCAGATTCTTGCTAGACGATCCGTTAGGCATCCTCCGGCCGATGCCGCTCCAGGCCTTGATGTAGCACCTCTTAGAGAGCATGCTTGGTTGGATAGCTTGGCGGATGCTGGGGTGGAAATAACGGTTGACTTTTTCGACCGCTTACAACAATCTGCGGCTCCTAACCCTCATATTATTGATTTAGGTGACGACAGCGACCCTATTGCTACCGTCATGGTCCGTCAGGAGACTGTTTATCATCGTCGCACTGCTGCGAGTCCTGCCGTCCGCGTCAATGAGGATGCGATTGATTCTGCGGACGCAAATATAGACGTTTTTGTGCCTTCGTCTGCACATGTGGTTGGGGAATCTTCCCGTGCTGCCGAGTTGAGGGTCGACAGCTCGAATCCGATGGAGGAGATTGAGATCGGACCGGACACTGATGCTTTATGGCTGCCCGATGATTTCAGTGCCGGTCCTCTCAGTGTAGAGATTGATTTACCTTGGCGTCAGGACGCCACTGACCTTGCCTACCCGAGAGTTGCTTGGGATTTATACTTTGTTCCGTCGGGTTATCGGCTGATAGTCCCACCAGAGGGAGCCATTGTGACGGAGTGTCCTCCCGGTCACGTGGCCGTGTATACTCATCATTTCGAGTTTGGCCTCCGCTTCCCTCTAGACTCTTTTTTGGTAAAGATCTTAAATGCTTTCAACGTGTGCTTGGCTCAATTGACTCCTCTAGCGGTCTGGAATTTGATAGCGTACATCTGGGTTGTGCGTTTTTTGGATTTTCCGCAAACGCTGAATTTGTTCCGCCACATCCATTGGCTGAAGAAAAATGGATCTTCTAGGCAGGCCGATAAGAAGATGACAGTCCAGCCTAAAGTGACTGGTTTGAAGGGCTGGTAGGACGCTTTCTTTTGGTTACAGGTTCCTGAGGATTACCCAGTGCGTCGTCATTTTACCAAACCCCGTCCGCACATGGAGCATTTACCCCTTATTCTGCTAACTGAGGAAGAGTTAGCGGCCTTCGATTACTTTGACACAGAGGATTATTTAGTCACCTATGAGGACGGGAAGGAGGTGAAGGTTAAAGAGCCTAAATATTGGATTCCTCATTCCAAGTACATCCTGGGGAACAAACCCTTGTCGGCCATGCTGCTCAGTCCTACTCATGAAAATGGTAAGTGTTGTTGTCAGACTGGTCCATCTGATGAAAGTAATAATATTTTTTTTTTAACTGCCTTCTGTATGTCCGCAGGCTTTGACCACCTTGATTTCGATGCGCTCGGCGTTGACGAGAACCTCAAGCCGCTAACACACCTGCCGCCCGCTCCCTCCTTCGAGTACGAGACAATGCACGGTAACACTAGCGGCCGTCGAGGAGGTAATCGCAATGGACCGCATAATATTCGCCGTGGTCGCGGCGGGGTAACCGTTGCTCACGTCCCCCTTTGCCCGGCCGCAAGACGTCGTTGCGGCTCGGTGGGCGGCCTCGTCTTGTCCCTCTGAGGTCTTCTACTTCCCGGCCTGTGGCCAGGGGAGGCGTGACTAGGAGACGGCCGCGAGAACAGACCGCGGCGAACTCCTCCGCTAACAAGCGGCCGACCTTGGCAGGTCCTGGCACTTCTACTCCCGCTGATGAAATCGTCCATATAGAAAACCAGGACGTGAATGCTCCTGGGAGTCAAAGGCACGTGGAGGTTGCGGCCACGGATCCCGGTCTCCCGAGCGGTGGTACTTGGTTGTCCGGCTCCTTTTCCACCATTCGTCAAAAGATCCGGGAGATGATTACTTCTCAAAGTTTTCTATCTAGCTTATCTCCCGACATTTTCTCTCGATTTGGTGAGTGGATTGAGAAGAGAGAAGTGCCGCTAAGTGATTCAATGGCAGCCTCCTTTGCCGGCCATCCTATCATCCCAGGCAAAATCTACCAACCTGATTGGGACGTTAGAGAGGATGAGTCGCTGTATGCTGATATTCCAGAAAACGGTGGCGTTCTCGCCTATCGGATTTTGAAAGGCATGCAACTGCCTATTGACAGGCCGACAGGGTCCTTGGTGACTCCAGCTGCTAGGTTGGCTCACGACCAACTTGTGGTATGCTTCTTCCTCCATTTGTTACTGTTATTTATTTTTGTATTTGTATTGACGTCCTTCTTTCTTCTCCTCAGGCCAACAATGCTGCTCTTGAGCTGATTGAGCAGTATGTTGAGTATCAGAAGTTGTCGGACAGCTATAAACAGTCGCTCGAAACTTGCCAGGACTTGCTTAAAGATGCTGAGGACAAACTGGCAACCAAGACTGCTGCCTTGCAGCCCCTCGAGGATGAGCTGCAAACCTTGAGGCCGCGAGCTGCTTTATTGGAAGAGACTGAGGAAAATGTCAACACATTGACCAAAGCTCTGGAGGCCGCTAACACTGAGAAGGAGGTTGCCGTACTAGACGCTGCGGCCGAAGCTGAGGCCAGGGGGGTCGCCAAGGCTGTTACTGAGTTCAAACAGTCTGATGAATATGCTGCGGCCCTCCATAAGAGGTATGACGGTGGATGGGCGGCTGTCATGAGATGTGTTTGCAAGACCGTTCCAAGATTTGACTGGAATGTGATCGAGGAGGCTCACGCTGCCGGCCAGCACCTGTCGTCATTCGAGGGGGATCCAAAATTTGCCGACGAGGATGCCATAGTGGATGCGGATCCTCGGGATGTGGCGGAACAAACAGATCAGGATGTCCCCGTTCTTGAAGTTTTTGGCGGCCTTCTCTCAGCTCTTCTTGCTCCTCCAATAGTTTATAGCTTGTAATATTTTGAATATTTTGACTCTTTATTCGGCCCATGTTGGCATTTGTAAACGCTAACGTTTCTTAATTTTATAAGTACAATTCCAACTAAAAGCCTTTTTATTTGGCTGCCATCGTTTTGCCTGTAGTTGGCCGCCAAGCCAGTAGCTTTTATTTTATGGGAAAGTACTTTATATCTTGCGTTTCTGTCGCTTTCATTATCACCTGATTGTTGTATGTCCGCCAATCTTTTTATTTGCCAACGATAATTATCATCTGATCTTTTATATGACCGCTAATGTTCGCGAGCCTGTCATATGGCTTTTGTAATGTGCCAGGTCTGTCATATGACTGTTAACGCACTTTGAGCCTGTTATATGGCTTTTGATTTGTGCTAGGTCTGTCATATGACCGTTAACGCACTTTGAGCCTGTCATATGGCTTAATTTGTGCTAGGTCTGTCATATGACCGTTAACGCACTTTGAGCCTGTCATATGGCTTGATTTGTGCTAGGTCTGTCATATGACCGTTAACGCACTTTGGGCCTGTCATATGGCTTGATTTGTGCTAGGTCTGTCATATGACCGTTAACGCACTTTGAGCCTGTCATATGGCTTTTGATTAATATGCATAAAAATAATAAGACAATTGATGAACTGCTAACAGAAGCTTGTATTATTTAAGTAATTAAGGGTGGTTCTCGGCCTATTACATTAAATAACTCAAACATAGTATTTCTTTAGGACGCTAGCATTCCAACAATTTTTAAGCTCCTTGCCGTCCATGCTTTTTAAAATGAAAGAACCGAGAGCAATTTTCTTGGCTATAATGTAGGGACCTTCCCAGTTAGCAGTTAGCTTTCCCTCAATATGCGCCTTGCCAGTGGCCGCTGTTCTGCGAAGGACCAGGTCGCCAACATCTAATGGCCTCTCCATGACTTTTTTATTGTAAGCCTTGCTGATCTTGTCTTTGTAAGCGGCTGCTCTCAGTTCTGCCATGAGCCTTGTTTCCGGCAAGAAGTCTAGGTCTTCCCTAAGTGCCTGGTCGTTCTTTTGCAGGTCTTGGTGCTTGATCCGGTAAGAGGGTAACCCCGCCTCTACTGGCAATACCGCTTCTGCGCCGAAGGCTAACTTGAATGGGCTCTCTCCCGTTGCTTCCTTCTCCGTTGTTCTGTTTGACCATAGCACTGCTGGTACCATATCAGCCCATCCTCCTTTAAATTCATCTAGCTTTTTCTTCAAGGCGTTTAGGATCTGCTTGTTCGCGGCCTCTGCTTGTCTGTTGCTCTGAGGGTGGCAAACGGCTGAGTATGCAAATTTTACCCGAAATTCCATTATGAAGGCCTGTACAGGACGACAATCGAATTGGACGCCATGATCAAAGACGATAGCCATGGGGATCCCAAATCTTGTCATAATATTTTGCCAGATGAATTTCTTGACCTGATTTGCCTTGATTTTTGCTGTCGGCTCTGCCTCTATCCACTTGGTAAAGTAATCAATTCCCACTATTAGGAACTTTCTCCCCCCGGTTGTTGTGGTGAACGGTCCCAAGATGTCCATTCCCCACTGAGCGAACGGAATCAGGCATAGAATAGGCTGCAAATCGTTGGCTGGCCTGTTTATGACAGGAGCGTATCTCTGGCACTTATCACATATCTTAACGTAGCTCTGGGAATCCGCCAGCATACTTGGCCAATAGAATCCCGCTCTCAATGCCTTGAGTGCCAAAGCCTTTCCGCCAATATGGTTGCCGCATATACCTTCATGTATTTCTTCAAGGATCTTCGCGGATTCCCATGCGGTTGCGCATTTAAGCAAAGGTAAACTGAATGATTTCTTGTATAGCTCATTCTGGTATATGACGTACCAACTTGCTTGTCGCTTCAATTTCTTGGCAGACGAAGGATTATTGGGAAGCGTCCCAGTCAACTTGTACGCCACCAACTCACTAAACCATTCCCCCTGCTGGTTTATACTATTGACGGTTACGACTTTTTCCAGTGGTGCTCTTTTCCTTCAAGATGTCCACCGTGACGGTTCTTTCAATGCTAAATGAGTCAGAGCTTGCCAACTTGGACAATGCGTCCGATTTCGTGTTCTCGGCCCTAGGTATCGCTTGAATCTCAAAATGATTCAATTGAGCTACCAACTCCTTGGCCTTTTCGACGTATTTTACCATGTTGGCCTCTCTGACTTCAAATTCTCCTCTCAGCTGCCGCTCACCAACTGTGAGTCTGTTTTTAAAAACACTTTCTTAGCACCCGCTGCCAAAGACATTCTCAGTCCGGCAATTGCCGCTTCATATTCTGCTTCGTTGTTTGACGCCGGGAAGGCGAACTTGATGGCGTACTGGTAAGAATTTCCTTCAGGGCTAGTCATCACTATACCCGCCCCAGATCCGCTAACAGCGGACGATCCGTCGACTTCCAGTAGCCAGACTTCCTTTTGCTCCACTTCTTCTTCCTCATATGAGGCTTCCACGATAAAATCTGCCAGGGCCTGCGCTTTGATAGCGGTCCTGGGCTTGTACTGTATATCATACTCCGATAGTTCAACGGCCCATTTCAGCAAGCGGCCGGAACTATCCATCTTTTGCAACGCTTTTTCTAGCGGCTGGTTGGTTAAAACTTGAATGGGATGGCGGTCGAAGTATGGTCCGAGCTTCACGGCGGCGATTATCACGGCCAAAGCCATTTTCTCAACCAACCGGTAACGACTCTCGGCCCGTTAAGGATGTGGCGACGAAGTACATTGGCGTGCCTCTTTTTTTTTTTCCACCAATAACACGGCCGCGATCGTTTTCTTGGCGAGGCCGAGATATATAGTTGTAATACGTCTCCAGTCTCGGGCCTTGTAATGGTGGGTAGCTTCTTCAAGTGCTCTTTTACCGCCAGGAATGCTTTGCTTTGCTCCTCTCCCCACTCGAACTTCTTATTCCCCCTTAGCAGTGCAAAGAAAGGCAAAGCTTTGTCTGCTGATTTTGAAATGAATCGAGTGAGGGCCGCCATTCTCCCTGTTAGCCGCTGAATATCCTTGACGCTTTTTGGCTCAGGCAGGTCGACAATGGCTTGGACTTTGTCTGGGTTTGCATCAATCCTCCTTTTGCTTACCAAAAAGCCTAAAAACTTCCCTGCTCTCACCCCAAAGACACATTTCTTTGGGTTGAGCTTCATCTTATATTTCCTCAAAGTTCTGAAGGTCTCTTCCAGATCGTCCAAATGTTCGCGGTCAGTTTTACTCTTGACGATGGAGTCGTCAACATATGCTTCGATATTCCTCCCCCTCTGTCCCGCGAACACTTTGTCGACCAGTTTTTGATAGGTCGCCCCCGCATTACGGAGCCCAAACGGCATTGCCTTATAATTATATACTCCATAATCGGTGATGAACGCAGCTTTTTTCCTATCGGCCTCGAGCAAGCTGATCTGATGATATCCCGAGAAGGCATCCATAAAGCTTAATAATGCATGACCGCTAGTAGAGTCTACTAGCTGGTCTATTCTCGACAGCGAATAGCAATCCTTTGGGCAAGCTCTGTTGAGGTCTGTGAAGTCCACACACATCCTCCATTGGCCGTTAGCTTTCTTTACCATGACTACATTGGCCAACCATTCTCGGTAATCATATGGCTCAATGAAGTCAGCTACTAATAGCTTATCAACATCCTCTTTTATGGCCCTGTTCTTTTCGGCCGAAAAATTTCGCTTCTTTTGCTTTACCGGACGAATAGCGCTGTCAACATATAGACGATGTACCATCACGGACGGATCTATTCCCGGCATCTCATCCGCCGAGAACGCGAAGACATCCGCGTTTTCTCTTAGGAGAGTCACCAGGTTGACCCTGACCTTTGGGTCCATGTCCATTCCGACAGCCACTGTCCTTGCCGGATCCTCCGCTAGTATCTCCTGCCTTGTTTCTTCATCCGGTTTGGGCCTTGGCGTATCGTCAGGCCTGGATTCCAGCTCTTCCATTGAAACTTCCATCGTCGCTTCATTACCTTTCTCGGATTTTTCCTCATCTACTAGAGCTCTCCTCTGAGCTCGCCTTTGCTTCCGGTTTGGCGGACTGAGGTCTTCTACCGGAACCCGTTTTGCCGGCTGTTTTAGTGCTGTTAGATAACACGATTTTGCCATCTCTTGATTCCCTCTTAGCTTCGCTGTCGTCCCGAAATTGGAAACGTACAGCATAGTAAGATGGTATGTTGACACAACCCCTTGGACGTCATGAATAAGAGGGCGTCCGATAATTGCGTTATAAGCTCCAGGCACGTCAACCACCAGAAACTCCGCCATCACATCCCTGGCGTTCTCATCCTCCCCTACTCTGACCGGTAGGGTTATCAGGCCTTCTGGAATCACTGACGCCCCCGTGAAACCTATCACTGGGTAACGTACAGGCTTCAAATGTTCCCGGCCAATCATCAATTTTTCAAAGGTTGAGATGTACAGTATGTTTGCGGAACTACCTCCATCTACCAGAATTCTATGGATTAGACAGTTTGATACTTTCGGCGTGACCACCAGAGGGTCATCATGAGGATAAACGACGTGCTTCGCGTCCTCTACAGTGAAAGACATGGCCGGCATTACAGGCGGCCTCTTCCACTGCATACTTTCATTGAAATTGACTTGGTGTCTGAATTCTTTTAAGCTGGCCTTTGCCCCACTCACGCTACTGCCATGAATCGGGCCGCCGCTTATAACATGAATTTCCGAGATTCGTGATTGTACATTTTGATTATTTGGTTTTACCACGTCTCCTTCTTTTGCCGGAGCCTTGTACTGAGTGAAGTAACCCCGTCTTATCAGATCCTCCAGGTTATCTTTCAAATGCCGACAGTTCTCAGTGGTATGACCATGATCCCCATGAAAGTCGCACCATTTGCTCTTATCACGGTTTTTGTGAAACATTGGCTTTGGACGTTGCCATTTATCATTGTCTTTGTTCATCTGATATATCTGAGCTCTTGAGGTCGTGAGCTGCGTATATGCATCGAACTTATTTTTGTACTCGAATCTTTCACGGTCATGTTTCTCGCGGTCATTCCCCTTCTTGACCACATTTGACTCTTGCTTCCTTTCATCCCGACCGCGATCATTCTCGCGACCCTTTTCTTTCTTCAGCTTATCATCCTTCTTCTTTTCTGACTCACGACTTTGGCTGCTTGCGGCCTTATCAAACTCTTCCCCCCTGATGAAGTCGTTTGCCTTCCTCAAGACTGGCTCAAGGGATGTGAAGGTTTTACAGCCCAGATAACTCCTAAACGCGGACCCTTCCCTCAGCCCGATCATCAAAGCTAAGACGGCCACGTCCTGCTGAAGGCGGGGAATGATGACCGCCTCAGCATTAAAACGGCCGACGAAATCTCATAGGCTCTCATTTTCCCTCTGCTTGATTGATAACAACTCGCCAGTTGTGCGCTCGCGGCGCCTATTACTCACGAAGTGAGTGCTGAACATAGATGAAAGCTGAGAAAAACTAGAAACATTACCAGCCCTGATGCTTTTAAACCATGTCTGGGCAATCCCAGTCAAAGTAGATGGGAAAACCTTACACCAGATAGCGTCCACCTGAGTGTATAAATACATGTGCCCCTCATAAGCGGCCACATGATCGTCCGGGTCTGAGGTGCCATCATACTTGCAGGACGGCATCTTAATTCGCGGCATGGGGTGGTTCAAGATTTTTGGAATGAAAGGAGATTGCTTAGGCTTGATCAATAAGTGCCCGCCAGCAGAATAATTGCTTGCGCCACTGATGCTGTGTTCCCGGCGAGAACGACTTTGATTCTCATCTTCAGAATTGTTGAGATCCTCAGTTTCTAGGATGACTTCCTCATATTCTGGGTCCTCAATTTGCCTTTCCATCTGGCGTCCCTCCTGATTGAAGGTCCGCATTCTTCTCACGAAGGTGCCATCGACGTTGCGACCATTCATGGTCGACATACGCCTACGAAGCTGACCAACCCTCCTATTAGGAGTGGAGGTGTTGTTAGGCTGAGTACCCGCTTGTAACATTTGGATGAAAGACGCTACAGTTTGTAGCTGTTCAGGGGAGAATTGACTTAATTGAGCCAGGTTAAATGATCCGCTACCAGTGTTTACCTGAGACACATTGTTCCCAGTAGTTTGTTGTTCATTGACGTTCCCAGCGTCTAACTCTGATGGATCACGGCCGTCATTGTTTGTTCTTTCCATGATGGCGTTCACAAAGATGGGAGGCCCCTCCTTCTAGCGCCAAGTTGTTTCGGTGTTGAAACGGTTGGCGGTCTCGAGAGAAGTCCGCCAAAGATTGGGGTTAGACTACGCTAGTGAATAACTGCACAAGAAGTAAACGTGAACTACCCTCGGGGGGGATGCGAGGAAACCCCCTCCGACGCTCAAGTCAGCACGTGTCCAAATAGGATTTAGAGAGAGAAAGTAGAGAGAGAGAGATAAGAATTCTGAGTGTGAGAGAATGTACCTGCAGAATAGTACTAGTGGGGTATTTATAGAAGTACTATTCACCTGACAGGGTGCGTAATCCTTTTACACGTGTACGGTCGTGGCGCTTTTGACAGTTGGGAAGATTCCCTCATTTTGTCTTGTTGGGCGACCGCCAACGTTGTCGGACCATGTTGATGTACTGACTTGTTGGAGCTGTAGGCGACATTTACAGTATTTGCGTCCGTTATGGCGTTCGCGGACTTATCACAGGGGTCCGCTAACGTACTTGGGTTATACCCATACAGTATCAAATAGGTTACAGAAGAACATACTATAGAACTGTAAAATACATAAAAGAGAAAAAAAAAGTAGGGGATTGCGAGAGGAAACTGAACATGAAACGGAATATATTATTGAAACAACAGTTTTTCTAACTTTTGCACTAGGTTAAGGTTTATCTATTAAATAAATTAATAACTAAAATAGAATATGCTCCCAACCATTATGCTAAATAATTAGTTTCCTTATTGATATATATTTTATCTT
Source organism: Beta corolliflora (assembly GCA_947648045.1). Taxonomy (NCBI): domain Eukaryota; kingdom Viridiplantae; phylum Streptophyta; class Magnoliopsida; order Caryophyllales; family Amaranthaceae; genus Beta; species Beta corolliflora. The sequence goes on from CANSZD010001702.1 coordinate 554,174, forward strand.
TTTATTAATATATATTTAGCATAATTATAGGGAGGATATTCTATTTTAGTTAATTAATTTATTTAATAGATAAGCTTAACTTTTGCACTAGGTGCATAGGTTAGAAAAAGAGTGCATTCACCATATACCCAGGTGTACCATGCTCATGGTACACCCAAGGCTATTTTTTGCTCATTTGTTCATTTGAAACTCACCTATTATGTGATTATGCTCATTTGGAGGTTTCAAATAAGCAATGAGCAAAAAAAACTAGCATTGGATGTACCATGCTCATGGTACACCCGGGTGTATGATAAAAATTCTCGTTAGAAAAACACTTGAAACAATATGAACCTATAATTTGTTCAAAAAAAATACTTTCGCAAAAAATAAAATCATAAAAATACTACAGAAAAGCATGGGTGATATAGAAAGATTGGAAATTTAGGAGCAAATTTAACATTATGAGATCAACTATACACCTAAATACCAGTACAAACTATTTAAAAAAAAGTAGAACAGAGATGCCAAGCATTAAACTATGAAAAAATTTAAAAGTGAAAAACAAAAAAAAATTATAATTTTCAGATCAGATACAAGGAAGAAGGACTTCACAGACAAAGCTCTTACCACTTACGAGACAGAACAGAAGACAGATAGCACAGACGGCAATACATATATATGTTATTCGAGAAGTCAGGAGAGATAGAGAGGAAGAGAGAAAGAGAGCGCGCGTGAGAAGCAATGGGGTTTTCAGGTAAATAATAGGGATGTATTAGAGCTTAGGAATATAAATAGAGAAGGATCATATATATATATATATATATATATATATATATATATATATATATATACACACACATGCGAGAAAAAAATGATGTATTGTTGAGATAGATATGTAGGAAATATAAGATAGAGTTCTCTGTATTGTAGGTTTCCTTATTCATGTTGAATTCCTAAAACTGTTGTAATATATATTGTGATGGTTAATAAGGAAAGGGCAAGCTTTAATTCTAATTATATTATATATATGTATATCTATTTAATTATCACATCTCCCTTTGAAATTTTTGGAGAAATAAATTACATTGTTAAATGACGACTTTCTGAATTCATTCAATGTTATTATCATAGTTAGATAATAATGAGCTTATTATAATGATGTATTTACACTTTAATTGTCTCTATATATATCTAATGACTAACATGATTTTTGCAATATTATGCTTTTCATATCCTGTATTGTTTCATGACCTTTTTAAAATTGAAATAATCATCTTTTAATTTTTTTTGCTTAAACGGATTATGAACAGACTACACATATGTAAAATCATTGTTATTAGCTCGATACAGAGTTAGAACAAAAGACGTCAAATTCCTATTAGAACCCATACAATAAGGTTGTTAAGATTATGTTATTTAAATAAATTAAAAGTAGTTTTATTAGCCCTTAAAGTTATACTTATATTAGAAGATAAAAATATATAAAAAAGATAAATTATCAAATATGGGTAATTATATTAATATCTCTAATCTACAAGGTCACTATTTTTTTTGGTAATCTAGTAAGATGTATTAAAAAACCAAAGCCACCAATACAACTTAAGGGAGCAAGCACATAACCCCCAACAACACTAACTGGACACGCCCAGCATCAGAACAACACACCTATAAGCTTTCGAGCCATTTCTAATCTCTATCTTTCACCTTTGCACCTAAAATCTGTACAATCTTATTTTTCACAATGTATTTAATTTCTTTAATTGTTCTATCTATAGTCATAGTCATGTGCTCCCAGACCATATCTATTTTTCTTTTTCTCTCTCTCAAACCCTAGCCTCCCTACCCCTTCTTCATCAATTAGGGGCTGTCATGGATGATTTTATCCATGGTAAGCCCCTTTTCCCTTTTTATTTTCAGTTTTTAGTTCATTTTCTTGTTTTGTTTAATAAATTAGTCTCTCTTTATGAGATTTTCTCAAACCCTGTTATGGGGTTTTTAGTTTCTGTTTTGGAAATCTCCTTCTCCCCTATGGGAGTTCTGAGTATGGTTCTTTTGTTTTTAGGTATGAGAAATTATTCTCATTGGTTGAAGTTCGAGACTCAACATGAAGGTATTGGAATCTCGGATGCGGTCAACCTGACTCGATCAAGAACGTTCTTCCCAAACTATATCAGAATGATAGACTTCCTCATCAATAGCTGCTTGATTCAACAAATACAAGGGGGTTGCGCTGTATTGCTCGATCTGGTTCATTGTAGTTTCTTCGAAGACGAATTTGATTTAATCTTGTTTAATTGTATCTGTTTTTATTTAATACCTATTGTAGATGTCGTTTGGCCTTCGATTAATGAAATTTCTCTTTCAAAAAAAAAAAAAAATAGTCATGTGCTCCGAGAAAGATGAATTTCTATTCAACCAAATCAAGTAGACAGTAGCAGATATAGCAGCCAAGGCCACCTTTTTCCTGAAGCTAGATCCTTTGTGCCTGTTCTTCATCCATCTACAAGTCTTCAGCAGGTCTTTCCCATTACAAATGACCCCTAGCCAAGCAAAAATTATATTCATGCACTGCTTACTGAAGTGACAATCAAAGAAGAGATGCCTGATGTTTTCAGGTTTTTGTAAACACAGAAGACAAAGGTCACTCTCACAAATGTTCATGACCTTCAGCCTTTTCCTTGTCTTCAATTTGTCCTGGATGGCCATCCACATAATCATTCTATGTTTGGGAATAGAATACCTATTCCAAACATAGCTACTCCAAGTTGTTTTCCTTTCCACCCCCATCAACTTCTTGTATTGCAGTTTGATACTAAACGTTGAGTCCCAAAGCCACTTCTGACTATTGAGTTTAGCAGACACCTCGTTTTTAGCACTACAGACAAATTTCCAAGCCCAACTTGCTGTGTTAGGGGCATTATAAGAACCCCAATTAGCCTCCCTTATGTACACTTCATTCACCCATTTTACCCACATGTTGTCTTTTTTCTGAGCAACACTCTAAGCCAACTTATTCACTGCAGCTAGGATCCAGTTACCAGTGTGTCTGAAACTCAAACCTCTAGCAACCTTGGAATGACACAATCCATCCCAAGTTATAGCCCCTGTTTTGCTGTCATTATGTTTTCCTGACCATAAGAAGCATCTGCAGATACAATTAACTTCCTTCATCACCCCCTTAGGAATTAAAAATAATTGCCCCCAATACACATGTATGCTCATTAGGACAGAGTTAATGAGCTGGCATCTAGCTGCAAAGGAAATATTACGTGTGCTCCAAACTCTTATTCTACTCACCGTTTTTTCAATTAACCCTTGGTAGTCCCTAGCCTTCAGTTTACCAGTAGTTATGGGAACTCCTAGGTAATTGAAAGGCAATCTGGCAACCTTAAAACCACTAACATCAGCCACCCTCTTCATGTCCTCCTCTTGCATCCCTGCAAAATAAACTTCTGACTTCTGAGTGTTCACCTCAAGGCCAGGTGCATTTGAAAATATCTGAAAGCCTTGAAGAAGCACTAGTGGAAAAAACTTTATATGTCACAAGTTAACTGATTCGGTTTAGGATAAACCGGATCAGTTTTTAGTCAACTAATCCGGTTTTTCCCAAAACCGGATCAGTAAATTTGAATTTTTTTTATCGCAATTTTTTGTGCCACAAACTGGTCCGGTTTGGAGGAAAACCGGATCAGTTAACAAACTGATCCGGTTCTCCACCAAACCGGACCAGTTTGTGGCCCAAAAAAATTTTGGGCCCAAACCAGCCGGAAGCCCATATTTATCTCGCCCACTTCTCTCGCTCAACATACCCTAGTATTATACCCTCACTCCCCTTCCTCTTCAAACGCATCTCCTCTCAACCCCCCCAACCCAAACCCTAACTCCCTCCTTTACTGATCTCCCCCCTCTCTCCTCTCTCACCTGCCAAACCCCCATTATCCCTCTCTCACCTACGCGACCTCCCACTCCTCTCACTCTCCTCTTCGGACCTCCTCCCTCCTTACACCCTCAAACCCTAAATCCCCTCTTTGGATCTCCTCCCTCCTCACACCCTCTTCGTCTTCTGATCTCCTGACCCACCACACGGACAAAGCCTCAACCGCCAACGAACCACCATGCGAACAAAGTCTTCAACCGCCCAACGAACCACCACGCGAACAAAGCCTCAACCGCCAACGAACCATCGTCGAACTCCGCACCATCCACCGTCTTCGTCGCGTTCATTGAAGCTGTTCGTCGCTTGTCGCTCGAAGAACTCCGCTCAACAGCGAAGACCAACAAAGCCTCCTCGAAAAGTGTTCGTTGCCGCCTCGAAAACAGCCAAGATCTAGCTTGAAGTTTTTTTTTCATATTTTGTTAATAGTTGTTTTAATTTTATTTTTGTATATTTAGTTCGTTTAGTTTGTATATTTGGTTTGTAATTTTCGTTTGTTTATAATTTTGTGTATTTTCTGTGTTTTGTATAATTTAGGGTTCATAATTTTTCCTTGTTTTCGTTCTTAAATTCATGTTTTACTTCATTCTACTTTCATTCATGATCTTGCAAGTTGCAATTCGTACTTTCATTGATAATCTCTCAAGTTGCGATTCACAACCTTTTTTTTTTGGAAACAGCGTTGTAATTCATACCTTGAGATTAGAGTGCGTTGCATTTTTTTGTTTTTCACGTTGGGATACCAAGCCTGCAACTCAGTGCAGAGGGTAGAGTGCGGTTCTTTTTTTTTAAGATTTAAACAAGAGTTAACTGTTGCGGTTGTGTGCAAAACCGATCAGTTGACTCAAGTAGCTGATCCGGTTCACAACCGAATCAGTTAATTTTTCTTAACCACTGGTACCCTAACCAATCCGGTCCATTTCCGGATCAGTTAAGCCCATTTTGACCGGATTGGTTAGGATTTTTTCCACTAGTGAAGGGTATAGATAGACCTAAAGTCACCATTACAAAATAGTAACAAATCATCTGCAAAGCAGAGATGAGTTAGCTTCAAGCTTTTACATTTCACATGGTATTTGAACCCCTCCAATTCACCTACATATTGCATTATCCTGTCCGAATAATCCATACATAAAGCAAAAAGTAAAGGGACATAGGGTCCCCTTGTCTCAAACCTCTTTGAGCCCCAAAAAAGCCTATAGGGGAACCATTTATCATAATTGAGAACACAGGAATTTGAACAAAAGTCATAATCAGCTTAGAAAATCTCTCAGGAAAGCCCACACCAACATGCATTTGCCTTAGAAAGCTCCAGTTCACACTATCATATGCTTTTTTTAAGTCCAACTTCATCATACAACAGCCTCTAGTTGACTTCATGTTATAGCATTTGACTAGATCTTGGCAGATCATTACATTTTGAAGAATGCTTCTGCTATCCACAAAAGCCCCCTGGCTTGATGATATTAAATCAGGCGAGATTTTGTTTAGTTTTTCACTTATAATCTTAGTTATACATTTGTATACCACAGAACAACATGCAATGGGGTGGAATTCAGTCACGTTAGAAGGACACTTAACCGTAGGAACTAAGGTAAGGGTGGTGACATTAATTGCTTTCAACAGTTTACCTGTTCTGAAAATATCAAGAATGGCCTCACTCACTTCATCACCTATGATGTCCCAACAATACTTGTAAAAGCAATTGTTAAAACCATCGATATCAGGTGCTTTGTCATCTAGTATGCTGAACATAACCCTTCTAACATCTTCCTTACTTATCTCACTATTTAATATGCTCAAATGCTCCTCTGTCATCTTCCTTCCCTTATCTACCAAGGTCTCCAGAACAGGTTGTTTCCGCTCCCTGCCAGTGAACAAGTCTGTATAAAAGTCCATGAATGCAGCATCCACTTGCTCACTCTTGATAACCCATTTGCCATTTTTATCATGGATAGCATGAACTGTTTTGTCTCCTTCTAGCTTTCAAGGCTTGGTAGAACATTTTGGAGTTTTCATCTCCATATTTCAACCAAGTCAGCTTAGACTTTTGTTGAAGCATCATGTATAAGTTCTTCTTAGCAGCTTTCGCATTACACAGAGCTACTCTTTCTTGCTCAATGAGTGCAGAATTGGTAGGATGCAGCATCAAAGCATTCTAAGTAGTAGAAAGTTCTGCCTTAGCTTTCACTAAGTTAACTTCTACATCTCCAAAACCCCTCTTATTCATCTCCTTCAACTCATTCTTCACCAACTTCATCTTCTGAAAAACTCTTAATATTCTACAGCCCTGAATCTGAGTATCCCAAGATCTCCTCACAATGTCAAGAAACTCAGGGTGATGGCACCACATATTCTGAAAACGAAATGGCTTCTTCATATTACTGTCAGGGTACACACATAAGAGAATTAGGGTATGATCAAAATCCCCTGCAGGTAGGAAAGCAACTTCTGCTTGTTCATAGCTTTCCAACCATCTAGAGTTTGCTAAAACTCTATCAATTCTAGAAACCACCCTCTAAACACCTTCCTGCTTATTACACCTGGTAAAATAACTTCCTGTAGCCTTCACATCTTCAAGCTGACATATATTCAAACATTCCAGCACAGGGGCAATTTCAGGCAACCTAACTGGAGCACCAATTCTATCCTCAACACAACTCAGAGCATTAAAATCTCCAAGTAACAGCCATGGACATTGGCAGCTATTGGCAATCTCTTTTAAAGCTCTCCACAGTTCCAATCTACTATGGCCATCATTAAAGCCATAAATGAATGTGCAATAGAACAAATTACCATGTTTAGGAGTCACAAAACAATGGATAAATTGACTATTAACATGCATAATTGTCAAGTCAAAAGCATCAGGACACCATCCAACTAGAATTCTACCATTTTCATGACAACTAAGATTATGAGTAAAACACCATCCTTGACAAAGGTTTTGATACATTTTGCCAAGGTTATGTGTTTTCACCCTAGTTTCTAAGAGGCTAAACAATTTGATACTGTGAGAATAATAAAACTTCTCACCTCATTTTGCTTCAACTTATTGTTTAGACCTCTCACGTTCCAAGCAAGTATATTATCCATTTTGGCAAGGGGGAATCACCCCCTGACCGTTATCATCCATTTTATCCACCTGCACCTCCATTTCCTTCACTTCACCACTGTAGCTAGTCTCACCAGGTTTGGTACTACAGACACCAGAGGCCACCTTGGTAGTCCTATATATCACTGTCTCATTCCCATTCTCCCTTACATCATTCATAGCACCTTCCTCTTCAACTGCAACTAGCAATGCTGCAAACGAGTTATGCACATTCACAGTAGGTTGAGCTATGGCAGTCAACCCAGGTTGAGGTTGAACTCCCCCAACCAACTGAAAACCTTCATCATCAGTTACCACTTTCTTCTTCTGCACCCACATTTTCCTCCATGTGTTTCTCTTACATTGCATCTCCTCATGTCCAAACCCCTTACATTTTCCACATTGCACAAGCTTCCATTCGTATTCAACCATCTGAGTTACTAGAACCCCATGTTCATTACAGAATTCAACAACATCTGTCAATTATTGCTGCATACCCACTTCTATCATAACTCGAGCAAAACTCAACTTATCCTTGTCTTTTGTAGCTTGGTCCATCTTCACTGCACTCCCAATAATAACTGCTATCTTGAACAAACTTTTGTCACTCCAGTATTTAAATGGTAATTTGGGAAATTTAACCCAAATAGGCACACTCTTCACATCAGTTTTATCAACGGACATATCAGGGTCCCGGATTTTAGTGATGAGTGATTTTTGGTCAAAAAATTGGAATCCCTCAGTTGCAACTTTTAAACAAGACTCCATTGATTCAAATCGCACAATGAAGACCCCTCTACCAATAACACCGATCTTATCAATGCCTAACTTACCCCAAATGCGACGAAAATAACCCTCCATCACCCTTAAGGGTGGGTTAGCACCAAGAACATAACACACCACCGCCGACGACCAATACTCTACTTCACCCTGTATATCTTCATAGACTCTATTGATACTACATTAGGATTAGAGCTTACCTTAGTCACCTCCGGAACTGGAATCGTTGATTACGCAGCCCATGAGAGCCTTCTCGCTCCACTTGCCTCCTTGGAAGCACTCTGAATAACATTCAACCAATCCGACAAGATCGTCTTCTCCATCGAGTGCTGAATCCTATCCTCCAACGAAGGTGGAGGAATAATCTCAGTCACATCATCTAGTTCCTCCTCATCCGATTCAGGTTTCTCTGGAATAGTACTAGGAACTTTCAGAGCTAGAATTCCAGTTACTTCATCCACACTTTACGTCTTCCTTACCGGCGACGACGACGGTCCCTTCGATTTTCCCTTTCCCTTCTGAGCACTTTTCTTGGCTAGCCCTCTTGCCATGGCACCAGCTCATGATAAGGCAAATCGCCTTAAACTACGCCTAGAGAGAAAGTTTCAAAAAGCCCAAAAAAAGATTACAAGGTCACTATTATAAACAAAATATTTTTATTATATATTAGAAGAGGAGCGGGACACCAAAAAATAAGAAAAAGAAAAATTTATAAAAATTAGAATACAAGAAACTAACTCCTTTAGTTTTAAAAAAAAATAATCAGACAAAAGAAAATACAAGAAAGAAAGAATAACTATGTAAGTTAACTTTGATAATAATTTCGCATCCATAGCATGCATATAAGAATTGTTTGTATAATGGTAATGCATAAACATTACTCATAGACTTGAGGCCATGATAGAACAAATTCTACCTTTCCCATCAAAATACCTTAAGAACATGAGGTCGACTCTAAAACCCAAATTATCATAAGCCCAAAAACAAAATCAAGAACTTTCTTGTAAAAAAAACTGAACAAAAATATTGTGCTACGGAATAACACACCTAGACATGGCCACGGGCCGGTTCATTGGCCGGGCCGGTTCAGCTAGGCGTGAACCCGAACTAGACCGGTCAGCTAACCGGTCCGGTCCAGTTCAGGGTTGGGTTTTCTTAAACCTGAACTGATTCAGCTCCGGTTCAGTCCGGATCAAGACTCGGGCCGGGATGGGCCGGTTCAGTGTTTTCCCTTTTGCGTAAATGAAAATGTGTATTGATTTTTAAATTTTAATTGTATATGCACTAGCATTTAAAATAAATAATTTTCGATACCGTTCATATACACTAGTGTTTTTGATAACTGGGTCAAGGATGAAGTATTTTTATGCATTTTCTCGACTGGTTTCACGGGCCGGTTCAGGGTTTACGGTTTACGGTCAGGTGATAAGTGTGTTTCTAACGCACTTTATGAGCTCCTTTTGGCTTGGTTTGATCCTCTTTCTTCCCTTTTCTTCCCTCTTTCTTCCTTATTTCCTTCTCTATTTCTTTCACTTGATCATTATTGATCATAGTGACATTTTGCTAGATTTTCGGTCAATTTTGACTGAATTTCTAGTACATTTGCTTTTACCGTGTTTTCCCATGCTTTGATTGCAAGTGTGACCTTTTCTGAGGTCGAGAGTTAGGAGATACGGAATAAGGCGGGAGTTTTGAGAAGTTTGCACGCGCGAAAATAGAAGAAAGAAAGCGTGAGGAGAGAGCCTTGTGCGTCCGCACAACCTTAGAAGTGACCGCACACATTGGTGCGCCCGCATCTGACATCGGTGCGCCGCTGTAGGCGTGTTTTTATTTCGCCTACGCGGTGTGAGCGCGTATTTGATTTGACTACCCGACTGTAAAGGTTTTATTGAAAATTATTTTGAAAGAAGTCGCCAACAATTCTTTTTAGGAAGAATGATAAACCTAATTGGATATGGGAAAAACATAGGGACAAATTATCCAATGTAGATTTCCCCGTCTTGACTCCATAGATGGTCAAAATGAACCAAAGATTGAGTTCGGGGGTGAGGGTACGAATATAGTCATGATGAACCACATTCGCCCATAGCTGGCCTCTACTAAATATCGATTCATTGCAGAATTTATACCAAAGAATATTCAAATAATGCTTTATACACCCTAAAAATATTTAGTCTAGGTTGGTTCAGGAAACACATAAAAAGACTAATTTTTTAGTGACAAGTTATTATGCAATCAAATTACAAGGTTCCTAGCAGGTTGTCCATATTAATCTGATTATTAGAACAGTTCTTTAGGTCTTTGATTAGCAAAAATAACACGTGGGTGATAAAATCATGCAGGACAATCATATAATATGCATATAACGATCAGGCAAGTATGATAATATGAAAAATAAATAAAATAGAAAAAGAAAAGAGGTTAGAATTTACAGTAGAACGATTTTATACCAAAGATCTACATCATGAAACAAACGGTTAGTAACTTCAATATAAAAATGATTGATTCAAGGATCATGAGGATTATACCTATGCGGCTTAGATTGAAGAGCGCAACGATCTTTAGGCGGAGCAATCGTGGAACCAAGAATGCAGTGATGAAGAATTGATTGAAAGTATTTGAGTGTTTGAGTATTCGAAAGTTTGTGTATTCGTGGAATAATAATATGAAAAGCCGTCCGTAATTCGAGAAAATACGGGTATTTATAGGAAAAAGGAACCTTGCGCTCCACGCAAGCCTTGCGCCAGGCGTAAGCCTACGTGGCAGGTGCAATGCCACGCGTCAGGCGCACATTGGTGTGCCTGACGCAGCCAGCCCAATCAAGATTAAGCATGCGTAAACACGGTTTTGAAAAGATAGAAAAGAAAGTTGCGTCTCACACAGGACTTGCGTTTAAAGCAGGACTCTGTGTGAGTCACAAAATCTACATGTCAGGCGCTCATTGGCTCGCATGACGCAATATGGACGATGTGCTGGACGCACGTGGCGTGCTGAGCGCAACCCCCGCGTCCGGCGCATATTCTGGAATATTCGAGCATATTCCATTGCGCGTCTTTCGAAGATACTTTTTTATCCCTAAAATTCCAGAGATGGAATTTTACGGATTAAAAATCTAATTTATTTATCAAAGATAATAAATATTTATGAAAAATATTTATTAAAATAATAAATATTTGATTGGGCTTTTAAAATGGATTTAAAACATTTTATGGGCTTGAAATACAATTAATCATCATGAACAATTAATTGGGCTTTAGAATATCATTTCGAAACACATTTTAGAATGGTTCTTTAGATCGCTCCTCCGTTGGGTCGCGCCAACTAATGCCGCGGTATGTTTCATCATTGGATCCTTAAATGGGGAGACACGATTCTGTGTCTACACCTGCACCATCCTGTGAGATTGAGTACCTCAAGGTCAGTAAGCTAGGTGCGCCCGCACCGATCACAATAGTGCGCCCGCGCCATCCTGCGAAGTTTGGACCCTCTACATCAGTAACTTTGGTGCGCCCGCACCACTTATTTCTGTCAGAAATTTTGTAAGGCTTGAGCCTAATTAAAACAAGAGAGTTGATTAGTTTTGCATTTTTATGCTTTATTCTATAGTTTAGAGAGGATTATTAGGATTCACTTTAGCTAGAAAAACATTTTGCTTATTCTTAGATTTGAGATCATTAGATTAAAGTTGTTGATTATCTACACTTTCAAGGTAACTTTTATTAATTTAACTTCAAAGTTTTCAGTTTTATTCATCTTTTAGATTATCAATCTCTCCTTTTTCATAGTACTAATTCTCTTTTATTATAGTTTCATAATTGTTATTTTCATTAGTTTAATTACTATCTGTAACACCCCGATAATTCTCTCTTTTCAGAAACACTTTATGATAAAAAACTTAGAGAATTACCCAAGTATTATCGCCCGTGTGATAACGTATCGGCTTATTCAGAATTTTGCAGCGAAAAACAATTAATTGAACTTCATACTTTATTGTCATAAATAAATAAATAACTAAGTACTTCAAAAACAATTAACTTTAAATGTCTACTCAAACGAACTTATTAAAATACGTTCCTAATAATGTGACAACATGACAACTTAAATTACACAAGCTCTCCATTCCCAGATTCCCAATGATGCTACATCTGCGAACCTGTAAATGCCAATGCTCTAGAGAGTCTGCTCACCAAAATTGGATCATCACAGGATCAATAAGGCAAAGCCATGATCAACACATATAAACAAAGCACGTAATCAGCAAAGCTGAGTACTACATAGTAATAAACAAACTTACCTAACATGATACTAAATAATAACATGCAGGGATAAATAATAGTATCATCATATGACATTTCTGCAGACAACTTTTACTGAACTAAACTCTAAACATCTTTTTATTACTCAAATGGAATAGTTATTGGACCTGAGTTGTCTTATCTACTAAAGCCTTCATTACGAAGACGAAATACGGGAGCTACCACGTATTCCAGAAATGACCTGCGATATCGAGGAACCTTTGCTAACTGAAAAAGGGATGGGGATCAATCCATCTCCTGTAAAAAGCCATGGCTCGCTCACCATGTACCCCAACTCCTAATGTCCAAGTCTAGACGTGCACCAGTCTAAAGTCTATAACCATCCTTGTTACACTTTACGTTCTTTACAGATTATTACTTGTTATGACACACATTCAAGCAATACAGAAATAACAATTCAACATACACAATTGAACTTCTTTTATCTTAGGATTTAATAAGTGGTCACAACTTACAATCCAAGACTACTTTCTTTTAATCTTAACTTTCTCATTTGTTGAACCTAGCCAACAATCAAACTTACCTTTAAAAGGCATACTTATCAACTTACCAAATAAGGCCCACAGTCCTCATAAAGTAGTGAAAATAATATTAATAAGGGAACACATGAATAATTCATGAATCAATCTTAATAATATATTAATTCCCCCATGTGAATTAATAATTAAAGTTCCCATCCCATTAACATGCTTGCATCAATATTCCATACAAACATGATATATATTCTACTCAAAATCAATTATTATAATCAACATGTTTGCACACAGGCATAAACATGCAAAATCCAACATAATAAATATCATACATGAACTCAACATAGTTCCTATACATGATACTACTTAATTCTTCTTCATAAAATCATGATACTATCTCAATCATCACATAGGTATGTACGTACCTTGTGTAAACTAGTCGACTGGCCACTTTAGCCCCTTTAAAAATCTCCTACGGAATACTCTCCGCCTAGAAATCAAATATAACTAAAATCAATACTCTTAAATAAAAAGACAGCAACTTTAAAATATTTAAAATCCCCTTTAAACATACTCAAAAGTTGATTTTTCTACCAAAACTCCAATTACTTTTAATTCCTAGCATAGTACTACCATACTAGTAATTAAAATTCTTAAAACTCCCTAAATAAAATACTTTCTGAAATTCCAGCAACTTATAAAATCATGAAACCTTCTTTAAACCCACTTAAACATGCTTAAAATCATAAATTCAATCAATCTCATAGTATATAATATGCTACTATGGTTTTCTAAAAATTAACACCCTAAAAATCCATGCTTTAATTATTAAAACTTCAATCTAACAATAATAAACAAATCTGAATTTTTATTCTTATAATATAATATATATATGAATCAAGATTATTTATTAAAACAGTAATTTAAAATCAATAATCATGATTAACATTAAATTAAAGCATAAAAACATAGTCTTTAATGGAAACTTGAGGAAGAAGAAAAGAATTAAACCAACACAAGAGGAAAGTGATGATGCGCCGGCCAAGGAAGAGTCTTGGTGGCAGCAGCGGCGGTCAACGGTGGTCAACGGCGGCGGTGATGATGTTTCTTAGCGAAGAAGAAAGCGTAACTTGAAGAAGAAGAAAGAAACTTGAGAGGAAGAATACCAAGAAATCACGTGGAGAGGAAGAAGGAAGAGAATGCCGTGAGTTTGAGAGAGGAGAGAGAAAAATAATCTTTGTGTGGGGTAAAATAATTGGGTTTAAGGTATTTATAAGTAGGGTTTTCTTTTTGGGCTTAGGAAAAGGAGATTGAGTTTGAATATAATTTGATGACAACTAGGATTGATAGATTAGAACTCCTAGCATCAATATAACTCCTTTTTCTAATCTACTTAGAATTTGGGTTCCTCAAGTCCACTTAGACTTCTTTTCCAAATCAAATTCGTATTTCAAATCTTTTTCAAAGCATGCCTAATTAAAATATTTTCAACTTTCTTAAATTCTTAAAATAATTTCCTTTGACTTTTTAAAATAGTCAACCTACTTTAAATAATAAAAATCATTTTAACTAAAATATAAATATATATTTTATAAAATATATTTATAAAATCCTTTAAAATTATGGGGGATTACACTATCTCTTAATCATGTTTAGCCCTAGATTAGTTATAGATTTCATGTTTTTATGCTTAGAATCCATGATTAGTGAGTAGTCTCCTATCTATAGTTAGGGTGAAAGTATGGATTAGGGTTTAAATGTATTGTTAATGTGATTGTGATGATCTAAAGATGATTATGCATTGATCTTGGTGATTTGAGGCCTTAGGATAGATATTGATCACATTTATGCTTTGGTATTTTGGTTTCAAATGTTCTTAATCGAATTTTGAACTCTTTTATCATCCCCACGAATCAACTTAATTTCTAGGCCAAGATATTGGGTAGAAATTAAGGGGATCCTTTTGTTAGGGGTTTTCCGAATACATTGGATCTCTTAATCAATTGACTAAAGACCATTCGAGAGAGGATTTAGTTGATTGATTAAGCAATCATTCTCGAGGACCATTCGAGAGAGGACTCGAGTATTTTAGAGGAAAACTAAAACCTTGCATAATCGTCGCCTTTGAATCACAATTGCATTAATGATCGTTGTCCATTTTGATCCATACTAGTAACCTTAACTCTAGTGTCTTCCTTATTGATATTTTCATCTTGTGTTATTTGCTAGTCCTTTGATAGTAGCTAGTTGTAGTTGTTACCAAATCATTTAAAACCCCCAAAAACCCCTCAATTAGGTAATTTAGACTTGATAGACTTTGATTAATCCCATTTTCCCTGTGGATCGACCCATGACTTGCCTTTACTACGTTCTTAGTAATTGCTTGTTAGGTTTTATAAATATTGTTTGAAAAGCGATTTTTGGTGCCTTAACGACACACTAAAAACCTCTTATCAAAATGGCGTCGTTGCCGGGGAAAACGTGCTATTGATTGAAGTTTTTCTAAGTTTAGTGTTGCTTAGTTGATCTCTATTATTTTTATTGTGGTTGTTATTTGCTAATCCTCTACTTAGCTTTGTTGTGTTACATGAGAAGAAGAGCTCACGGTTCACCCACTTTGCCTCTAGATCCAGAAATTGACCGTACCTTGCGAAAGCTTCGGAAAAATTTGGAACAATTGTCTTTGGTTTCCGATCCATCTTCACCGACCTTAAGTACAACAAGTGAAGTTGATTCAGATATGGGTGAAGCAAATCCACAACTCTTTAGGGATTTCAGAAATCCGAGTTCCTATGTTCTTCAAGGTGGTATTCGACTCCCCACCACTACTACTAATTTTAGTATTCATCCTCAGTTCACTCGGATGGTGAAAGCAGAACAATTTTGTGGAGGGTCTGATGAAGATCTTCTTGACCATCTTGTCAGGTTTCTTGAGATCTGTGTCATGATAACCACAATGATGTCTCTCCATACTACATTAAGATGCATCTGTTCAGGTCTTCTCTTACCGGAAAAGTAAAATCATGGCTCAAGAGCTTACCTGCTAATTCCCTCACTACTTGGGAGGAAGTCACATTGGCTTTTCTGAAGAAATACTTTCCAGAGTGGAAGACAGCAGTCATAAGGAGGAAGATCTCCTCATTTGAGCAAGAGATTGATGATACTCTTGCGGAAGCTTCGGAGCGGTTCAAGGAGATGATCCGTTCATGCCCTCACCATGAGTTCAACAAAAATCTACTCATACGATTCTTCTATGATGGCCTTGATCCTATAGCACGTGCCAACCTTGATGCTGGAGCGGGAGGTCAACTTTCTAAGATCCTGCAAGATCAACTTGAGTCCACAATTGAGGAAGTGATTAAGAGCTATTCATGGGGTGGAAGACGAAAAGGTGCTCAACCTAAGAATAGTGGTAAGCTTGAATTTGATCCATGATGGATCAACTTGACAAGAAGCTCTCTAAGATTAACCTCGCATCATCTAATCCATCACAGGTAAATTCTTTTTCTTGTGATATTTGTGGAGGTACTAATCATGATACTTCTTATTGTAGAGGTACCCATTCGGAGCATGTGGCGGCAATAAACTCTAGAGGAGATGGTTATCAAGGAAACCAAGCTTATAGAAGCAATCAACAAGGAGGTTGGAAACAACCTCAACAAAGCTACAATCAAGGCTTCAACCAACCTCAACAAGGATGGAATCAACCTCAACAAGGGTACAACCAAGCTCAACACCAAGGGTATGTGCAAGGGTATAACCAAAACTACAATCAAGGTGGTTCATCCTCACAAGGATCTAATGTCTACCAAACTCCACATCAAAGAGCTAATGCCCAAAAAGCTCCCTCAAACCCTCCGTTCCCCAAACAAAATCCCGAACCCACTCCATCTCCCTATCCAAGCTCTCTCTAAATTCTCCAACAACTCCAATCCATGAACCAAATTCTCTAAAATCATGAGCAAAGGTTTCAAGAGCTAAAAGCCCATAAAAAAAATGCTTGAAACCCAAATTGCCCAAGTAGCCGAGAAAAACCCCTCTACTCCCACAAATCAACTTCCATGCCAACACATTCCTAACCCCAACCTCCATCAAGCCAAAGCCATCCATTTGAGGTCGGGAACAAGTTATGAGGGTCCCAAGATACCTAATGAGGAGGTAGAGAAGGAAGAAGAAGTTGAAATTGTTGAGAAAGAAGTTGAAGTTGAGGAGGGTGAGAAAGGAGATAATGTGGAAAAAGATGAGCCACAAGTCCAAGTTGGTGATAATGCTTCATTGTCATCATCTCCACCAACTAAGACCTATGTGCCTCCGGTTTCCTATCCTCAATGGTTGGTGGAGAGAAAATTGAGTGACAAGTTCACCAAGATCCTCAATGTAATGAAGAGCCTTCAAATCAACATTCCCTTCCTTGAGGCCATGTCTCAAATGCCGGCTTATGCTAAATTTTTGAAAGAGATCCTCTCCAACAAACGGAAGCTTGAATATGAGCTTATCACTTTGCCATACCAAGTAAATGCTTTAGTGCAACGTGCTATGCCCAAGAAGCAAAGAGACCCCGGGAGCTTCACCTTGCCGGTGAAGATAGGTGATTTGGAACCTAAGGGTGCATTGGCCGATTTAGGAGCGAGTGTGAGTTTGATGCCACTGTCCGTAGCTAAGCACCTTAACTTTCCTCTTCATCCCAAGCGGAAAACAATTCAATTGGCGGACCGCACTGTGAGAGTCCCCCATGGTGAGTTGGAGGATGTGCCAATCCAAGTTGGGCATGTGTTTGTGCCTTGTGATTTTGTGGTGATGGATATGGAGGAAGATCCGGAGACTCCTCTTATTCTTGGAAGAGATGCTCTAAAGACATTGGGTGTCGTGATAAATTACAAAAATGATACAATCACGGTTGAGGTAGCCAATGAGCGAGTTGTATTTGAGTTCTCTAAAACTTTGAAGAGACCTATGATAGAGAGAATTTGCCGGGTCAATCTAGTGGAGAGTGAGATAGGGGATTTTGAGAGAGTGGTTCACACCGGGGATGAGTTGTATGCTTCTCTTACTGAAGCCCCGAGCTTGGACATGGAAGAGGTGAAGGAATTCTCCATGCTTCTTGACACTACCATTGAGGAGATACAAGATGAAGCATTTGAGGTTCTTGCTACATCCATTGATAAAGAGGAGTGTTGTAAGCCTCCTCCTAAGGTAGAGTTCAAACCCCTTCCCTCCTCTCTTAAATATTGATGATGCGTGCACTTATCCTGTTATTGTCAATTCGAGTCTTGATGACATCTCTATATCAAAATTGATTGAGATACTACAAAATATATAGATGTCATTGGGTACTCGATTGATGACCTTAAGGGGATAAGCCCTTCTCTTGCTATGCATCGTATCCATCTCATTGATAGTAATGCCTCATCCATTGAGCATCAGAGAAGGCTCAATCCCAACCTCAAAGAGGTTGTGAAAAAAGAGATTATGAAATTGCGTGATGCGGGAATCATCTACGCTATCTCAGATAGCAAGTGGGTGAGCCCGATTCACGTAGTTCCTAAAAAAGAAGGCATGACTATTGTTGAGAATGAGAAAGGAGAAACTATTTCTATTAGAACTGTTACCGGGTGGAGGGTTTGCATTGATTATAGGAAGTGAAACAAATCCACCCGCAAGGACTATTTCCCTCTCCCGCTCATTAATCAAATGTTGGAAAGGCTTGCTCGTCATTCACACTTTTATATTCTCGATGGTTATTCCGGATTCTTTCAAATTCCTATTCATCCAGATGACCAAGAGAAAACCACCATTACTTGTCCGAATGGGACATTCGCTTATCGAAGGATGCTCTTTGATTTGTTTCATGCCCTATCTACTTTTCAAAGGTGTATGACAGCAATCTTCTCCGACATGCTAGAGGATTCTATTGAGGTGTTCATGGACGATTTTAGTGTGTGTGGTTCGTCTTTTGACACATGTCTCGTTAATCTTAATTGTGTATTGAAAACGTGTCAAGAGACGAACCTCGTCCTGAATTGGGAGAAATGTCACTTTATGGTCGAGAAAGGCATTGTCCTTGGGCATAAAGTGTCAAAGAAGGGCATTGACGTAGATCCGGCAAAGGTTTCAGTTATTGAGAAGCTTCCGCCACCGAATTCGGTGACTGGAGTTCGTGCTTTCCTTGGACATGCGAGTTTTTACCGGCGTTTTATCAAGGATTTTTCTCAGATAGCTAAACCATTGATGAATCTACTTCAAAAGGATGTAGATTTTGAGTTTGATGAGTCTTGTATTAAGGCTTTTGAAACTTTGAAAAAGGCCCTCACTTCTGCCCTCATAGTGCAAGCTCCGGATTGGAGCTTGCCTTTTGAACAGATGTGCGATGCTAGTGATTTTGCAGTGGGAGTTGTTCTTGGGCAACGCAAGGAAGGAATGCTACATGTGATAGCCTATGCAAGTAGGACCTTGGATGATGCTCACGGAATTATGCAACTACGGAAAAATTGATGTTGGCCGTAGTCTTTGCTTTTGATAAATTCCGGTCCTACTTGACCTGCAATAAGGCTATTGTGTATACGGATCATTCTGTGGTTCGTTATTTGATGAGCAAGAAAGATGCAAAGCCTCGGCTCATTAGGTAGGTGCTCCTTCTTCAAGAGTTCGATTTTGAGATGAAGGAGAAAAAGGGGACGGAAAAAGTGGTAGCTGATCATCTTTCTCGTCTCCCTCTTGATGAGAAGGTCTTGGATCCTGACGAGACCCCTATTGAAGAAGATTTGAGAGAAGAAGCTTTATTCGCCATTATGAATAATGAGATTCCATGGTTCGCCGACTTTGCGAACTACATAGCTTGTGGGATTGAACCTCATGGTTTCAATTCTCAACAAAGGAAGCGATTTTTCAAGGAAGCTTCGAGGTTCTATTGGGATGACCCTCTCGTGTTTAAGAAGTGCGCCGATGGTGTATTTAGAAGATGTGTGCCTAATCATGAGATAACCTCGGTGTTGAATCATTGCCATACCTTGGCATCTGGAGGGAATAGTGGAGCAAGCAAAACTGTTGCTAAGGTGCTCCAATGTGGTATGTTTTGGCCTTCGTTGTAAAAAGATGCTCGTGAGTTTATTTTGAGCTGTGATAGATGTCAAAGGAGTGGTGGCATTACGAAAAGACATGAGACGCCTCAACAAAACATTCTCGAGGTTGAGCCCTTTGATGTATGGGGAGTTGACTTCATGGGTCCTTTTGTCCCTTCTTTGGAAAACATGTACATCCTTGTTGCGGTTGACTATGTAACTAAGTGGGTTGAAGCCATCGCCTCCCCCACCAATGACCGCAAGGTTTGTGACCAAACTTCTTAAGAAGATCATTTTCCCAAGGTTTGGAGTGCCCCGAGTATTGATAAGTGATGGCGGTTCACACTTCGCCAAGAAGAAATTGGAGGCACTTTTGAAGAAGTACGGGGTGAATTACAAAGTCGGTCTTCCCTATCATCCCCAAACCCAAGGCCAAGTTTAAGTTTCCAACCGAGAAGTGAAGAATGTCCTTGAGAGAGTGGTAAATAAGACAAGGAAGGATTGGTCTTTGAAGCTTGATGATGCTCTTTGGGCTCTTCACACGGCTTTCAAGACGCCTATAGGTACCACTCCCTACCACCTCGTGTATGGCAAAGCTTGTCATTTGTCGGTTGAGCTCAAGCACAAAGCTTGGTGGGCAATAAAAGAGCTCAACATGGATCTTCATTTGGCGGGAGAAGCTCGAAAGGAAAAGCTAGTTGAGATTGAGGAACTCCGGTTTGATGCATACGAGAGTTTGAGATTGTACAAGGACCAAACAAAGAAATGGCACGATCACCGAATTCAACAAAGAGAATTCTGGGTTGGAGACAAAGTCTTGTTGTTTAACTCAAGGCTAAAGCTCTTCCTCGGAAAATTAAAATCCAAGTGGTCGGGGCCCTTCCAAGTGTTGAAAACTACACCCTATGGAGCCTATGAGATTTTGGGCGAGAATGGTCCGTTTTTGGTGAACGGTCAAAGATTGAAGCTCTATCACGATAATTAAGCCATCGGTTTTGTTGGTTGTTTGATCCTTCGCTCACCCCAGCGCACCCCTTGAAGGACATATCCTTTTAGTCAAGCAAATGACTTAAAACAAGCGCTACACGGGAGGCAACCCGTTTCTCTTCTTCTTTTCTTTTTTTCTATTTTTATTTTTAGTCTTGATTTTTGTTTTGCCAACTAGCCATGACAACTAAATTGAGCTTAAGAGGATTTGATTCACTTAAGCCGTCGAAGTTAAAAACAAAAAAAAAAAAAACAAAAATTGCTGGGCAGTCTGTTTGGTGCGCCCGCACCAAACAGACCAAATGCGGTTTCATTTGGCAGTAAGTTTGGTGCGCCCGCACCCTTGAGAGGTGCATCTGCACCAATACTGTAACAGCCCGCACCTCCGAGCTGCTAGCTAGTCACACTTAATATTCATAAACCTCAATTACCACTTAATAAACCCAAATTACATTTACTCGCAGCGGAAACATAACCTATAAAACGATCCTGGACCTGTGGGTTATGGGCCCACAACAAATCATCTCCAAAACAAATAACAGATTACATAATACCTTACACGATTCCCAAACAAAGAATATTTTATACTCAAATACATACTTGAATACTTCTAGTCACAACATCTGAATCATTAATCTAATTACAACTCCATAACCAACTTCCGCTTAAAATCCACTTCGAACTTTCAAGAGAAACCTGCGAAATTACCACCAACGGACTCGCCCCCACCGGGACGGAGTTCCAAGAACAAAATCGAAAAACTGAGTACACACACTGTCCAGCCAGAAATTAATTTTAGTGGCTTAAAATATATTTCTTTTACATGATAATTGAATTCACAATATCCACATTACATGATCTCAATAGCAAAGTAATCCATCTTTTATCACTCATAGTTTATTCTACTTAATAGGGTTTTGAAAATACATATGAAGCTCAATAACACAATCTTAGCCCTCTCGAAGGCGAAATATAAACTTAAGACAGATACTCCTTAACTATAATTTCAAATAAAATAGAAACATCTATCCAACAGTCCAGAAAACATCATTGCATTGGAATCATAACTCTTAGTATAACTATCACGGAAAGAAACCCATAGTATAAATTTGTTAATTGTACAAGACAAAAGCTTTTGCTCTTGAGTTTCCATACGAACTTATAGTTCATAACTACTCTATAAGTTATGCAACAACGACTTACAACTATCCCTAATAATATTTGTACTGCTTGCAAGGCTTATTTCCCAGGACATATGTCCCATCATTTCATAATACACACATACCACGATGTGTTCATCACTGCTGCTGCAGTTTCTTCCCCATCATAACTAATAATTTCAAATAAAATCCATATTTTCCCACCACTCAAATTCATAGCTTACTTTAATTGACTATATGTCATCGAAATCTCGTACCATATATACACTTTTCCCATATACTTCATAATTTCTATATAAAACTTATATCGCAAATCATTGATATACATCAAAATCATAAGTCAAACATACTTTGACCAAAAATCATTTCATTTGTTCCAAAGCCTTCGAATACAACTACAGCTTAGATCGAAATCAAGTTCGATAAAAGTAACATAACCGGTACTTCATAGGTTCGTAAATTGGTATCTCGTGTAATTATAAAAATATCGAAAGTTCTAGCTCAAATACTTGTAGCTACAGTTATTAATACATCATTTCAGAAAACATAGTTCCAAAATAACAAGTTCAAATAACAACACCATAAATCAGTAGATGCACAAACTAGACTTTTAGGTAATCCACGTTTTATAATATATAATAACATATCAACTCAATGCAAGGAATTCATGTATTTTTACAAAGTACCAATCTCTAGTTCAAAAATGGAGGACATGTGTGTACCTCTATGCATCTTCAAATAGAACTCGACTCCATCATAATCTTCGAGAGTCCAATATCTCCTTACCCATATTATACTCGGATCCACAGAGTTTACCTCATAATAATAATGACAACCATTAATATTCATCTTCACAACAATTCAGATAACTAATTTACTTGCTTATACCCTCTAAACTCTTCCATGAATCACTACAAATCCTCATATGCAAACCTTTAATTAATCTAATTCATGGCATTAATCTCTAACTTTAACTCTGATTACTCCTATTTAGACAATCACAATGCTTATTTTGGACATGAAATTACAAATTGGATTTAAATTATAAGGAATTTAACTTACAAAATCTAATTTAACAAACTTACTGAGATTTTCAACTCCAAAACAAAATTTCAATCAATTGTTTAAAACAAAGTTTCAATCTTTATTCTCAATATCAAACCAACTATTTCAATTTAAAAATTTGATTCTTAAGCCAATGGAAATCTGAATTTATGCTTAATAATTCAAAGGAAAAAAATGAAATAAAAGTCTTTACTTTATACCTCTATTAGTACACTATAGAGTAGAAGGAATGAAGTAGCAGCTCCAACAATGGCAGAGCCACCACCACCAACACCGCACCACTTGCGGACATGCAGCGGACCACGTCGCCGACGGCAAGCAACCCACCACCGGGAAATCGAAGCGAGGCGAAAGAAAAACACGGCGGCAAAGAACACCGTAAAACCCAAAGCGAGAGGAGAGAGAAAATCTGCCGACATCACAAGAAGAAGAACGAAACAACAACAAAGACCGCGGTGGCATGCGAGCAAGACTGCGGCAGACACTCGCGGACGGAGGAGAGAACGCTCCGGCGAGGTTAGGGCTCCGACGAGAAGGAACGAGGGAAGAGAGAGAAACTGGGTTTGGGTTTCATTTTGAGGTTTCACCGGGAGAGAAGAGTGATGGGATTTGGGGTTTTCTTTGGGTTCCATTTATTTTCTTGAGATGAGATGAGAGTTGGACAGCAAAACAATAAGGTGGCATTTCTACATAAAGCCACGAGATCAACAGAGAGAGATAGGTATCCTTTCTTATTTTTTTTTTTTTTTTCAATTTAAACTAAATACTCACTTACATTATATATTTTTTTTTTTAAAAATACAAATGCTCAATAAAATTAGTATAAACTCATATTTCCCAAAGTCATACAAACATTATCGTAATCAAGACTAATAAAATATGATTAATTCTTAATTAAAGCTACTTAGAAAAATAGGCTATTACAATCTACCACCCTTAGAAAAAAGTTTCGTCCTCGAAACTTGAAAACAAAACAATAAAGAAACTTTAGAACATCTGAAAGCAAATAAGTTCACAAAAAAAAAAAAACATTTTTAACAAAAAATCAAATCAAATTCAATTCTTAACTTATCTTCAATACCTCAACAAATCAATGCTCCCGAAACCAATATTCACTAAATCTCGAATCCAAATTCTCCACAATCTCAATGAATAAGCCTCGATCATTCTCTAATAGCCACTCAAAACTAAAACCCAATAGAACTTTTCACTTTTGCAATTTTTTAATCTCAATACTCAACCTTCAATATCCGAATCTCTATTCCTCAATTCTTATCAAAGCAATAACCCAATTTAATTTTAATCAATCCCAAATATCTTTCACCCCTCGCTAGGTGGCTTACTCAGCACACGATCGTCAGGGTTCTGATAACTAACTAGGAAATATCAAATCCTCACTATACATATTCCATAACGACTCAAGTCTTGACTCAAAATATCAATTTTTCTCTCCAAATGCGATTACTTAGTTTGAGTAACCATAATAATCAACTAATTCCAAATCATTATCAATATATTCTAAAATAAATCATTTCATCCATCATCCATAAATCATAGCTCTAACACTCCTGCTCTGGATTCTTAATACATTTCACTTATCCCTAAATTCCTCTGCACGTTACTTCACAATTCATAACAAATTACACATTAATTAATTGTTCAAGACCATAACACCACATAAAATATTTTCTCATTCGGATAAGATCACAACTTTACAACTAAATTCTCCATACCTTTCTTAACTCAACCAAGACGACTAATCCCGAGTCATTCATATACTTCAAATTTCCATTATAGCTCTAAGCTTTTATGTTTACTTATTTAACTTTTCCCTAGACACTTGAAGATTAAAATTCACATTAACATTTACATTACAAAATTGGCCATGTCGTATCACTAAATTTAGATAATAAATTCTCATCTACCAAACCTAGTCACTTTGAGTTCTCAAAACATGTCACCACATCGAATACTAGTTTCCATTAAATAACAACTTTACTTAACTAAATTTTAATGATCTATATTCCATTCGTATAACAATATATGTCCATAACCAAACCAACATGCATACTCTAAACAATATCCTAATTCAATAGAAGCCATTTCACTTAATTTCCCATATGCTTACTCGCATGACTATCAAACCTTTAAACTCAAACTCTTAACATTTACCTCCGAATAACTCAATAACCTGCATAACCTCCTAATTCCGCAGATCGAAACTCGAACCTCCGAGCCAATCAACCAATATAATTCATATACGTTTAACTATTAAACAATCTCAAAACCTATCTCAACTCATATGCCGTGATATGAAGATCAAGACAATTCTAAAATAACCTTGCTCTGATACCATCTGTAACAGCCCGCACCTCCGAGCTGCTAGCTAGTCACACTTAATATTCATAAACCTCAATTACCACTTAATAAACCCAAATTACATTTACTCGCAGTGGAAACATAACCTATAAAACGATCCTGGACCTGTGGGTTATGGGCCCACAACAAATCATCTCCAAAACAAATAACAGATTACATAATACCTTACACGATTCCCAAACAAAGAATATTTTATACTCAAATACATACTTGAATACTTCTAGTCACAACATCTGAATCATTAATCTAATTACAACTCCATAACCAACTTCCGCTTAAAATCCACTTCGAACTTTCAAGAGAAACCTGCGAAATTACCACCAACGGACTTCGCCCCCACCGGGACGGGTTCCAAGAACAAAATCAGAAAAACTGAGTACACACACTGTCCAACCAGAAATTAATTTTAGTGGCTTAAAATATATTTCTTTTACATGATAATTGAATTCACAATATCCACATTACATGATCTCAATAGCAAAGTAATCCATCTTTTATCACTCATAGTTTATTGTACTTAATAGGGTTTTGAAAATACATATGAAGCTCAATAACACAATCTTAGCCCTCTCGAAGGCGAAATATAAACTTAAGACAGATACTCCTTAACTATAATTTCAAATAAAATAGAAACATCTATCCAACAGTCCAGAAAACATCATTGCATTGGAATCATAACTCTTAGTATAACTATCACGGAAAGAAACCCATAGTATAAATTTGTTAATTGTACAAGACAAAAGCTTTTGCTCTTGAGTTTCCATACGAACTTATAGTTCATAACTACTCTATAAGTTATGCAACAATGACTTACAACTATCCGAAGAAGAAAAATACGAATAGAGGGGACTATGCCTCCACCTCTAAACTCATGGAGACGTCTCTCCCTAATAATATTTGTACTGCTTGCAAGGCTTATTTCCCAGGACATATGTCCCATCATTTCATATTACACACATACCACGATGTGTTCATCACTGCTGCTGCAGTTTCTTCCCCATCATAACTAATAATTTCAAATAAAATCCATATTTTCCCACCACTCAAATTCATAGCTTACTTTAATTGACTATATGTCATCGAAATCTCGTACCATATATACACTTTTCCCATATACTTCATAATTTCTATATAAAACTTATATCGCAAATCATTGATATACATCAAAATCATAAGTCAAACATACTTTGACCAAAAATCATTTCATTTGTTCCAAAGCCTTCGAATACAACTACAGCTTAGATCGGAATCAAGTTCGATAAAAGTAACATAACCGGTACTTCATAGGTTCGTAAATTGGTATCTCGTGTAATTATAAAAATATCGAAAGTTCTAGCTCAAATACTTGTAGCTACAGTTATTAATACATCATTTCAGAAAACATAGTTCCAAAATAACAAGTTCAAATAACAACACCATAAATCAGTAGATGCACAAACTAGACTTTTAGGTAATCCACGTTTTATAATATATAATAACATATCAACTCAATGCAAGGAATTCATGTATTTTTACAAAGTACCAATCTCTAGTTCAAAAATGGAGGACATGTGTGTACCTCTATGCATCTTCAAATAGAACTCGACTCCATCATAATCTTCGAGAGTCCAATATCTCCTTACCCATATTATACTCGGATCCACAGAGTTTACCTCATAATAATAATGACAACCATTAATATTCATCTTCACAACAATTCAGATAACTAATTTACTTGCTTATACCCTCTAAACTCTTCCATGAATCACTACAAATCCTCATATGCAAACCTTTAATTAATCTAATTCAAGGCATTAATCTCTAACTTTAACTCTGATTACTCCTATTTAGACAATCACAATGCTTATTTTGGACATGAAATTACAAATTGGATTTAAATTATAAGGAACTTAACTTACAAAATCTAATTTAACAAACTTACTGAGATTTTCAACTCCAAAACAAAATTTCAATCAATTGTTTAAAACAAAGTTTCAATCTTTATTCTCAATATCAAACCAACTATTTCAATTTAATAATTTGATTCTTAAGCCAATGGAAATCTGAATTTATGCTTAATAATTCAAAGGAAAAAAAATGAAATAAAAGTCTTTACTTTATACCTCTATTAGTACACTATAGAGTAGAAGGAATGAAGTAGCAGCTCCAACAATGGCAGAGCCACCACCACCAACACCGCACCACTGCCGGACATGCAGCAGCGGACCACGTCGGCCGACGGCAAAGAACCCACCACCGGGAAATCGAAGCGAGGCGAAAGAAACACAGCGGCAGCAACACCGTAAACCCAAAGCGAGAGGAGAGAGAAAATCGCCGACATCACAAAGCAGCAGCAGACGAATCAACAACAAGACCGCGGTGGCATGCGAGCAAGACGAGAGCAGCGAAACTCGCGGACGGAGGAGAGAACGCTCCGGCGAGGTTAGGGCTCCGACGAGAAGGAACGAGGGAAGAGAGAGAAACTGGGTTGGGGTTTCATTTTGAGGTTTCACCGGGAGAGAAGAGTGATGGGATTTGGGGTTTTCTTTGGGTTCCATTTATTTTCTTGAGATGAGATGAGAGTTGGACAGCAAAACAATAAGGTGGCATTTCTACATAAAGCCATGAGATTAACAAAGAGAGATAGGTATCCTTTCTTATTTTTATTTTTATTTTTATTTTTTTTCAATTTAAACTAAATACTCACTTACATTATATATTTTTTTTTTTTAAAAATACAAATGCTCAATAAAATTAGTATAAACTCATATTTCCCAAAGTCATACAAACATTATCGTAATCAAGACTAATAAAATATGATTAATTCTTAATT
This sequence comes from Beta corolliflora, assembly GCA_947648045.1. NCBI lineage: Eukaryota > Viridiplantae > Streptophyta > Magnoliopsida > Caryophyllales > Amaranthaceae > Beta > Beta corolliflora. Next base: position 582,211 of record CANSZD010001702.1, read on the forward strand.
AAAGCTACTTAGAAAAATAGGCTATTACAAATACGCCCGCAAACTCCAAGAACTGGCAGTGAGTTTGGTGCGCCCGCACCACTTGTGAGGTGCGCCCGCACCAACCTCGTCTGGGCTTTAAACCACGAACACTTTTTATTTTTTCGGCTCCCTCACTTCCTCTCCTATTTTTCTCATCTCTCTCATCTCTCACACACTTTCTCTCACTCACTCTTCTCTAGATCCGGCGACACATCACTTTTCCGGCGACCTCCGGCCACCACCTCACCGGAAACTTCATCTTCTTCATCTCTACAACACTCAAGTCCATCAATTTGGGGTTTCTTACAAGTTTTGGGATTCTAGGGTTTTGAAATTGGGGATTTTCATCTCTAAGTTGGTAATCTCTTTCCACACTCTTGTTTTTCATTTATAATCTTGTTATTAGGACTGCAAGTTGTTTTCTTTTTTATTGCGTGCTTGTTTTTCTTCTAGCTTTGGATTGTTCATGAATTTTTGCCTAAGTTATGATTGCTGTTGAGATGAACTAGTGTAATCTTGTGTCCTTAGTGGAAATCTCATAGTTTATTGGATTTTTGTGAACTACATTGCACTACTTGAAGTGATTTGTCGAGAAAATATTGATGAACATGTTGTTTGGATTGTTGATTGTGTGACTTGAATAATTTTGTGAGTTTGGATGGGAATTTGGAGTAGATACAAGATCTTGATTATTAGCAACTTCGTTGCTATTGATTGTGGGATTTGTTTGCTGGTAGATTTTCTTTTTATGTATTTTTTTTTGTGTTTATTAGTGAGGCGATTTGCTTGTCCAGGGTATTGGATTGTGCCATTGAAAAAAGGCGCGCCCTTTGTTCTTCCCCCGTTTGAAAAGAAATATTTTTCATGTTGTTTTTAAAATACGACCATGGGAATAATAAGGGGCGAAGCGGGATCATTCTCCCGGCCTAAGAAAGCTAAAACAGGGTCCTCCTCGCAGGCTCCCTCTTCTAGCTCTAATCCCCCACCCCTCTACCCTCTCAAATTCTTAAATGCAGCGCACCATTAGATTTTTACACGGCTTTCAAGCCAAACGTTTCGTCCCACGAAGTTCTATGACTCTAGTACTTGCAATCATCTTCATATCGACCCGATAGTAAGGCAGATGGCAAATAATCTAGGGTTGTCAGACTTTCTTACCGTCCGTGAGCCTACTTATAATCAACTGACTCTTGATTTTCTGAGTACGTTGAACATAAGTCGGGAGCCGGGCTCCGGTGTTCTGACTATCCAAGCTCGTCTTTTTAATCAAGTCAGAACACTGTCTTTTGACCAAGTCTGTGAAGCATTTAGGATGGATTCTAGTGCCCCTTGTGACACCCCTTTAGGACAGATTTGGGAGGGATACAATGAGTAGGAGTGGTGGGCCAAGATCAATGATGGCACCACACAGTTTCGGACGAACTCGTCCAAAGCCTCTGAGATCATCCATCCCGCTCTCCGCTACTTTCATAGGATGTTGGTTTATTCCATCTTTCCTAAGCAGGAAGTCGGGCAATTGAGAAAGGAAGAGCTTTTGGTTCTCTGGTTAGCCACTGATGGGGCCCACCTTGGAGCCTGAATTAATTTTACAGCTCTCTTCCTAATCGATTGCAAGAAATCCGGGGGGTACTACGGTAACCGGGGAGAACGTTTGTGGTGGAATGATCACCCGGCTAGCGTCTTACCTTGAGTTGGACGAAGACCTGGCCCGCTTAGAAGAAAGTGCGCCTTCTGTTGGTCAGTCTAACTCATTGGATGGTGCGGCTTTACAGCAGATGAAATTTCTGCGTCGTTTTATGACGACCCGTTGCATTTGGCTTGTGGGGGGGAGCCCTATTGTTATATGAACAATGAGTTCATTTGGAACCCACCCGCTGACTGTGATAACCGATGGCGGGTTCCCCCTACCCCTATTGACCCTTAGGATTGCTCTTATATGACCTACCTTCAGTCCACCACTGTGGAGAGGGTACCGAGGGTTCCGAGGCCCGACCACCGCATTCCCGTGAGTGAGGTGGCTGAAGCTTCTTCCTCCCAGTCCTTTGATATGGCCTCCTTCATGGCTGACATATCCCAGATGCAGGCCACCCAAGAGGCCAATCACCATGCGGTCACTGCTACCCTTGACGGTATCCGGACCGACCTTGACCATGTGTCTAGGGTGGCCTGGCGAACCCATCTCGCCAATGTCCGCTCCGGACATGCGTCACCCTTCCCTAACCACCCGTACTACCCTCCTGCCATTGACCCTCGATGGGGGCGATGGTGGGAACTATTATGTGCTCTTTTTGAACCCTCTCTCGTTCCCTACGTTTGCAACTCCGAGCGCGGAGTTTTGCTTAAGCTTGGGGGCCCCTTGCATGTATGCCTATGTTTTTGGGAGTTTGGGTTCCTAAGTGATTAGTTATGTGGGAATCTATCGGTCTTGGTTATGAATTGGTGATTGGTTATTTTTGCTGATGCCTAATGTATCTACTTGGTCTTTTCCCCCTGTTCCTTCCAAATCACCCTTGTATGGCTTGTTTTTGGTAGGTTTGCTTTGCATAAAAAAAATAAAAATAAAATAAAATAAATTCCTTTTTTCTGCATTTAGATTAGCTTGGTTGCATGCATGATTTGTATAACTTGATTGGAAGACCTTCCCTGCATTCGACTTGATGGTTTTGGAAGCCTTGGTGTGACTTTAGGTGATCTTTGAGAACGATAACTTTTGGTAGAGTCTTTTTGAAACTAGGTGAGTTGGTTGATTGGATTATCTTGTCCCTTGTGCGGTGAACCCCGAAGGAGGGCCAAGAACCTCGTAAGACTCATTTACAACCCTCACAATTGATCGCCTAACTTGTGACTTGCATTTTAGCTCCCCAAGATTGCATAAGACCGAGCCTATAGAAGGATGATTTAGGGCGTTTTATTTTGCTAGAATTAGGAGTTCAAAAGCCAAAAAGCCTTTTATTCTAACATAATTATCCGCTTATCAACCCATTTGAGCCTTTCTATCATATTTTTGCTTAACCCTCATAATAAGTCATGGCCAAACTTTCCCCAAAGTGGAGTACATGTCTAGTTTGTGTTGAGTTGAGTTGTTTTGATACTAAGTCTTTGGTTGAAAGTAAGTTAATGTGCGTGTATAATTGCAAAAGTTGAAGAAAATTGCGAGAAAGGAAAGGCAAAAGAAATAAAACAAAGAAAGAAAGCTCTTATTGTTTCATTTGGATTTCTATTGAAAGAAAAGAAAGAGAGAGCAAATTGATGAGGAAAATGAAAAAAAAAGTTCAAAATGTGAAAATCAATGTTCAAAAAGTGAGAATCAAAGTTGTATGTGAGATTTCGATTTGAGTTGGTGTTAGGACTAGCTTGGGGGAGTTTTTACCCCCTAGTTTGTACTCCGCTTTACCCTTTTTGCACCACATTCCTAAATTGTTATCCTCACCCTTAACCTAGCCCCGTTACAACCTTAATAAAGTCCCTTTTGACTTCTAGATTAAACTTGGTCAATTTAGTAGTGGCGGGTGAGATTTTGTGCAAGTCATGATGAGGGTCATCAAAATGTGGTAGAGGCGAGCTATTATGGTTGAGCATCCCTAGGGGGGAGTCAAGCTCAGGACTTGGAAGTGGAGAGGAGTGAGAAATCACTCTTAGAAAGCCTAATTTTCAAGGAGACTCAGTTGATCGTTGGATTGCATCTCTTAAGTCACTCTTGTGCTTCCTAGTCATCTTTCCTCTTGTGTTTGGTTGATCTCCTAAATCTTGTTATGAACTCATTTAGCTTGCATGCCATGTTTATAGCTTTGCATTTAGAGCATTTAGGCTAGTGTGTTGTATGGTTTTTCTTTTTCATCTTTTTCTCCTCTTCTCTTTCTTCTTTCTCATTCTTGGTTTACTTGAGGACAAGTAAAATGCTAAGCTTGGGGGAGTTTGATAAGTGCGTTTCTAACGCACTTTATGAGCTCCTTTTGGCATGGTTTGATCCTCATTCTTCCCTTTCCTTTCTCTTTCTTCCTTATTTTCTTCTCTATTTCTTTCACTTGATCATTGTTGATCATAGTGACATTTTGCTAGATTTTCGGTCAATTTTGACTGAATTTCTAGTACAATTGCTTTCACCGTGTTTTCCCGTGCTTTGATTGCAGGTGTGACCTTTTCTGAAATCGAGAGTTGGGGGATACGGCATAAGACGGGAGTTTTGAGGAGTTTGCACACGCGAAAATAATAGAAGAAAGAAAGCGTGAGCAGAGAGCTTTGTGCGTCCGCACAACCTTAGAAGTGCCCGCACACATTGGTGCGCCCGCACCTGACATCGGTGCGCCCGCACCATCCTGCGAGAATGAGTACCTCAAGATCAGTAAGCTAGGTGTGCCGGCACCGATCACAATAGTGCGCCCGCACCATCCTGCGAAGTTTGGACCCTCTGGATCAGTAACTTTGGTGCGCCCGCACCACTACAAGGGTGCGCCCGCACCACTACAAGGGTGCGCCTGCACCACTTATTTTCGTTAGAAAATTTGTAAGACTCGAGCCTAATTAAAACAACAGAGTTGATTAGTTTTGCATTTTATTGCTTTATTCTATAGTTCATAGAGGATTATTAGGGTTCACTTTAGAGAGAAAAACACTTTGCTTATTCTTAGATTTGAGATCATTAGATTAAAGTTGTTGATTATCTACACTTTCAAGGTAACTTTCATTAATTTAATTTCAAAGTTTTCAGTTTTATTCATCTTTTAGATTATCAATCTCTCCTTTTCCATAGTACTAGTTCTCTTTTATTATAGTTTCATAATTGTTATTTTCATTAGTTTAATTATCTCTTAATCATGTTTAGCCCTAGATTAGTTATAGATTTCATGTTTTTATGCTTAGAATCCATGATTAGTGAGTAGTCTCCTATCTAGGGTTAGGGTGAAGGTATGGATTAGGGTTTAAATGTATTGTTAATGTGATTGTGATGATCTAAAGATGATTATGCATTGATCTTGGTGTTTTGAGGCCTTAGGATAGATATTGATCACATTTATGCTTTGGTATTTTGGTTTCAAATGTTCTTAATCGAATTTTGAACTCTTTTACCATCCCCATGAATCAACTTAATTTCTAGGCCAATATATTGGGTAGAAATTAAGGGAAAACTTAATTTTCAAATGCTTGATTCGCCATAGAGAAACGCCTATTTGTTCTGTCGTAGTGAAACATTTGTTTGATCTGTCGTGGTGAAACGCCTATCTGATTCGCCATAAGAAACGTGTGTTTGAACATTATGGGAAAATGCCCACTGTTTTGGCACTGAGCCCCTTGCAAAACAGCTTATTAAAACTTAGGTTGTTGACTAGGCAACCAGCCCTCTGATGCTTAAGTCAGTAGGTAGTTAAAGGGACTATTTGAAGCAGAAAAAAGAAATATAAGGGAGGTAAAGATCTTGTCAGACTCTATTCAGCTTGTCCAAGCGCTCAACACAGGGCACAAATTCGCGGATATCAATACTATTATTATATTGTAGACATACATATGTTATGTAGTCACTTTCACTACTGTCAGATTTGTAAAGTATCTAGAAAATAGGTCAAGGAGGCTCATGATCTAGCTACTACAGCTAGGAATGGGCCATAGGTTGTCTTCTTTTTGTTTTCGCTATGTACTTGTTCCCAAAAAAAAAAAAAGTGATATGAATTGGAGATGGGGTTTAGAAATGATATTGTTTTAAATGTGTTGCATTCCAGCTTCTTGGAATTTGTACGTCATTTCTTGTAACCAACCTATAAGCTACATTACCAATTACCTTTTGATTTTGATATGGCCCTTCCCTAGGGGTGTAAATGAGATGAGACAACTCGCGAGCTACTCGAGATTGACTCGAGTAGGCTCGGCTCGAAAAAGCTCTCGAGAAGCTCGAAAAAAAATTATATATAATAATTGTAATTTCAATTAATAATTCTCAAACTTTTTCAAAGAATTTAATCCATGAAATAAAATTAACACTTACATAGAAAATATTTTCATGGTGGACTTTAATCATAGTTTGTCTTTAGATATGGTTAACAAGTCAAGCACAAGATTTCAATGAGCCTTAGCACGGCTCACAAGCTCATGAACAACCTGGAAAATTATTAAAAATGATCTTTGATGTAAATATTAAATGTCTCATGCATTGGTTTATAGTGTAAACAATAACCTTTTTTTCTCTATAAAACGTTAATACTCTAGCTATACTTATTGTTTGAATTAACTGTCCAACATTGGTTGGGAAATAAAAGTTTAAGTTTGTGTTCTTTATAAATGGAACAAAAATTGTTTGGCTGGAAACTATTGTTTTCCATGAAAGTTTGTTTCACAAAGTCCCACATTGGTTGGACAGTGAAATACCGACTTTTTTTCTTTATAAAAGGTTGCTCCAAATACCTAATTCAAGGTACATGGATTCACTCAAGTTTGAGTTGAGTCTTGATTCGAGTTCGAGCTTAATTCGAGCTCGAGTTTAGGATTTCGAGTTCGAGACGAGTTTGAGTTTTTCAAGCCCGTGAGTTTTCGAGTCGAGTCGAGCTTGACTCCGAGTTTTCGAGTTTGAGTCGAGTTTACCCAAACTCGAGGTCTGCTCGCATCATTTACACCACTAGAGAGAGAGAGAGATGGGTCATAGTAGCTGTGAATTGGGAGGGAAAATCAGTGCTAATTTGGGGGGTGTGGGTGGGTTTAATTACCTGTGTTTGGTAATTAACTGGGTAGGTGGAAGGGTTTAGGTGGGTTAATATATTTGGTGAGGGGCCACATGAGGTACAAAAGTGGGGGAATAATGATTGGAAATATTACTACATACTTCCCCTGTTTATTTTTAGTCGCTAAGCTTCAGTAGTAATTACTATTCACCAGATTGTCCTTCCTTATGCATAATGAAAAATATAGTCAATCGCGATCTTGTTAGATTCGTCTCAATGTGTAGTTTGCAAATATAAAATTTTTATAATTTTAAATTATGCATAATTAATGATATTAAGGTTTAAGTAGTGCATTGGACTACGTGCAAACAAGAAGTGTAACAACTAAAAAAAATATAGAGGAAATATAACACTGTAACTATTAAAAAAAGTTCCGAAAAAGAAAATTTGTGTAGATTAAAAAGGAAAATAGGTAGTACGATAGATTAGAGAGAAATAGTATTTGAAGGGAAAAAGGGGAGAGGGGGGCTACACGATCTTTCTAATAGAGGATATGTAGCAATTAGTTTACCAAGCTAAGCTTGGCCTACTGGAAAGGAGAAAATCTTCCAACCTTTCAAACCACTAGGTATACTTTGAGAGAGAGGATCTGCTTACCCTTCCCGCCCCCCGCCTATAATGTCTAGCCCTGTTACTACCATTTTTAGATGCCCAATAACATTTATTATGGTACATTGTATTAGACCTCAAAATGTTTATTTTCGTCTTAACATGAAAGCCCAACAAGAGCATGAAGCCCAGTGGACAAAGTCAACACAAGTCAAAGTCAATAGGAGAAGATTGCCAAGACTATCAGGAGATGAAAGTCAAGAATGATAAGCGTGCAGGTAGTTAAAGAGCAATCATCAGACGGATTCACATAAGGAAGAACGTGCAAGGCCACAGTTATTCAGCGCCAGAAGACGGTTGAGATTTGAATCAAAAATGATTCAAATGTTTTCCCTCCAAGCATGCACGGAGTTATGCATCATGCTTCTCTATAAATAGAAGTACGATCATCAAACAACGACAACAACACACACAAAACAACTTGCAATACTCTTTTCTTAGCGTAGCCTAGCTCTAGCCTAGCCAACCCCCTTATGGGGTTATAGTTTAGTCCTTAGACGTAGAACATGTTCTGGCGACGAGTCCTGTAATTCTCCGATTGAAGCAAGGAACTATGGAGGTAACTCCCTTCGTGTCTTCCCTTTAGTTGTCCAGCCTGGCTTATCCCCCGATGTGTTGTAAAATTCTTTCCTAAAAGTTTGTGGCATATATGGGAATGTTGTGCTTTAATTAATAGATTAATTATTATTTGCTCTATTTGTTGCATTTCGCCTGAATTTATTAGGCGTTGTGGTTTAATCCTAAATTAAATTGCAACAAAGTACGTTAGCAAGGTTTTATCTAATTAAAACTGGTAACCCCCAGGGGCTAAGTCTCCCAAGACATTCAGTACCAAACTACTGTGTGTGCACTGACTTGTTTGCAAAGTCAACCAACTGATTTTGCACCAACAAGTTTTTTTGCGACCACAGTGGGAGGAGAAGATTCATAAACACATTATGAACTTTCTTCTTCATACTTTCGAAAAACCAACTGTAAAATAAAAACGGTTGCTTTTATGAAAATGCCGGATACACGTTCTAAAAAGAATAAGAAAGTTGCTCAGGAGGGAACAAGTTTGCAAAACATGGAAATAAGTTATTCAACTCCTCCGGAAAATAGGGCGCAGGGTAACAATGGTGAATCAGTTCACCATACTCATGAAGAGTCAAATGGAGAGACCCCACAAAGGGAAAGCTCATCTCCAAGTAATACTGGTCGTGGACTTGTACAACAAATGTATGGAAAGTTTACAGAAATAGTAAAGAATTTACTGTTAGAAGCCAGAGAGAGTCAGAGACAACAATTTGACTCCAACTATAGGACTCTAGCCCACGAATCTTCCAGGGTCTTCACAGATATCCTCCAAAGGATAAGTGAGGAGAATAGAGAGATCAACTCTAGGCAGATCGACAGGATACTTGTAGATCTCAATGATACTATGAGTGCAACTTTCACGGCAATGTCGACATCTCTTGCCACTGAAGTAGTTACTCGTCTAGAACCACTAGTCGAAAAACACTATCAGTTAAATGAGAAACTAGTTAAGGCCTTAGAAGAGGTCCCATTGAATAGAGCAAGAGGAAATACTGGTATAGAGCCAGACGTTCCTCCACTAGGTTACCCTCTGAGGGTACATTTCTCCCACCCTGAAAATAGAGATATACTTATTTCAGGCGATCCACAAACTTCCTCTCATACACACCAAACAAGGGCCATACCCTTGAGTAATGGAGAGGGTAATCATGGGAATGTTAGGAGAAGTGGTGAAATGGCAGCGGGCGTGGAGCCAAGCTGGCACCAGGCGTCAGGACATCACCAACCTTCGTTTCCCATGGGTGGTGGACAAATTGGTGACAACACACATCAATCTGGACCATCACAAGGAGGACAGAGGCAAGATGCTTTTGTTACAAATAACAATAGTATATCGTATGCGTATGCGCCTTTCAACCAGCCAAATGTGGCTGGAAGTCCTTCTTTACCCTATGGTTACACGCCTCGAAACCAACCAACTATGGTTGGTACGTCGCATTATGGGAATATCCCGGGGTATAATCAACCCCAAGCTCCATTTGCCCAAGCAACTGGCGCTCGTCAACAGAGGATGCCCACAAATGGACAAACATTCCCACCGCAAATGGCGCAAGGTGCAACCAATCCTGTTTTTATGCAACATCAGGAGATCCCTATGGGAGGTTATCAAAATCAACCTTTCAATCCTAACCCTAATCATGTATATGATCACACGGGAAACATGGGAAACGGGAACATGGGATATCCAGGAATACAAATGCATCAGGATCAATTGGCAGCACAAGTTGAGGCGCTAGTCCAAAGACTAGTAGGGGATACTTCTAGGAAAAATCAGAGGCAAATTGGTCAAAAACCTTACCCTGAATGGATTGATAAAGCCAATCCATTTCCTAGAATGTTTAAGATACCTGACTTTACCTTGTTCTCAGGCAATGATAGAGTTTCTGCCGAAGAGCATTTAGTTAGGTTCAATTGTCAATGCAGGGAGGCAGCTGACAATGATTTCTTAAAACTTAGAATGTTCTCCATGTCTCTTACTGAGACTGCTTTTTAGTGGTATACTAATTTACCGCCAAATTCCATTCACTCATGGCAAGACATGCAGGTGCAATTTACAAATCATTTTGCACGCACTGAGCCTGGAGTGACTTTAAGTGATCTGGCTAGAATCCAACAAAAGTTAGGAGAGTCTATAGAAGACTACCTATCTAGATTCAAAATGGCTAAGATCAGGTGTCATGTTAGCATCCCTGAAAGAGAATTTGTACAAATGGCTCAAGTGGGAATGTTAATTCAGTTTGGAAAAAGGTTCAATGGTCATGCTTTTGGCGATTTTGTTGAATTATCAGAATTGGCTGTGAGATATGAAAGGAACCAACAAGCTGAAAGCGCAGCAAGACACCATAACTTCTTTGCTCAGAATGACGAGCCCTTCCACTTTGAAAATGCACAGCAAGTGGACGTGGCAGAAATCATTCAAGGAGTACCTTATAAGTGTGCTCCTCTAGAGAAGAAAGAAATTCTGGCGCCAAAAGATATGAAGTCTGAACAAAAGAGGAAACATACTTTTGATGCTAAGAAATCTAATGCTATTTTCGACTGGTTATTATCTAACAAAAAGATAAAACTGATAGGAAGGCATAAAATAAGAACTACTGAGGAAGTTAAGGGTAAAAAATACTGTAAATGGCATGATGCAGTAACTCATGACACTTCTGAATGCATTGTTTTTAGAAATAAAATCCAGGATGAAATTGATAAGAAAGATATCATGTTTCCTGATGAAGAAGATGTTAATATAGTTGGGATGGATGAACCATTTGAACTATTCTGTGGAATGGTAGAGACTAATCATGTTTTAACTATTACTTTGCAGGCATCTCAAGCTACCGAAATAGGTAACCAACTCTTCAATAGATTGCTTGACGAAGGAATCTTGGTAATGCCAAAGATAGCCAATGAAGAGGGATTGGAGGATATGTGCATATGGCATATGAATGGATCGCATACCACAAACCAATGCCAAGTTTTCAGAGGGTTCCTAACTAGGCAGTTAAGTCTCAAAAGACTGGTTGTCTCAGAAGTGGAACATCATGCCATGGAGCTAGAAGCCTACAAGGCCAACTTAGTCAAAGCTAAGATGCCTATTAATGCCAACCTAGCTCCAAGCCCGATAATGCTTGAGGAAAGAGCTAAAACCTACAAAGAGGCTACTCAGAAATTTCCATTGCAAACTAGGGCAATAGAAGGGTTGAAGGCTCTAAGAAATGGTATGTGCTCACCATGTGCAGATAGGCTAACCTTCGAAATGGTTAGAACTCAGATCATCCTAAATGATCCTACCTATGTGCCTGCATACCAGCGTCCATTCCAGAAAAGGTCCAGAAGTCAAGGACCTTGGAAACAGGACAGCCCCAGTTCAGGCCCTCTCTTAAAAGGGAAGGAAAGGGAGTCGAGTCAAACTCCTGTGCCTAAAATTCTTAAAAGAGGGGTGAATTCCCATGGGGGCCAAGTGAAGCCAAAGATTAAGCCAGCAGTTAAGACATGGCCATTATCAGACGTCCAAAACTTTCCTAAAAGTTGGGCAATAAAGATGAAGGAGTTGAGTATGAAAGCTGCTGCAGTCAAGGGCGCAAATCAGCACTCAAAATGTGCAAGAATCCCTTATAGCAAACATCAGAATTGATGAGAAGGCGTTACAAGCTGGAATCACTAAGTTGTTACCTTTGGAAAAGGAACAACATGATTCACCACCTATAAAGAGTGGTGACCAGCAGCCTCAAGGATGTGACTCTCTTATGAAAGAGAATCCGGGAAATGGCTTTATTGAGGACTATGATTCAGAGTTTGGATCTGAGGATTTGGACTTATTGGTTTCTGATGGGGACTTAATTCTGGATGGAGATCCACTGATGAGTGAACCTCAAACAGAAATGAGAGAGGAGCAAGACATGCAGTGCAATGTGGTCATGCTACCAACAGAGTTCAAGAAATCAGAAGACCAACCAGAATTGTAGACCAATACTACATCATAAGCAGATGAAGTTGATAAGGAAGAAAGGGCATGTAATTTTAAAATTACTTCTTCTCGAAGCTTGTCATCTTATTTGAATGCACCTCATAAGAAAGTGCCTAACAAAACATCTCTAAAAGCTAACCTAGAGAAGTTAATCATAGATAAAATCTTTAGGTCCATTGATGTCAATAATAAGCACACTAAAGCCTTATTCCTAAATGTTGATTTTGAGGGAGTCCAATTAGGCAAAGTATTGGTAGACACAGGAGCTACTGTTAATATTATGCCACTCTCTGTATTCAGAAAATTAGGGAAAACGAGAAAAGATTTGCATAACATACAAATCAACATAACTGGGTTTTCTGGTTTATCGGAAAAAAGTGGAAGGAATGGCTATCTTAAAGATAAGAGTAGGAACTAAAACCATTTATACCGGTTTCTTCATAGTCGAAAATGGTACTCACTATAATGCCATACTAGGAAGAGATTGGTTACATCATAACTATGCTATTCCATCATCACTCTATCAAATTTTAATTTTGTGGAATAATGACACTTACGAGTTGGTTCAAGCAGATGAGGAAGTTTGTCTAATTACATCTCTTGATTCTGTCTTTGTTGGGAACTCTTTAAAGTCAGTTCCTACCATCAAAATTGAGGTTGCTCTACAACTTGAGTCACAAACTCACCAAGAAGTAGAAAACTCAGGTGCAATTCTCATTGAAGAAGTTAATGACGCCCCAGAAGTTGAAGATATTCAATCAAAATGTGAATATATTCAACAGGCGCCAGATTATGATCAACCCTTAGCTCTCATTAGTTTGTAGAGTTTAGGATGTATTTTCCTTATTAAAGTTTATTATGTTTATAAACCAGGAAGAATGCTGTAATGGGTTTACCCCTATTGTTGATCAAGTAATGAAAGATTTAGTTTTTAGAAAATACCAAGAGGATTTTCTTATAAATGCTAATGCATGTTGCTCAACTTTACACGAAACTGAATCCTTAGAAGAGGAGGATGAGAAAGTATGGGCTAAAAGTGAGGATATTAAACAAGAGGTTCATGATCCACTAGAGGAAATAAATTTAGGGGATAATGAAAATCCACGAGTTACTTACATAAGTAAGCTCCTCACTAACCAAGAAAAGCAGGAAATCATAAAAATTCTAAAAGAATTTAAGGACTGTTTTGTTTGGGAACATCACGAAATGCCTGGAATTAATAGGAGAATAATAGAGCATAAACTACCTATCAAGGAAGGATGTAAGCATGTGGCCCAAAGTCCTAGAAGACTAGCGCCTGAACTAACATAGCCTATACAAGTGGAAATAAACAAACTCCTCAAGGCGGAGTTCATAAGGCCTTGCCAATATGCTGACTGGATCTCCAATATAGTTCCAGTAGTTAAGAAAAATGGCAAGATACGAATCTGCATTGATTTTAGGGATTTAAACAAAGCTACCCCCAAAGATCAATACCCTATGCCAGTGGCTGATCTCCTAATAGATGCAGCATCAAGATATGAATACATATCTTCCATGGATGGGTATGTAGGGTACCACCAGTTAAGGATTGCACATGAAGAATGTAATAAAACGGCCTTCAGATGTCCAAAATCATTAGGCTTGTTTGAATATGTCGACATGCCATTTGGATTGAAAAATACTGGAGCCACATACCAACGAGCAATGGATGCTATCTTTAAGGACATGATTGGTAAAATCATGGAGGTTTATGTGGATGATATCCTGGTAAAATCAAATGATTTCTTAAAACATAAAGAACATTTGATTAAGTCATTCACTAGAATGAGAGAATATCACCTAAAAATGAATCCACTCAAATGTGCATTCGGAGTTAAAGCTAGTAACTTTTTGGGATTCCTCATTCATAAAAATGGAATGGAAATTGACCAAAACAAGGCAAAAGCAGTGTTGGCCGCTAAGCCACCCTCTAATAAGAAGGAATTGCAAAGATTCCTTGGGCAGGTTAATTATGTTAGAAGATTCATGGCCATCTTAGCAGGAAAAACTAAAAAGTTTTCACCTTTGTTAAGATTAAAACATGAATCAGAGTTTAAATGGTATGAGGAGCATCAAATGGCTTTTGATCAAATTAAACAAGATTTGGCAAGCCCTCCCGTATTGATACCTCCAAGACAGAATGGGAAGCCATTAAGGTTATACCTGTCTGCTTGTGAAGATTCCATTGGTAGTCTCCTTACTCAAGAAAATGAGAAGGGACATGAGCAGGCCATATTCTATTTAAGTATAATCATGCATGACACTGAGAAAAGGTATACTATGGCGAAAAAAGGGTGTTTACGCTTGTATGATGCATCCATCAAGCTCATACATTATTTCATGGCCTTTACAGTGGAAGTAATATCTCCAACAGATGTCATAAAGTATATGATATCTCAACCTTTTCTAAATAGAAGGCTAAGTAAATGGAGTTTACATTTACTACTGTTCGACCTAATATATGTGCCACAAAAGGCAGTAAAAGGTCAAGCTTTAGCTGACTTCTTGGCAACCCATCCATGTTGTGACTCAGGAATCATTGATGAAAATATTCTTCCAAGGGTGTTGTTCTTTGATGGATCCAACACTAGAGAAACGGCAGGAGCTGGGATATATATTTTATCTCCTGATGGGATTCCAACTAAACTAGCAGTAGCCCTGAAGGGACCATGCACCAACAATAGAGCTGAATATGAAGCTCTATTAATTGGACTAGACATGTTGCTAGAGTTGGGAGCTAAGAAAGCAAAGATATATGGAGATTCTAAATTAGTCATTTATCAAATAAATGAGGAATTCAAAAGTATATCGCTAGTATATCAGGAATATGGTAAGAAAGTACAAAAGTTGTCTAAACAATTTAAGAAAATCACCTTCATACACATTTCTAGAGAAGAAAACAAGGTAGCAGACCAACTATCCCAAATAGCTTCTGCTAGAGAGGAGATACCTTCACAAAATGAAGATATCATTCTCCAAGAAAAAGTCCTAGTACCTCTCATTGAACTTGATCAAAAAAGATAAGAGGATATATTGGAAATCTATAGAATTTCAATATTAAGGGAGGAAATGGACTGGAGAAACGAAATTATTCATTATCTCCAGGACCCAACTGGGACAAAAGTGCCAAATAGAGTCAAAATGGCAGCAACTAAGTTTTGCATGCAATTCGGTGAATTACATAGAAAGGATCCTGAAGGATTACTTTTGAAATGTGTGGATGCTGGAGAGGCTCTGACCCTCATGGCAGAAATTCACCAAGGGTTATGTGGTGCTCATCAAAACGACCTAAAAATGAGATGGTTGTTGCACGAACATGGCTTCTATTGGCCTACAATGAGAAAGGATTGTATAGACTATGCTAAAAGTTGCAAAAGATGTCAAAAGTTTGGGCCTATCAGCAGGGCACCAGCTTCAGAACTTAAGTACATTATTAAACCTTGGCCTTTCAGAGGATGGGCAGAGGATGCCATAGGAGAAATCAATCCTGCGTCCTCTAAAAAGCATTCATACATCCTAGTGGTAACCGATTACTTCACCAAGTGGGTGGAGGCTCAGGCTTTCAACAGGCTCAATACTCAGGTTGTCATAAATTTCTTGGAAGAAAAAATCTTTACGAGGTTTGGAATTCCAGAAACTATAACCTTTGATCAGGCCACGGTCTTTAGAAATCCTGATCTATTGGAATATCTTAACCAGTTTGGGGTTACTAAATTGCATTCAACGCCTCACTATGCTCAAGCAAATGGTCAAGCTGAAGCTACCAATAAAATCATAGTAAAGGGAATCTCAAAACTCATAGATAATAACCCAAGAAAATGGGATGAGTTGTTGCTATATGCCCTATGGGCCTACAGGACCTCTAAAAGGGAAGCAACAGGGGTTACGCCTTTTAACTTAGTTTATGGGCATACTCCA
The DNA here is from genome assembly GCA_947648045.1 of Beta corolliflora. Lineage (NCBI taxonomy): Eukaryota > Viridiplantae > Streptophyta > Magnoliopsida > Caryophyllales > Amaranthaceae > Beta > Beta corolliflora. The sequence continues at coordinate 598,021 of CANSZD010001702.1, forward strand.
ATGATCCCAGCTAAAGTGAATGTAAGATCATCAAGGGTAGCCCAACAAATGGGATTATCAGGAGATGACTATTCACATGCGATGAATATCGAAATTATGGATGCTCTAGAAGCTAAGGAAGAAGCCCTATCCAAAATGAGAATCCAAAAAGAAAAAGTTGCCAGGGCCTACAACAAAAAAGTAGTGCCCAAAGAATTCCAGGAGAATGATAAGGAGTGGAAAATGTTCCTGCCAGAAGCAGCTTATAAAGATCCACAGTTAGGGAAATGGTCACCTAAGTGGCAGGGCCCTTTCATCATTCACAAGAAAATGTCTGGAAATGCATATCTATTAAAAGATATAGATGGCAACATAAAAGATAGAGCCTTGAATGGCAAATTTCTAAAGAAATATCACCCATCTATATGGAAACAACATGATCCTATGTTTCAACAGAAACATGCAGAATTATTTCAAACAGCAAGGGATCATTAAAATTACAACATTAATAATAATGTTACTAGACATTCCAACATTGTCTAACAGCTAAACTAAGGTGTTTTATGGCAGACCAAGCATTACAGAGTTTTTCCTTTTGGAGAATCAAGCTTTGTTGTACTGCCATATCTTTGAACATCTCTTGCCTCAAATGAGCAAGGTTTGCTCGCCCTTAGTGTAATTTTTTCTCTTCAGTTACAATGGAGCTTTGGAGGGAAGACTTTTCATTAACGATATCAACCTCCTCTTTATTTATCTCAGCCAGGCGATTTTGTAAAAATTGTCTTTCCTCAGAAACAAGTTTCAGTTTCTGATCACAAGAACTCAAGGAATATTGGATCTGCTTACTGAAATTTTTGAAGTATTTAGCCTGGACTTCCAAAGAAGTCCCCTCTTCCTGAAGTTTCTGAGCTGAGAATTTTGGAGGTTGGACTCTTGATTCAGCAGTACATTATTGAAGAAGAAGAGTTTCCTTAACATAATCAAGACAAGGCATCCAGTATTCAAAGCCTTGAGAAATCAGGGATTCTAAAATTTGCTTAAGAGCCTGTGCAGAAGCCTAATCATAAAGGTTCCTGGTTAAAGTTAAGCAGAGATCCCAGATTTTATCTTCTTGTTTTATGTGTGCCGATGACTCATCACTGGAATGATCACTGTTGGCCAAAGTGGGTTGATCACTTACAGGTTGATCCCTTACAATGATAGCTGTCTGCAGACTAATTTCTTTCCTTCCATCAGACTATTTCATCACACTTGCTCCTTGAATGCTTCCCTCTGCATCATAAAAAGAGAAGCCAAGTTAGCAAGAGAGTGAAGTCTGGTATTATGAGGACATGGACTCATATAGAGGAAATCTAAAATGAATTCATGAGGAAAGAGAGGCAGACCAGTTCTTGAAGTAGATGCTGAAGTCGATGAAGAGCCTTTGCAAACAGAGGTAATTACAAGGTCAGTACTGCTCCGCAAAGGTGTAACCTCTAAAGGGACAGCATTCTTTGGCACTTCATCTTTAGTGATAGAAGGAATCGCCATAACAATATCTAAAGGACTTGATTCCAAGGGATTTTCGTCAAGATGATGAAATAATTCCTCTTCAGGAGATTCCACATAAAAATGCTCAGTCTCTTCCAACTGGGGGGCAGCACACCCTTCCAATGAAAGGGTAGCCACATTTTCCAACTGGGGGGCAGCACCACTTGAGATGGGATGATTGACGATAAATTCATCAATAGAACCACCCTTTGAAACTAACTCTGGATCAGCTACCTAGGGAGCATCTCCTGGAGCATTGTTAATAGAGCCAAGAGGTGATGACTTCTTAAAAAGAAGGGTTACCAATAATCTTAGGCTCAATGTCATCAACACCAGAAAAACGTGGAATAAATTAATCAGTATGCCAGAAAAGGAAACTTCTCATAAAAGGAGTAAAAGTCAGGTTCTTACTTGCTTTAACTCCTGGTTTCTTTTTGAAAATCTGAGATATGGTCTTGTCATCATCTTCATCAGAGGAGATGGTATACTGTGGTATCTCTGAATAAACCTCTAACTTAGGACGTTTCCTGTAGGAATGCCTTAAAGGCCTGGAGTCAGAAATACAGTCGTGATCTCTCTTCTTAGAAGCCTTTTTATAAGGCTCAGGTTGCTCCACTAACCCTTCGGGTTGGGTGTCCTTGGAAGCAGAGAGACAATTATAATCTCTTTTCCTTGCAACTCTTTTGAAAGGGTCAATCTGCTCCAATGGTCCCATGGATTGAATGTCATCCACAGACTAAACATTTCCATAGGAGATCCCTTGTTCATAAGCAGCATCATCTTCATCCTCTGATGAGGTATGAGGAGGAACCCTTTTTGTCTATGGTGTTCCAATAGAGCTTGTCATATCTAGACTCCGTTGTCATACCATCAGGCACCCTTAACTTCTTCTTGCCAGCTTTTGCTAAAAAGTCAGAAGTAGAGCATAAAGAAGGTTTAGTAATATTCACTCCTACAAAAAGTTATAAAATAACTAAGGAAGGAAAATTACCTACAGCCTAAGAAGAGCTGATCCTCCACTAGTAGAAAAAGGACGATTTGTTTCCCCCCAAGTGCATCGCATGAAAGGAAAAACGACGCAAAAACATAATTTGCGTCGCATGCAGTGAAGAGTGTGACGCACAACATGGGTACATAGCACCAGATACAAGCTATATGTGTCGTACCTTGTTGATGTGCGTTGCAAAAGAATAATTTGCGTCGGACCCCTTGGCCCATCCGACGCAAATCGATTCATCCTGGAACCCAAAATTGTCACACTATCTGCGTCGCACTTGCCTTAGGTGCGTTGCAAAAGCGGTATTTGCGTCGGACCCTTAGGCCCATCCGACGCAAACTACGTACCCTCCCCCAGTAGAATTTTCGCCTAGCAGCACTAGTCCCCCAACGGCATTATTTCGTTTTGGAGCCCTAAGTTACGTGAAAAAAAAAAAACCGAACTCACTCTCTCTTCTCTCTCACCTGCAAAAGACCCTTCGCCCTCACACTCTCGCCGGCGCTCCCTCACCCTCGCCGGCGCTCCCTCTCCCTCGCCGGCGACGTTGCTTCTCCGGCGAACTCAAGACCCCACTCCGACGGTTTTTGGTTTTCAGATTCACACTTTCTCTCTCTCATTCTCGGTACGTTCCGCACTTTCTCTCTCTCATTCTCACTGGTGCTTCTCCGCCCCACTTCGCCGGCGAAAACTTGTCGTCTTCTCGCCGCCGGTGCCATTAACGGTCACTCGAAAGGAGTCTCATCCAACACTCTCTCTTTCACTCGATTTTCTCGCACGTCCGAACTCACTCTCTTTCTCTCTCACTTGCCGCCGCTTAGACCGACCCGCCGCCGCCGCTGCGGACTGACTCGCCGTCGATGCCGCTGCCGGCAATGTATGTAATTCTTGTTTTTTTTATAATTTTTTTGTATTAATTTACATTAATCATATATTTTCAAGTTCTCTTAATTTTTTTAGGGGTTGCTTTGAATAATTTTAGTTCTAATTTTTGTTAAGGGGTTAAAATTAGAATTCAAATCATGATAAACATGTGTGAAATAATTTTGAGATTGAATTTAGGATGTTTGTAGCTTATGAATTTGTATAGTTTGTGTAGTGTTCTAAAATACTTCCTTATATTCATTATGTTTTGTATTGAATCAATTTCTTGCATGTGTTTCTTGAATATTCACTTTAGAATTATGTGTTTTGATTATGAGTTAGAAGTCAAAAGGAAAGCATAAGGAAGATTTAGTAATATTCATTCCCACTGATAGTTATAAAATAACTAAGGATAGAAATTACTTACAGCCTAAGAAGAGCTGATCCTCAAAGTTCGCCAAAGCATCTGAACACATTGAGTCATTTGGGAAGAAATTATCCCACCACAGATGGAAGCCTCTAACCGCTTTAGTGATCCATTTCTAAGGAGATATGGACATGGAAGTAAGGCCAAGAGTTCTGCTCTGAAGGGCTCTACCTTCTTCAAAACGACCCCTTGAAGTCCAAGGATCATTACGGGTCAAGAAGTAAGGAATAGCTAGTGTTTGGACCAATCCAAATTGCCTAGCTACCAGCTGTGGATTATAAGCCTCAAAGCCAAAATATTCAGGCTCAGCAGCTATTAAATCCCTAGACATAAGAACACTACTCCAAAAGTTTCCACTCCCTAGGGAACCAGAGTAGATGTTCATGGATTTTAGCCAAGAAGGCATTGTTTGATGGCGCCAAGTTTCATCTGCAACAGAAACAACCATCTTATCCGGAAAAATATTCCAGACACCAGGATTGGACTTAGAAACCAAGAAGTATGAAAAGATCAAACTTGGATGCCAAACTTCGTCTGGAGATATAAGATTGAAGCTGACTTCACCATAATAGCTACAATCATTAAGACTTGAGAAGAACAAAAGGGGATCAAAAGAAATATTTTCCTCCTCTGAACCCCTAGATGCTTTAAAAGCATAAAGGGGCTTGATAACCATTAGACAGGGTAGATACATATGGCCCCAACAAGTCAAGAGCCAAAGGGGTCCAAATCCCTTGTCATTAGAGAATATGGGAGACTCAAAGGTATGAATTCCAAAACCTTTGAAATATTCTCTACTCCTGAAAAGACATCTATAAAGTTGTCCTAATAGAACAGGAGCCAAAGCTACTTCTTCAAAAGTAGAGGAGATGTTAACAGCTAAAGATAGCCATAATGTTACAACTCCTCTAGCTCTAGACATCATCAATTTGGAGAAAACAAAGGTGAGAAAGAATACTTCCTCTTGAGAAGTAACTTCCTCATTAGTATCCTTATTGAGGAAGAAATCAACAAATTTCTGAAAGCCACACTTGCTAGCACTAGCAAAAGGGCTAGTAATCTGGCGAAAAGTTGATAAGCATTGATTGTACAGTTGATTGTGTTCTTTAACATGGTGAAAGATAGGAAGTTTAATTCCATATTTACCTGTTGGAGAAGTCCCAGTGATAAAGACAATATCAGCTAATGTCACAGTCATTGGTCCCCATCGGAACAAGAAGCAGTAGATGGCAGGGTCCAAGCATGCCAACAAGGCAGTAGATATAGCTCCGTCAAAAGGGATGGCTTCATAAGAAGCTAGTCTTAAGAAGGGCAATATTTTGTTTTTGGACCATTTGTCATGAAAAGGTTTCATTCGCAAAAACCATGCTCTTGCATCCACTCCTGAAATCCAACCTTTAAAAGGTTTGCTGGTCAAAGGCCAATGCAGACGCTGAAGGGATTTTGGGGCAAACGGAAGCATTCTAGGCTTATTATCTTCTAGAATAATATGGTCCAAGAATGGGTAGCACTGTTTCTCTAAGACAAGTTGGCTCTTTGGTTTTTGAATCTTGAAAGGAAAACAAGGACCAATAGTGGCAATCCTCTCCTCCAAAGGAGTATTAGAGTCAAAGCTTTTGTTCACATACCAAAACACTTGAGACTTATAAGTCCCAAGGTTCACTCTAATGGCGTTGCATAATTGACGGGCTGCCTCAGATTGCATGGCATCACGTTTCTTGGCAAGTGCTTCACGAATTTCATCCTCACGAATTCTTTCATTAGACATGGTGAATTGAAATTTGAATTGAAATTTGGTGATGGTTGTGAATTTTTAGAAAGAAAATTAAATTTGTCTGAAACTCTCCGATCTTCCTAAAATCCTTGAAAAGGGTATTAATGGAGAAGACAACTAAAATATAACAGTAAAAGAGAACACGTGCACAATACGTGATACGTTTTATTTTGGATCAGGTGTGATTGGGTCATGTTAAAGCCTAGTTTTAACAAATTAAAACATAAGGTCCTGGAGTCATCTAAAAAGCCCATTTTCAAAGGGCGCGTGATTTAAAGGCCCATTTCTAAAGGTCAGTTACTCTAAAGCCCATTTCCAAAGGGCATAACTTTCCGTTTTTCAAGAGACGGTAAATCTCTTTATAAAAAGGGGCAAGTGTAAGGAAATCTTCACACTACTCATCTCTTGAAACGGCATCTCCAAAGAATCCTCTCATCTCCTAACCTTCCCAAAAAACTTCCTTCGCCAAACATGGATGCGCCTCAGCCATCTACTGAGTCCTGTATCACAGGGACTCATGAGGTCAACCCCGTTCGTTCCCCCTCCATAAATTCTAGAGGAGAGGGAGAGAGAAGATGAAGAGGAAAAAGAAGAAGAAGAAGAAGAAGAAGAAGAAGAAGAAGAAGAAGAAGAAGAAGAAGAAGAAGAAGAAGAAGAAGAAGAAGAAGAAGAAGAAGAAGAAGAAGAAGAAGAAGAAGAAGAAGAAGAAGAAGAAGAAGAAGAAGAAGAAGAAGAAAACACCCCTCCATCATCAGACGAATCTGATGGTGATGATGATGAGGATGAAGATGATGAACCCCCTGCTCAAAGAAGGAGGGTTGATTATCTTTCAGAGGAGTTCTCCAGCGGTGAAGACCGCCCTTACTCTCCTGGAGATGGCTCCGGGGAGGGTGCTGCTGGAGACGACGATGAGTCCTCAATAGACTCTGACGCCTTCAAGTCTCGATCTCCAATGGACTAGTTTAGGCCTAGGATTTAGAATTTCAAAATTCTAAATAAGTTGTAATTTTTATTCTAAAATAGAAATTTCAGCCCTAGGTTGTAAATTTTATTTTCATTAATGAAATTTAAATTTCCTCAAGTTGGCCTAAGTTTTTATTTATTTATTTGCACTATACATTTATTTTGATTCAATCCAAATTGTGCAAAATAAATTATATTATGTTATTCAAAATAACTATCAAATCAAATAATGTAAAATCCACGGTTGAGATTAAAAAGAAATAGCGTCTCTTGGGAGGCCAAAGTCTTAGCGTATATTAATGGAACAAGAAAATTTATTGCCAAAGAGTAATAATTACCACCTAACTGCATATGCCACTAATGGCTAACTTCTGGCGGTGATATGACACATTAGGGGGTTAACGGACAAATCCATTCTTACCCACTAGGGCCATAACTCGAGGCAACCAAAATCAGTTATCAAAATAACATGATATATTATCTCAAAAAAATAATATCAAGGGTTTCATTTATCTTTAATAAGTAAAAATGACAGTTATCATAATAGTATTATAAATATATTATTTTAACCCATAAATTCTTCATTCCTAAGAACTCTGTTTCACAGTTAAAAATCCTCAGAAAGGTCTTGAGTATGGCGAATCAACAAATTGTGACTCCATCACTCTATCCGGGAGAATGCAAGGAGCATGGATGTTTTAGAGATATTTCAAAGGAAGATTGGGAAGAGTTCAAGGAAGAAGAAATAAAAAAATGGAATTCCAAACTCATCAAGTTCTTTGGAATGGATCCAAAGGTCCAAGCTAGAGACTTAAAAGAGCAAGGATCCAGCGCTGCTACTATAGGAAATGACATAGATTTCCTAGCACTGAATTTCTGACCTAAAGTGGAAAAAGAGGAATTATTGAAGCAATTAAGTATCTGCAAGGCATGGGGAAAATGTATTGCAAAACAACACTTTCCTCCTGATATTGAATTGAAGTACAATAGGTCCATGATCTATGAGGGCAGCCTGGGTGTTTTCAATATAAAATCCAGACTGGTCCAATATGAGGATCTAAGTTGGAAAAAAATCATACAGTTCAAATGTCTTTGTCCTGTATGGCAATAACGCCTAGAAATAAGGGAAGATAACATCCCTTTATTCTTAGAAGATCATCTAGATGATGATGTCCCTGATGTTGGTGAAGAGGGAGAACCTTAAATCATCATTAGTTTTACTCATCTCCTTGTTGGATAGATCAAATAGTGTTTAGGATATTTTAATGGTAGTATATGTCTTCAATCCGTTATGGGAATTGTGTACTTATTTCTGGGTTAAGAGACATCTTTTTAAAGATGTTATATCAGTAAAATATCTTATTTCAAATAGTAAAATGACCACGATTTTATGTCATTTCCTTATACTTTCATATCATGTATCAATTGCAGATTTGGTTGTTATTCATAAAATGAATTATGAATCTAAGGAAGTAAGCATAGGCCCAAATGCCTAAAAAGTGACATATTAATTTTAAGACTTATCAATAAATTGGTAATCTTAAAATGAATAATAGTCAATTAAAAATCCATAAACTTCTCGAAAAAAGAGGTTAAAGTACTCAATTACTCACTGACTCTAGAAGTTATTATGAAAATAGCCATTAAATAAAATGACTTGGTTATTTAAAGGGATTTGGCCATAGCACCCCACCATCACATTTTCATTTCAAAAAATTAAAATGGATTACGAAGCATTTGCAAACTTGGCAGCCGAGTTTGATGATGATTGTTTCAATCATTGCTTCGCTCTCAACATCATAAAGGAAGACAAAGAAGCCTTCATCACAAATGAGAGGGCTAGATGGGCAGAGCAAATGACGCGCATCTTTGGCGATGCACCTGTAGTAGGGCCAGAAGACCATGGGCTGGTGGAGTCAAGCGCCACAAAGATCGGTACAGATATCGATATCTTGTCCACCCACATATGGCCCAAATTAGATAGGGAATCACAAGACAAGCTGCTAACAGTTTGTAAGAAGTGGGGCAAGGAAGTTTCCACTATCTTAAACTTTCCAAGACCTCAAAGGATGAATTGGGTCTACGCCAAGAGTTTAACTCTTTCCTGCACTCAGACCTCCCTCAAAGTGGTGAGGACAGAAGAGGGCCAAGACGAAAATCAAGGGAGGATAGTACTTTTTAAGTGCGTCTGCCAACTATGGGAGCTGTTGGCCCAAGAATATTTCCTTCCTTGGATGTATATCGCACTGATCGACAGGAGATACGCCTGGGACAACATCTACCATAGGATTATCTTCAAGGCAAGTTTCAACAACTCCCCTGGAGAAGATTACTACTTTATAGTTATTAGGAGTAGTGCAGAGCACGAGTTGGAAATCAACCAATGTAATGCTATGATAAATATAGTGTGTAAAAATCACTTCCAAATGTTGTCTCTAGACCCAAGCATTTTTAATTAAAATGTAACTAATGATTTTATCTTCATAAAGATGAGTCATTATATCAATGTTATGAAACTACCTCAAATGGTAATCTTATTAAATATATTTTCACATATTTGCAATGACTTAATTGTTTTGACATTAGTTTTTGGTTCACCAAAGTGAAATAGAAACAAACACGTGTCCAATTAAGACTCGCATCCCTTAAAAAACTGCTCTAATAAAGTTAAGTGGTTAGGGAGAATTATTGAACGGTTAAGGCATCAAAATGCTTTATATATATGTGTAACCTTTAAAACTCAAAATTTTAATTAAAATGGATTGCACATATAACCACATTTTTCGTCAAGCTGCTCCAGAACATATGCCATATCCATCAAAATGCCCAAATCATCACAAGGCATTGAATGTCATATCTGGAGATAAAGATGAATTTATTAAGAATGAATCCACCAAATTGGCTTCTTCTATCCAAAAATGTTTCGGGGATAATCCTGTCATACAACAGGATCCGAAAAATAAAAAGGGATCTAAGGCCTTCCAAATAGGGTCCAATTTGGATTTCATTAAAGAATGGATATTTCCTAAACTTGAAAGGAATGATCATGTTACATCTCTTCTGGTTTGCAAATCATGGGGCAAAGTCATTACGGAAGAAATGTGGAAACCTAACATGCCTTGGAGATATCTAAAGAGACTCTTTGTCAAGGGAACAACAAAGAAAGTAAAAGTCTATAGATTGATAGATGGGTCATCATGAAGAGATTTGGTACAATACAAATGCGCATGTCAAATTTGGTATGATCTCATGACCTATGATGTAAGTCCTTGTTGGTTATCTCCAAATAATCCTACAAGTTCGCATCTTAAAGAAAATTTCTTAATGGATTTCACAATGGCTAGAAAGAAGAGTGAAGGAATGCACGAAAGGTTATTCTTCTCAGCCAAATTCAGTCATCCTAAAAGAAAGTTCATCGATCATCTTAGAACAATGGAAGAAGTCACATTCAGAATACTACTGGATGACATTGGCTATAACCATTGAAAGTCCTTCTCTGCTCATTATTTGTGGGTGCTGAGTACATCATTCCACAAATCAGGGGGGCAATTTGTTACTACCATATTTAGATGCCCAATAACATTTATTATGGTACATTGTATTAGACCTCAAAATGTTTAATTTCGTCTTAACATGAAAGCCTAACAAGAGCATGAAGCCCAGTAGACAAAGTCAACACAAGTCAAAGTCAATAGGAGAAGATTGCCAAGACTATCAGGAGATGAAAGTCAAGAATGATAACCGTGCAGGTAGTTATAGAGCAATCATCAGACGGATTCACATAAGGAAGAACGTGCAAGGCCACAGTTGTTCAGCGCCAAAAGATGGTTGAGATTTGAATCAAAAATGATTCAAATGTTTTCCCTCCAAGCAAGCACGGAAGTTATGCATCATGCTTCTCTATAAATAGAAGAACGATCATCAAACAACGACAACAACACACACAAAACAACTTGCAATTACTCTTTTCTTAGCGTAGCCTAGCTCTAGCCTAGCCAACCCCCTTCTAGGGTTATAGTTTAGTCCGTAGACATAGAACATGTTCTGGCGACGAGTCCTGTAATTCTCCGATTAGAAGCAAGGAACCATGGAGGTAACTCCCTTCGTGTCTTCCCTTTAGTTGTCTAGCTTGGCTTATCCCCCTATGTGTTGTAAAATTCTTTCCTAAAAGTTTGTGGCATATATGGGAATTTTGTGCTTTAATTAAATGATTAATTATTGTTTGCTCTATTTATTGCATTTCGCCTGAATTTATTAGGCGTTGTGGTTTAATCCTAAATTAAATTGCAACAAAGTACGTTAGCAAGGTTTTATCTAATTAAAACCGCTAACCCCCATGGGCTAAGTCTCCCGAGACATTCAGTTTCAAACTACTGGGTGTGCATTTACTTGTTTGCAAAGTCAACCAACTGATTTTGCACCAACAAGCCCATAAACCTAGATTAGGTTGACTTACGAGAAGTTTCGGCATAATAAGGCCCTTGATCTTACCAATAAAAATAACAATTAATTTAAAATTTCCATACAAAAGAAACGTGTCAATAACAAAAGAACAAATGAACGGCCAAATTGAGTTAGATCAACCCTAATTTGACATAGGCCGAAAACACGTTATTTGGTTAAAATCATGTGGGCTTTACCTCACCTATTTTCCATAGGCCTGTAATTTATATGGGTTTTACTTTCCCATGACCTAAGATATAAATATAGTATTATTTTGTCTCATGGTTGGCCTTAACATTTACTAACCAAATATAGACGCTTCTCCAAAAAAACCCTTTCTCTCTCTAATTTTTTTTTTTTCTCTGCCTTCTCTCCTCAAAAGCCTTTCCCAAAACCAAACCCTAGGAACTCGCCGAAGTTCCGGCGCCGCGCAAACCGCCGGCGTGTTCTCCGACGAGTTCCTCTAGCTTTTTATTTGTTTTTCGTTCTTCTTTGTCAGTGGTTTCTTAGTTTTTCGTTCTTCTAAGTCGGTGGTTTTCTTTGCTTTCCGATGGTCTAGTTCGGTGGCCTATTGGTTTGATTCGGTGGTCGTCGTCCCTTGTCGCGTCGTCGCGTCTCCCTTCCCCCTCCCCTGTTCTTGGTAGATTCGCCCTTGTTGTTGTTGTATTTCCAGCAGATCCCTCCCCCTCCCCGGGTGGTGCGTCGGGTTCCACCTCTCCCTCCCCTATTACTATGTTGTTGGCATCCCCCTTCCCCTCCCCCCTGGTGTTGTGTTTTTTGGGCTTCCCCTACCCCCTCCCCTCCCTCGGTTAGTGTTAGTCTTAGTTTGGGCTTCCCCTTCCCTCCCCCTCCCGGGTTAGTGTAACGTGGTCATCAGTTTGGGCACCCCCTTCCCCTCCCCGGTTAGTGTTGAATTTACCTTCCCCTTTGGTTGGTGGTTATCCGGCTATCCCCTTCCCCTAGTGCGTGTTGGAAATACATTAAGTTGTTAAGTTTGTGGGCGTGTTAGTATGCGTTTTTTGTTTGTTCCAATAAGCTGCTTGATATTTTTGTTAATTGTTGGAGGTCGTCTTCATCTTGTTGTTGGATCTGGTTTTAGTGGTTGGTTAGGATTTGCGTGGCAAGCACTTTCATGGATGGAAGTCCGGTTTGTCCGATTTGGACAATCGGACGATTCTTCGAGATCTAACTCTGGTTAGATTTCACTCTCACTTGGTTATGATTTTATCAATCATTGCCTTGATAAAACGAAATCTGAAGGCGGCTCCCCAATTTGTTAATTGGGTTTATAGCGCGTCAACGCATTTGAGCTTCTCATCAATGGAGAAGCCTGATATACCCGTTCAAAAGGGTATCGAGTCACAAAGGAATGTGACTCTTTTCGGAAATCTAGACGGAGAATCCCATGTGACAGAAGGTCAATGGGATTGGTCCTGTAGCGAGTTTCTATTCTCGCGGTTGCTTTGTTACCCCGTCTGTGAATTTAGCCTTCTCCTCTCACTCCGTTCGTCAGGGTTCTGGCGCTCGTCTTCTACCAGCAGCAGAGTTTTTCTACAGTTAACTATCATCTCCGCCCTCCAGCTCGAGCAGTTTTATCCTTGTTTAAGTTATTTATGCTTTTGTCGTAGTTTTGTACGAGCGAGTATCGCTCTTTTTAGTTTCTTTATGTTGGTAGGGTTGTATTAGCATTAGGCTGTACTTCCTTTTTCATTAATGCACATTTTCCCGATGTCAAAAAAAAAAAAAAAAAAAACATTTACTAACCATTTAACATGCATATTTATGATGGAATGATTTAAATCAGAATAGATATGGAGAACAAGGATCCATTAGCTTCAGCATGTGATGAGTGAATTAAATAGTGTCAGACAAAAGTGAGTTAAGACTTAAGAGATACGGGATTGAAGTGAGTTCACATGTACCTTGAACAACATTACTCGTACATTGCACAAACTCTGCAATCTGCATTAATCCATTCCCAGCTCTGACTAAGATAGGTAAACTGAAACGCGTAGGATGATGCTTAGTTGGAGACCATTATATATACCATATATTCAAAAGAAGTATATTCCTTTAGAAATTACGTGTTTTTCATAAAATACCACAAAATAATCTTTAAAATTTACCATATATTTTTGAATTCCTTAAAATTCACCATATACCTTTTAATTTCCTTAAAATTCATCATACGTCTTTAAAGTGACCGTCAACTTTTATAGTTATTAACCCCTTATTTTATTAGTAACCCTAATTAACCTCTACTCGAGGTTATCAAAATCGCGATTTAAATAGTAAAATCGCACGATTCTACGATCTAACTTGGGCTAAACGATTTAAATTGTTTATAGAATCGCAATTGAAGAAAATCAGATATAGAATTGTACAAAATCCGTAGAATCGGTAAATTCGCGATCTATTATCGATTTTAACGATTCTGCATTTACCCTTTCTATTGAAGCCTATTGCTGGATATTAAAATAAATGGACCTAGCCCATAAGATCTCATTTGGCTCAAGCCCTAGCTGCCACATTTTCACCCTCACATCTCGCACGTACGCACAAATTTCTCTATCTTCTTTGGTTCTTCTTAGTGCAATATGTTTATTAAATCATTTCATTTGCTTTTGACTTATAGAAACATGTATTTTATATACCTCTTTTATTCCCTTGAGGGCATCATTTTTCATCTCATATGATTATCATTACGGCAAAAATTGAATTTTTAGTGTTGTCCATTGGAAAAATAGGTAAACAATTTACATATTTTATCATAGAATCTTATTCTCGCAAATTCGTAGAATCTTACAATTTTATGATTCGATTCTGAGAGATCCTTCCGATTTAAAGTAGAATCGCGGTTTTGACAACCTTGCCTCTACTTGAGTCAATTACCCTAATAGATCACTATTAAGACACTAGCTATGGCCAAAAAAAGAGAAAGGAGAGTTGTGGAAGAAAAAAAGAAAAAGGGTAAAAAAAAAAAAGGCGTCTTAATGTTTGTCAATCACAGTAAATGAGTCAGATAGGGGTTAAGTAGGGTTTAGTAATCAAATTAAGGACTAATGATAAAAAAAATTAATGGTTGTCAGTCACAGGTATATGGTACAATTGATATAAAAGGATGGACATTTAGCTAGAGTAGCGGGTGCTAGGGCAAAAATTAATTGCAAAATAGGGGAAATCGACCACATTAAAATTACCTTATGGGGAGGTATGTTTGATATCTAAACTTGCTCAACAACAGTTAAAAAGTGGGAAATATTGGAGTGAACCATAAAAGGTTGGATAGAAGCTGATCTAAGCATTGGCTAGGTAAGCGTCTTGTAGTAAGCGGCAAATCTATGCACCTTGTAGACCATCCCCGTGGGTGTATAATACTGATGCCTACACCACTCGAGAGGCTATTACCGACTTTCTACGTTATGAATTTATTATTGCCATTTTAGGTAGAAACACATAATCCAGAATTTTTTCCACAATAATGCTATCCTACATAATAATTCCCATTTTGCTCTGAAATGGAAAATAATTTCCTGGGTATCTTCCATGCAGGAAAGAAAGCGAGATACAATTTTTTTTTTTAAAAAAAAACTTCGATACGAAACCACTAAGTCATTTAGTCGTTAGCTACTAGAAATAATTGCTACTTGAGTTAACGATTCATAATTGTTCAACCGCTAACTCAAGTAGCGATTTGTTTTTAATAGCAGCGCTACCTGGAGTACAGAGGGAATTTTCAATGGAGCGGTGAAATGCGTAGAGATTGCAAAAGAACAACAATGGAGAAAGCACTCTGTTGGGTCGTACTGACACTGAGAGACGAAAGGCAGGGAGCGAATGTGATTAGATACCCCAGTAGTCCTAGCTGTAAACAATGGATACTAGTCACTATGTATATTGACACTTGCATTGTTGAAGTAGCAGTTTAGTTCATATACACACTACTCATCCACACAATAGTTAATTTTTTTTTAAAAATCCTAACCAAAACTTTTAAGTGAAATAAAAATTTTGGTTAATATTTGAAACTTGTTCGTTATCATTTTTTTTTTAATTTTTCACTTTTTTTTTTTAAACCAAAAACAAAAATATGAAAATAAAAAAAAAGTGGTTTACTAGTTTTCTGTTATCAGTTTCATAATTTACATATTTAGTATTAGTATTACTAACTTTATATTTATTAGACCCATCTATATCATATGACTTTTTCATTCATAAAACAGAAAATCTATAAACTAACAATAATGTCGATTGGGCTTTGAGTTAGCGATTTTGGTTAGAGGTGAAATTAATAAAAGAAATATAAACTGCTAAGGCCCAGTTCTTTTAGGCTGAATTGAACTGAATGGAGGTGAAGTGAAAAGAACTAAAACTGCAAGAGGAAACTAGCTGAACTGAATTGAAATTGTGCCCAAAAGAACAGGGTCTATAAGTGACTTAGCGCGCGATTTATCTTTGCGACGTTTTTATAAAATAGAATTGTATGGTAGCATTCTACGTGAACAATAGACAGTATCCAAGGAATTATTTATAAAAGTAGAGTAAAGTGAGAAAACTTTTTCCTAGCAATATTTTGGAGAAATTTCTAGAGAGTATATCTTCCTAATATTCTTACGAAAAATATTACTCCCTCCATTCCAAAATATAGTTCTTGTTTCATTTTTCATGGTCAATTTTAAAAACCTTTGACTAAATATTCCCATTGATATATACATACTCATGTGAGATTTTGTTAGATTCGTTTCAATGTGTAGCTTTATAATATCAACATTTTATAATTTTTATTAATACGTAACTTAATATATTGATGGTCAAAATTATATGTTGGAGGTTGTGCAAAAAGAAATAGGAACCATATTTTGGGACGGATGGAGTATTTTATTTCAAAAGTATTATGTTAGATCTCTATTATATATTGTAAGAGGGGAGGACTTGGTGTCCATCCTATTTTACCGTTATACTCAAGTAAAAAAAATCGGTTTTTTCACCAGGTACCTCTCTGGTTTTTCAAAATTCATGGGGTACCCCTCCTTTTAAAAAAATGAACCAGGTACCCTTACTATTTCAATAAAATTCACGAAATACCCCTAATGACTAACGGTGTTAAGTTTCCGTTAGTCATTAACCCTCTAATCCTAATTAGCCCTCTAACCCTAACCCTAACACCCTAATCCTAAGTCCTAACCCCCTAACACCTAACCCCAACCTTAACCACCCAACCACCACCACCTTAATTCCCCCCCCCTCCCCCCACCCACGCAGCCCCACCACCCCTCCCACGCAGCCCCCCCCCACCCCTCCCCCACCCACGCATCCCACCACCCCTCCTCCACCCACGCAGCCCACCACCCCTCCTCCCCCACCCCGCATCCCACCCCCCGCCCTCCCCCGCAACACCCCCCTCTAACCATTAACATCCACTCCATCTTCTCTCTCCTCCTTTAGCTTCTCCATCACCCCATTTTACCGCATTTCCCCCCACCCCATTTATCTTAATGAGACTTAGTATTTAGGTTTAGAAACTCACAAATTCGATTCTGATTCACAACTTTCCAGCACAATCAATTGCAAGAACAGGCGCAAAAGACTAGTTCAAACAAATTGAAGAAGATGAACCAGCAACAATCGACTAAAAATTTGAATTTGAATCAACGTATGCAGGGATATCTTCTTGAAAGAAGAATTTCAGATGAATACATTCCAGAATCTTCATCGAACAATCAGGAATCATCGCTTGCGCATTCGATACCATGTCAAAGTATAGAGATCTTTAGATTAAGAATTAAGAATTTCGGAGAACTCCATAACTGAGCTTCAAGCTCACAGCTTAGAGAGAAATTTGTGTTGTATATTGCTTGAAACAAGGGAAAATTTCGGAGAAATCTATTTGATTTCTAGGGATGGGGGTGCCGCGGGGGGAGGGCGGGGTGGGGGTGGGGGCGGGGGTGGGGGAGGGGATCTGCTGCGGGGCTACGGGGTGGGGGAAGGGGGTGGGGGCCGGGAGGGGAGGTGGTGGTGGTTGGGTGGTGGTGGGGTTAGGGTTTGAAGTTAGGGGAGGGGGTTAAGGTTAGGGTTTAAAGTAATTAGGGATAGGGTTAATTAGAGTTAATTTGGGTTAATTTGAATGATTTGGACGGAAACCCAACGAAGTTGACGGAAACTTAACGGCAAGGGCATTTCAGGATTTTTTACCAAACCTCAGGGGTACCTGGTGCATTTTTTTAAAAGCAGGGGTACCCCATGAATCCACAGGGGTACCTGGTGAAAAAACCGTAAAAAAATTACAACTTATCCAAATTATTGATTTTTTTAAAACACTAAAGAACAAAAAATACATAGAACTTGGTGAATAATTTTTCGTACATGTTATTATGAAATTTGAACTTTCTATTTATTTGACACATTACATTGTGAACTAGGAAAAGGATACACCCGCCCCCTTCTCCCTAAACCTAGTTTTCTCACTAGCCGACCCCCTCTTCTCCCCTACCCCTTCTTCATCAGTTAGGGGCTGCCATGGATACAATCATCCATGGTAAGCCCCTTTTCCTTTCTTATTTTCAGTTTTTACTTTATTTTCTTGTTTATTGAGTAAATTAATCTCTCTTTATGAGAGTTTATCTAGCCCCGTTATGGGGATTTTAGTCTCTATTGTGGATATCTCCTTCTCCCCTATATGAGTTGTGACTTGTGAGTCTAGTTTGTTTATCATTAGGTATGGAAAATTATTTCATTGGTTTAAGTTCAAGACTATCAACAAGAAGGCATTGGAAACTCAGATGGAATATGACCCGATCAAGAATGCTCTTCCCCAAACTATGTCAGAATGATAGAATTTCTCATCAATAGCTGCTTGATTCAGCAAATACAAGGGAGTTGCGATGTATTGCTCGATCTGGTTCATTGTAGTTTCTACGAAAACGAAATTGATTTGATCTTGTTTGATTGTATCTTGTTTTTCTTTAATACCTATTGTAGATGTCATTTGACTTTCAATTAATGAAATTTCTCTTAAGAAAAGCTTTCTATTTATTTTCCTTAAGACTAGTATCTACTATGTCAAACATTATAAGTTGGATTCTCACCATATCTGAGAAACCATATTTGTCAGACATTTAAGTTAATCTACGACCTTCTATATATTGAATTACAAAAAAAGAAAAAGTATGAAATCGAGTTTTTCAAAATAACCACCTTATATGTTCATTTTTTAAAAAAAATAACCACCTATATGACCTAAATATTTTTAAATTCATAAAAATTGACAGATTACGTAAAGGAAATCATCCTTAAAAAGGGTTTAAGAAAGATTCCATCACCTCCGCCTTTATGCACTAGAAAGTATATAAGGTTTGGACCCAATTTTATTATTGGACGAAATATGTCAATTGGTATGTATTTAAAGAGATTTAGGTCATATAAGGTGGTTATTTAAAAAAATGAACTTATAAGGTGGGTGGTTATTTTGAAAATTTTGATTTTAAAAGGTGGTAAAAATCAAAAAATCCTTAGAGCTATGCCATTTATATTATTCTCCTCCCATGAATCATATTTTCTCCGTTTGTAAATAAGTGTTACGTTGAGTAAATTGACACTATTCATCAACTAACATTAACATTGTTTTCTAGCTATTATATAAAGAAAAACAATCAGATTAGATCATGTTAGATTCATCTTAATGTATACTTTCAAAGTATAAACTTTTTATAATTTTTTACTTGTACATAATTAAAGATATTAATGATTAAAAAAGCACATTAAATTACTTGAAAAAGAGAATGGAACACTTATTTAGCACCGAGGAAGTATTAGTACCCAAAAATAGACTTGCTATCTATACTAATACGGTTTTTTCACCTGATACCCCCGAGTTTTCAAAAAATTCACCTGGTACCCTCCATGTTTTCAAAATTCACCAGGTACCCCTAAGTTTCAAACTCATACACAGGATACCCTTAATGACTAACGGCGTTAACCGCCGTTAGTCATTAACCCTAATTAACCTCTAATCCTAACCCTAAACCCTAACCCTAAACCCTAAATCTAGCCCTAACCCTAACCACCCCTCCCCTACCCTCCCACCACCCTCCCCCACCCTCCCACCACCCCCGTAGCCTCCCCCACCCCCTACCCCTCCACCGCCGCTCGGCCAGTCGCAGCCCTCCCCCTCCCCCACCCCCTACTCCTCCACCGCCGCTCCGTTGATTTTCGTTGCTCCCTACCATTCTATTTTCATCGCCCAGATTTCCCCCACCCCGTCGATTTTCGTTGCTCCCCTACCCGTCGATTTTCGCTCCCCAAATCTTCGTCCACGTCGCCGTCGATCTTCGCCGCCCATAGCTTCGTCCACGCCGCCGTCGATCTTCGTTGCCCGGATCTTCGTTCTTGCCCGGATGGTGGCTCGTGTGGGATGCCCGGATCTTCGGGACTTAGGGTGGGATGTGCCGAGAAAGATGTTGGGGGGGGGGGGAAATCGAGGAGAGTGGGGGGTGGGGACTGGGTGTCGACGGGGTAGCGGGAGGGAGGGGGCTAGGGGGAGGGGGTCGTCGACGGGTGGGGGAGGGAGGGGGCGTGGGGGGTGGGAGAGGGGGTGTCGACGGGGTGGGGGAGGGAGGGGGGCGGTGGGAGGGGGTGGGCTTGGGGTGGGGGAGGTTGTAGGCATGGTGGGAGTGTGGGCGAGGGGTGGTTAGGGTTAGGTTTAGGGTTTAGGATTAGGGTTAGGCTAAGGGTTAGGATTAAGGTTAGCATTAGGGGGTTAATTAGGGTTTAAAACAGAAAATTAGGGTTAATGACTAACGGCGGTTAATGTCGTTAGTCAT
The DNA here is from genome assembly GCA_947648045.1 of Beta corolliflora. NCBI lineage: Eukaryota > Viridiplantae > Streptophyta > Magnoliopsida > Caryophyllales > Amaranthaceae > Beta > Beta corolliflora. Next base: position 617,814 of record CANSZD010001702.1, read on the forward strand.
TAAGGGCATCTGAGTATATTAGTTTGAAACATAGGGGTACCCCGTGTATTAGTTTGAAATTTAGGGGTACCTGGTGAATTTTGAAAACATGGAGGGTACCAGGTGAATATTTTGAAAACTCGGGGGTATCAGGTGAAAAAACCGATACTAATATCATATCATATCATACAACTAATATATAAAGTAGAGTCCAAAAGTCAGCTCACGAGGTTGCAGCATTTGGCGTCTTCATTGGACGCCATTTGTCGCGCTTATTAACTACCATGTCAATTTTTTTTAAAAATAAATAGAGTTACAAATTAATAAAAATACGTGTATATAGTTTAGAATTAGAAGAAATAGAGTTGAGTTCACAATGAAAAATTTAAGTATAGTAAATCAATTATAACTTTTAATATATAGTTCAAAAATTATAATTTTTGTACCACGGGAAAGTGTTTAAAAACTACTTTAAAATAAGTTCCATTAATTATATACTTAAAATTTATATTAAAGTAATGTATAAAAAGAAATATTGACTATACAAACGTATTAAAGTAACAACAATTAGAATTAGAAATTCAAGTAGAATGAGGGCTTTTTTCTACAAAATTTATTCATCTTAGAATTAGAATATTCAAAACCTATTACATTATAACTTTTGTTGTTGTATGTCGTACAAAAATATGTTCAAATAAGGTATGTAAAATTTAAAAAAGTTTATCTCTTCTCCACAAAGAGAACGGGCATTTGCCCGTGTCCCAAATAATAGTATTAATTAATATCTATACTATCTATACTAAAAGGCGTGCGTGACAACGTATACACGCCACGTGGCACCTCTGTTATTCTACTAGAATTGTCCAATGTGTACATATGTCAAGTCAATTAACAAAAGTAAAATTGGCTTGCAACAAGATTTGAACACGTGACCTCTTGCTATTATACATAGCACAATTACCATCTCAACCAACTTTTAATCATGCTTTAAATGTCCATAGTATTATATTTGTACCTTTTAAATGTTGAGTTTTCTTTAATATATATTAATGCGAATGGAAAAAAATGCATATCATGTTTGGAAAACAATACCACTCGGGGCAACGCCCGGGCCCAAATACTAGTTAATATATTATAAGGTGTTCCTAAACAAGGAACAACGCCACGTAGCGCTCTTACTTAGGGTGTTTTACTCCTTGTAACCCACATGTAATAAAAAAAATAGAAAATGCATCATATAAGATTTGATCACATGATTTTAAGTTTATATAATAAAGCTTTAACCACTAAACCAAATAGTATTTTGTGTTATCATTTAAAAAAAACATTAATAAATGAAAAACATATTACCCGAGGTGTAACGAGTCCGAGTTTTAATAAAATTCTACATTGTAGAGTTTTTATTCAATAGTTGATATTTGCTCAAACTCTATGTTGAAGAGTTAATTATATAACTCTAGAGGATCCAAATACAGGTGTAACTCGGACGGCCCTAAAAACTAGTTTAAAAGTTAAAAGATGTAGGGTGTGTTTCTCTTTTCTGTTGACACTCGTCTTCATAACTTCATGGTCCACTTTTCTCAACCAGTTACCCCTTACTAAGCCCCTCTCTTCCTTTCTTTCTCTCTCCTAAAACCACTTCCATCACTTAGATTCTGCCCAACTTCTCCTTCCTCTTTCTCTCTCCTCTCTTCACTTCCATCTCCACCACTCTAAAAACACCGACAACAACAATATTTGAACAACAACAACAATGTCAGAAGTAACAAAATACCAGTTAGTTCCAAACAACAACAACATAGTTACAGACTTCAGAAGTCATCTCTCTTTCTTCAGAAGCAAAAAAAGCACTGCTTTTGTTTATGGGGTTGTCTTTGTTTTCATTGCTTTCACTGTTTTTCTTGCTTTTTCCCCTTCTTCTTCCACCTCTACTTCTTCTACTTGGTTCATCAATTTTTTTACTGTTAACAATACTTCTCCCCCTTATCAATCTCTCAGATCTCATCTCTCTCCTATCTCCCCTCAAATTCCTTCTAATTTAACTCAATTTTCTCAAATTAATTCTTCTAGATCTCAAAACATCACTTCTTCTCAACTACCCAATTCACAGAATTTGACAAAAATCCCTGATAAAGTTGAAAATCTTAAAGTTAATGATACTATAATCCAAAGTAGCATAATTCCGCCTCAAATATCTCCAATTTCATCTGGAAAAGATGAAAACTTGAATCCTAATGATACTAATTACCCTGAAAAGCAGAGTAATCAGAGTAATACTAGTAGTGTAGTTCATCCTGAAATCTCCTCCCCAACAATCTCTCCGACTTCTGAGATATCGTCTGTCGAAACGGCGAATTCGACTAAGATAAAAAGTGGGGGAGAGGAGAAAGGGGTGAAAGAGGATGGTGTAGTGTTACAGAAAGAAAGAAACAATACTCGAAACGACACCGGTTTAGGGGAACCACAGAAGCAGGGGAAGAAGGAGAAGGAGAAGAATTTGGTTAGTTCATTGATTGAATGTGATTTGTATGATGGAGATTGGGTGAGAGATGATTCATACCCACTTTATGAACCTGGATCATGTAAAATAGTTGATGAGCAATTTAATTGTATTCTTAATGGTAGACCTGATAATGATTATCAGAAGCTTAAATGGAAGCCTAAGGGTTGCACATTACCTAGGTACAAATTTTTTTGCTACATTTTTATTATGATGCATTCTTTTTTGGTAATGATGTTTAATCTTGCTTTTATTGCTTCATGTGATATGATTATATTTGGTAAAGTTGGTTATATTATTGTTTTGCTTTTATTAAAGCTTGGTTACTTAGTGTAATTTCCTTTCAAATTTTGGGATTTGCTCTGCATTAATGATTTTTTTTGTTTTAGATTTGAAGTGTTAGTTGTAGATCCTAAATTTTATGGTAATTGCAGAGATGGGTTTTTTTAAAGATACTCTTGATTTGATCTTGAAGATCTTTATTTTGTTTAACAGATTTTTATTGGTAATGTTTTGGGATAGTGCATTGGATCTCTGATATTATATCCTCTATAATATGCATTCTTTGTTTGGGAAGTGTTATCTTATTTTAACGAAGATTTTGGATAATCTTGTTTTTGAAAATTCGATCTGCCTAGATTTTCTTTTTCGATAATTCTAATTTAGGGTAATTTTAGACTTTTATTTATGGTATATGTTGACTCGAAGTATTTTCTATTCTCAAGTGGAGTTCAAAAGTCTGATTTTTATTTTAAAATTTTAATTTGCATTGTGTTTATGTTTTGTTTGGATTGAATACAACTACTTGATCACATTCCACTTTTTCATATATGAGCTTTTGGTATTACATGTACTCATTGCCAAAAACTTTTTTGGGTTGAATGTAATTTTATTCTGTAGGATGAACGGAAGGCAAATGTTGAAGTTATTGAGGGGAAAGCGACTTGTTTTTGTCGGAGATTCACTGAATCGAAACATGTGGGAATCTCTAGTTTGCATTCTTAAGAGCTCCGTGAAACACCCCAAGAACGTTTTTGAAGCTTATGGTAGGCATACATTCCGGACCGAAGCTTCTTACTCTTTTGTATTCAAAGTAAGATTTTGTACCTTTAGCTTTGGTTATCCGTTCTCTTTCTTGTGTTTTAAAATTATATGCTTAATGAACTAAATGTGCCTACTATTTGGTGCTTGAGTAGGATTATAATTGTACAGTAGAGTTCTTCGTTGCTCCTTTCTTAGTTCAACCATGGGACGTCAAAGACAAGAATGGAACAATCAAGGAAACTCTTCGACTCGACGTTGTGGTTGAAGAGTCCATTCATTTTAAAGATGCAGACTATGTAGTTTTTAATACCGGGCATTGGTGGACCCATGAAAAGACATCCAAGGGGTACTTTATTTTCTCTTCTTGTTAGCATCATATACACGACCTCTTCTAGATTGATGCTTAAGTGCTTAATGATGTATGCCAGGGAAGATTATTATCAAGAAGGCAGCAATGTGTACAAACAATTAGATGTTCAGGAGGCGTTTCGAAAAGCCATAACAACTTGGGGGAGATGGGTTGACGCCAACATCAATCCTCAAAGGACGCATGTCCTCTTCCGTGGCTATTCCAGTACACATTTCAGGTCTGTCTGAACAAAATATTGTCCATGATGCTTAGTGTTTTCTAGTACTTGGTATTTTACTAGCCATTTCATGATTAGTTACTCAAGTTATTTGTTATAAGAAGAAGAATTGTAAATAGTTTTCAGTTTGATAATTTGCATATGCGTAGAATGTATATAAAGATGGTAGATTACTAGCATTGCCAGGTTCAGATCAATAACTGTCCCTTTTATGAATCTTTCCAGGGTTACCTAATTCGCCCCTACCACCCACGAATCATGTTTCGATTCGTCCGTTCCGAAACGCGATTCGTTTCCGCACCAAATCGGTGGGGAACGCGACTTAGATTGGCAAAATTGGCGTTCCAAATGGTGGGTCGAGATTTCGAGATTTAGGGTCTGAGTAAACCCTAATTTTGTTAATTGAAGGGGAAATATAACAAATCTTGTGCTTTAATTATGGGGCTTTTGATAGGAATTTGAAATCGAGTGGATTAAAGTGTTTTAATCGTCGTTTGGGAGTCCGGTTGTCTTGCCCGACGAAGTAAGAAGCTTGCTGCAGTGTGTGCTTGTCTTCTCCTCTTCTTAAAAAGAAATTCCCTTTTTTTCCCCTAATGCGTTCAATCTGTTTACAGATGGGTGGGGAAGTGGGGTTATTTCTTTTCCCCTTAATGGTATTTGCCCATGTGGTATAAATGTGGTTGGGGTTTTTTTAGTTGGGATACATGGGGAAAATAAGAACATTAAGTAGGGGGCTCTCCTTCATGCAATAAAAATAACTTTATCCCCTTATTCAAAGTCATACTCCCTCCGTCCCATAATATAGTGCTTACATTCCTTTTTGGGTGTCCCAAAATATTGTGCCTATTTTATTTTTATCAATTTATTTGGACTAAATTATCCTCAAACTTTACACAAATTCTCCAAAATACCTTACTTTTTCTTTTAAAATGTGTGCCTCTATTTATTACTTTACACCATTTCAAGGAACATTTATTGTTTTTTGATCTTTTTTTAAATGAAAAAAAACTAAGGGAGTAGTTCTAAGACAAAAGTACTTTATTAAATAATTTTTTTTTGAGATCCTACTACTCCCTCCACTCTCCTTAATTCCTGTGCAAAAAAAGAAGTAAGCACTATATTATGGGACGGAGGGAGTATCATCTAAAAATAAAAATATACCATGGAATATAGATAGTTTTTTTTTACAGTAGTTGTTTATGAAACTTTTTTTTAAATTGATAAATTAGCTGTTAACTAAGGTCAGTTGATTTTTTTTTAATTCATAATTAGCGCGTATTATGTTCCTAAAATCCGTACCAAACAAAAACCATCGCGATCCGAATTCTTTCGGCTAGCGAATCGCGTTCCCGTTCCCGTTCGGCGATCCGAGGCGTTCCGCGAATTAGGTAACCTTGAGTCTTTCTATAAGCAGAATCTGTAGAAGTTTTAATAAAATAGTCTGACCTATACTCAATTACTCATTAGCAGACCCGTAAAGGTACTGTATCTGAAAGGCCAGGGCAATATAGCTTTCCTAGATCATGGGAAAAATTTCATAGCAATATCCAGTTATAGCAATTTTGCAGATTGACATTTGAATCCTTAACTGGAAAAGTGTTTGTTTGACCGTGAGGGTAGCAATCCTCATGAGAGGGAATAAATGCAATAAAGTTTCAGAGGGAATATGGAGTAGAAACAATATTTTCATGTCTTAAGGGCTAATGAACTATATTTCGGTATTTGGTATTCATGTGATGGCTAGTGCTTTTTAATGACTGAGAAACTTGGGGCTGCCAAACTAGATGTGGCATTTGTTAATCTATGTTACACGTGTTTGATCCTCAACACCCTCATATGGGTATGGACATGTCGGTACTTCATATTGGGCCGAATCATGGAAAGTTTTCATCAATAAGCCGACTTGCACACTTGGACATGTATACATTTCCGACACGACTATCCGAGTTTGAGTAACATAGGTGTTGTACTAGTGGTTAGCTATTAGAGTTAGTTGTCAAGAAGGCTTTTCAAGTAATTAATGTTCGATTAAACTAGAAGTTGAATTAGTAATAGAACAAAAACTGATAGTTGTTACCTTTACCCCAAAAACTTTTTTAGCTTTTCCAAAACACTACCTTGGCCACTAGAAGTGACATTGAAGTTACTTTTACCAAATACCATGTTCACCTTTAGTAGAGGTTTTACTTGGTAAAATCTCCTTCAGTTAGTTGAAAAGCTGGGTCTGAACACGCCCTTAATTCGGTCACTTGTTCAGTAACCAATCTTTTTTTTCCTTGTAAGATTTTGAAGTGTGGAAGGCTGACATGTTTCCCTTCACTTTCTTTTTGCAGTGGTGGGCAATGGAATTCTGGAGGGCAATGTGATAGCGAGACCGAACCAATTAGGAACGATACTTACCTTACAAAATATCCATGGAAAATGAGAACTTTGGAGACAGTAATGAAGGGCATGAAAACCCCTGTTTCCTATCTCAATATCACGAAATTGACGGATTACAGGAAAGATGCACACCCGTCAATATACCGAAAGCAACGCCCCACCACGGAAGAGAAAAGAACGCCATTGAGATTTCAAGATTGCAGTCATTGGTGCCTTCCTGGAGTACCCGACTCATGGAACGAGCTTCTCTATGCTGAAATCCTAAGAAAGCAGTTTCAAAACACACAGAATTGAAGACGCTACGTTTTCATTCAGGTACAACTGTTAAATTACACGGATTTTTACCTATTTAATTCTGTAGATTGTAAACTCAGGTGAACGGATACTTTCTTCGTGTTTCGATAAATAATTATCATAAATTACAAAAATGAGAAGTAAATAGGATCTCCCTTATACAACTTGGATCTTTGCTAAAGGAAATGCTATGTTCACTCCCAAAAGGTGTTCTTAAACTATTACGGTAAAGAGCAGAGTTTAGTGCTCCCACTAAATGGAGTGTTAGAAGGCCTTTTTTATATAAATTCCTTTTGTTAATTATGGAAGTATAATGGGCCGGTGTGTGTCGGTGATTAGCAGATACAGTTGGCAATTTTGAAGATGTTGACAATTCGTGTAATTTTATAGCTTGTAGAATGTAGAATATTTATACGTTTGTACATTATGATTATTTTACTATATGTTCACTATTAATAATAAGTTAAGTGCAATATTGTTTCTTTTCTCACCTATTTTCTGCTACCTTTATTCTGATTTTATGAGTTTGCTGAGGACATACCATGTGATATTTAAAGCAAATGGCGTGCTTTAGGACTTACGAGGTAAACACTCCCTCTCGCTGGCATCTTGTATACCATTTGATGATATGAATTCCTCGGAGAAGAATACGGAATATGAATATGATTGTTTGGAACTAGTTGGAGTATTGTATCAATTCTTCCAGGAAAAGAAAAAGAAAAAGAAAAAGAAAAAATAGGAACTGTGATATGATCTTAGGGAATCAATATATGGTAGTTGTGTTATCAGTATCTTTCTAGTCATTTAATCAAAGTAGGGGATATGAAGGATTTCGGGTTTTGGATTTCGGATTTCGGATTTCATACCAATTAGAATTATGTTCATTTATGAAGCCTAGTTAACTAGTTAAGTGAGAAGAAAGTGTGCGTATTTATGATTCTGTGTGTTTGTTTGGTTGTCTATGGGAAGCTATGATGCACTGAAACGGGAAACGGATACGGACAAGATACGGAAACGTCATTTTTCTAATTCAACAAAAAAGGGACACGGCTAGGAAATGCCTAACAAAAGATTTACATAAAAATATTATATGATAATTAAACAAATCAATTTCTTAAATAATAAATAAGTACTCCATGCAAACTTGATTTTTATGATAAATAGATTAGAAAACATAAATAGTATTTAGCCAAATACATATTAATACATATCAGTATTTAGCCAAATACATATTAATACATATCAGTATTTAGCCAAGCAGTTGTTGCGAAGAGAGAGGCTAATGGGTTGTCAGGAAGAGAGAGATGGCTGTTGGGTTTGCGACAATGTCGATATTACTACTCTCAGGCTGTTCTTTTATTATTTTTCCCCTTTTTTCATTAAACAAAAGGGAAACTTCATTTTCCCTTTATTTGGTATTTCTCATAAACTAGTCAAGAAACACCAAGGACCCTTGGGTCCAATGGTATGGCTTCCTATCTCCCACATGCGAGACCAAGATTCAAATCTTAGTGGAAGCAAAATTTCAATATTGTTGGGGGGGAGGGGGGTTTGGGGCTTGTTGGGCCTCTGGGTGAGTGACCTTGTGCGAGGGCAGCCTAGAGGAAATTCATCTTACCACGGGTACCCGAAAGGGGGCGCCCAAAAAAATAATAATAATAATAACCTAGTCAAGAAACGATTCCTCATTTTGGACACGTTTTTGAAACGTGTCCGATGCATGTCGCACGCGTGTCATTTCTGGTACCGGAAACTCGAAACGTTAGGTCGTGTCCCGTGGAATGCTCCATAGATGGGAAGTTAAATTCTCATGAACTGTTACTTGCTAGGTAATCTCCGAGCAATGGTCGGCTTTTAAATCCATATATGAAAAAAGAATTTGACTTCACTTAAATCATTCAAAATAATTAGTCAATGTCTAACAAGATCCCTATTTATATCTTTGGTGAATTAATATATTAAAGTTTGATGTATTTATGAGGGACTTTAAGAGGAAAAGTAACTTGTTAACTTTTGTGACTTTTGTTTTAGTATATTGTATAGATATATTAAGAATTTAGAAACGAGGGAAATGGTAATGGGTGTTTGGTTGAGAATTGAAAGTAGAACTTTTCATGAAAAGTCCCACTTACCTAGACCCTTCTAGGTAAACAATTTCCTTCACTTTGTAGGAAATAGAAGTTCCTAGGTAGTTCTCGTTTGACATTCTTGGCAACGAAACAATTTGAAAAAAATTCCTACACTTCCAGGAACTTACTGGGAATAAAAGTGGTAACCAGACAATCACTCAAGCACATATGATCTCTCGATTCATGACTTTCTCTCCCCCCACCTTAAAGTCTCTTATTCTCGTCGACAACATAGATTATAAGCAAAAGAACAGCATTGCTTGTAGCTTTTGGTACACTTGTAATAGAATTTATTGTATTTACGTTGGATTGTTGATTACATTAGACTTGATCAGAACGATCACAATTGTCCAATGTACTTGTTAGTAGTTATAGAGGAAGCTAGAAAATGGGCAAAGGTGTCGGAGTCGAAGTCGGAGTCGGAGATGCAGGCAATGGATATAGTAAGTAGGTGAAAGAGATTAGAGGTTCGACAATATATTTACTAAATATTTCTATTTAATTTAGCAATTCTTTTTTTCATTTTGAATTTTTTTACATTGAGGCCTTGTGGTTCCACTAAATCTATTTTGGTCCCATGAGTTCTAAACTTTTTTTCCATTTTGGTGCCTTGTGGTTTTGTAACTGGTTAATGTATTTGTAATGGTTACTTGATCCCAACCCTATAGTGCTAGACACCATATTGGCAAGCCTTCGCCCTTCATTATCTTCCATATGATAACAAAGCTTAGTTTATTTTCCTCCTCGTGCTTCACGTAATTGTACCTCTATGCTAATTTTCTTGTCATGGCCCCCTTATTTTCATTCCGCATGATCTTCCCTTGCTCACATCTCATCGAACTTCGTATTTTCTGCTTTTAATGTTACTTATCTTCACTACTAGGCTTAGCCATATGGAAATATACTATCTACGGGATTACCGTGTATTTGGCACACTAGAATGAATGAATTAATATTATTAAAGGATTAGCCTGTGGTATTTTATTAAAGGCTTACATTTTCACTAGAATGTATTCATTTTACATGTGCAATTTTTTAGATCTATATTTGCATATTTTATGAACCAGTCCTGCATATTTTTGTCTTTGAGTTGAAATTACTTTGTTCTTCAAACATAAATTTCATTGTATATTAATGAAATTTTGGGTACTGTTCTTCAAGATTTTGGGATGTTTGGTAAAGGGTTTTGGGCTTTTTCATGTGGTCAAACAGCTAAAAAAGTGTTTGATAAATGACTTTTTGGGTGACGAAAAAAAGCCAGTTTCTAAGCTAAAAAGGTTAGCTTTAGTACTGGATTTGGGCTTTCACTATCATTTGTATTCAACAATCAACATCAAACAATTGATTTTGCCAAATACATTTATTAATAGTCAATAGCCAAACATCCAAAACAAAATTATTGGTCAAAAAAGTTAAATGAAACAACTAACAGTTAATAACCAACAATTTACTATTACCAAACGCTTTAATCGTTCAAGTGAGCTGGGAGATGGAGCATTCAAGTTGCAATAGCTTTTCAATTTTTTCATAAATCTCGAAGGTGGTTGATTATCTTTTGCTTATTTTGACGTCTGATGTTGCTTTCATGAGAACTTTTATCTTTTTTGTTCAATTTTCTTGTGATTGATTCAGAAAAAGAATGTATTGGGCAGGAAAAATGTGATGTAACGTTACCAGCGTTTCTTTTTGTTATGTTTTGCAGACAGTTCAGGTTGATTACTGAATGTAGAATACTACCAGAATATGAGGAAGTGTCTTACCAAATTACAGAAGATTAAAGATTAAAGATTTAATGAGATTTTATACCAGATAAACTTTTGTACCAAAATCTTGTCGAAAATAACCTCCACATGTGCAACGATTTCTTGAGATAATATGTAACTCGTAAAAGTTGAACGTAATTGAAATTAGAGTTGTGAGGACGATGTTACTAAAGGTAAATGGTTCTTTTTTTTACATCTATAAAATTTGCAAAACATAATGCTAGCACCACTTGTTAGATTTGGCGAATCCTTGACTTGACTATGACACTTATACACAGGCATTAAAATAAGAGTAGACCAAACTAACATATTTTTTCCTAATATGAAAAGAGAGATATGAAGAAGGTGGAATATTACTTCTCCACTTGGATCCTACTTGAGAGACGTCACATTTGTTTATCCTCATCCTGAACCTTCTTTTCGAACTAGAGTTGGGCATGATCATGACATCGACTCGTCCAATCGATCTTCTTCGCCTTAAAAACGAGCTCTTTACCTCTCCGCTCATACCATTTATCCTTTCTTCTTCTCCTTGGAGTGGATTGTCCGAACTGTTGATTTTGTCCTGCATAGGACATCTGCACTAAAAAATGTGTTAGTTGAGGCATCCATATTGACCTTGATATTTTGTATCTTCTGAAAAGCCTTAATGGTTTGTTTCCACCCTTCGGACAGTTGGCTTCTTTGAGACATCAGCCACAAGACCCTCATTCACAACGAGGCCGGATAAGAGACCTGCGTTGTCCTCAACTTGGAGGTGCGAAGTACGTCACATACACACACACATATTATAGACACATTTACATAATTCCTCCGTTTTTTTACATGTTACACTTTGACATTTACACTATTCACAAAGTTCACTTTGACCATCTTTTGTGATTTATACGTGAATAAAAATATAGTCATGTGGGATCTTGTTAGATTCGTCTTAATATGTATTTATTTAATATGTACTTTTTATAATTTTTACTAATAGAAAATTAGAGATATATGTCCTCAAAGTTTTACATTGGCATGTATGAAAAGTGAAGTGTAACATGTAAAAAAAACAAAGGAAGTATCAATGTTTCAATACTTCCAACAGTGCTGGGTATCTAGCTCCCCGCTTAGGAGCTTGACTCTTACACTGTTACACAGCTGAACATTAGTGACACTAAAAAGCCGCCTTCAAGGCTTGTAATCTCTCCAGCAGTTGTCTTGTTTGTTTTTTCCTTAAAAATGGTCCTATTTAAAAACCTCCATATCCCACATTTATTTTCTTTACAAATTTTCAATAAGGTAACCTTGTTTTATGTGGTGTAAATTCGGGTCAAAGAAGAAGAAGCTTTGGCAAGGGTGTGGGGAAGTGTTAAGACATACTCCCTCCGCCCCTTAATAGATTGTTCATTTCTAATTTGGGCACTATTCATAGGTAAAGAAAGTCCTCAAAAACAATTTCCAATATATAAGATAAAATATAGTCATGTGAGGTCTTGTTGGATTCGTCTCATGGTGTACATTTTGAAAATCAAACTTTTATAATTTTTACTAATATATAATTAAAGATATTAACGATACAAAACGTGCATTGACAAACGTGCATTAGAGAATTGGGCAATCTATTAAGGGACAGAGGGAGTATTTAATTTTCTTTTTCGTTTTTTCTTTTTTTTGTACAAGGATTAAGATGTGGTCATCTTCGGCCTTAGTAATCTACTACTCCCTCTGTCTTTATTTAGTTGTTACATATGCTTTTTCACAAAGACCAAGGAGAGAGTGGGGGCCCATGGTACAGAACAACAATTAAGCAAAAAGCAAATGGGTTTAAGCTTGTGATTAAACTGATTTAAGTACATAGATTTAAGTCCAAATTTAAAGCTTCTTCTTCACCATATAGATCTGGGCAAGCTTATTAAACAAAATCTGGAAAATCTTCTTGACCCAAATCTGGAATACATTAAATTCTGAAAAAATGAAAATCTACGAAAATAAAATCGAAAATTGAGAAAATCTAAAAATATAAAAAACGTTAGAATCTTGGAGTTAAAAATCTGAAAATATAAAATCTGAAAATTGTGAAAATCTAAAAATTTTGAAAAAAAAATCTACGAAAAAAATCTGAGAAAATGAAAATCAACGAAAATAAAATCTGAGAAAAAAAAATATCTACGAAAAAAATCTGAAAATTCTGGAACTCTAAAAAAAATCTTGATGTGGAAATAATACGAAAAATTTAAAAAAATCTGGAAAAAAAGTCACCTAGTTGTGGAAATAATATGAAAAATTAAAAAAAAATATGAAAATATAAAATCAAAATCAACATAAATAAACACTAAAAAAAAGAGAAAAAGAGGAATTTGTACCATTTTTGGGCCTTACAAATCCGGATCTTCAATCACCCAAAACAAGAGTTCCACCTTCATCCAAATCTTCACGAACTTGAATCTTCACCCCAAATGTTAAGAACCCTAATAATGGTTAAAATGGGCATCGATCTGTACAAAATGATGTAGAGAACGTTAGATTGAAGTTGAAAATGCGAAAATCAAATAATAAAAGCAAGATCTGAAGTTAAAATTCATTTAGGAGAGAGAAAAAATTCTTGCGAAAATTAGAAATTCGATTTTGAAACAAAAATGGTGCAAATGGGTATTGGTATGTGCAAAATAATGTGAGGATTATTAATTTGAAGTTTAGAAAACAAAATTCGAATTAATGAAATCAAGATCTGAAGATGAAGTTGTGTTTATGAGAGAGAAATAGGTGGTGCAGAAAATTAAGAGAGGAGGAGAGAGAGAATTGTTGATAGTAGATTAGAATGGGGTTGGGCTCACTTGGGAGGATTAATTAGGAGGAAGATGACAAAAATAAGGGTAAATATGTAAATAAAGTGTAGGTTTCATATACCAAATATAGAAATATGTAGATATGTAGCAACTAAAAAGAGACACCTCTAAATGGCAAAATGTAGCAAATAAAAAAGACGGAGGGAGTAATCTATAAGGTGTTGTTTGGTTAAATGTGGGAAGTATTACTTTTTAAGAAATTATTTTTTCCTTTGAAGTTCCAATATTTAGGAAGTGGCAAAAGTTGTTTGGTTGCTTATGGAAAGTTCTACTTACCTAAATCCTCATATGTAAGCAATTTTCTTCATTTTTTGGGAAGTACTTCGAACATTTTTGCCAACCAAACAACCTCAAGTTATATTACTTTCTAAGAAGTTCCACTTCCCATATATTTATACACCCAAGTTTGATATGCACTCTGTTTACATTATATGGAACAAAAGAGAATGATAGATTGGCAAACTTTGAAATGATTAATGTATTTGCTTAGAGACAATATTCAATTATTAAGGAGGCCCTACGCAATGTAGATAAAAGTACACCATTTATTAATAGATTAAATGTAAAAATATATGAGGTTGAGGTGGTGGAGTAGTGGCATCGCTCCCCACCTCATATTCCTGAGATCTAGGGATCAAACCTCATGGGACTCATTTGAGGATTTTTCCTTATTCCCCTCAAGTGAGTTCCTTTCATCTTACCTTAAAAAAAGTAAAAATATATAATAAAAAATAAATTTAATATTATAAAATGAAACAAATTAATCACATTAATATCATATTTGTACAACAAAAGATATTCAAATATAATAAAGGGATACAACACCAACAATGAAAAACATGTAGTACAATAAGTCAATAACTACTAATATAAAAGTAGTATTTGGGGGCATTAAATTTTCGAGGGCACTATGTGGTCGCCTATACCGCACATATCTAGATTCTGCGCCACTCTTGCTTGGAGTTACTTTCTCCGTCTTTTTTCTATTGCAACTAGTTGTTGGCTCGGGCGATGCCCCTAATCATTTATCAATGTGAATTTGAAGTCTTAAATCAAACACTTGAGAAAAGTGAAAAAAAAAGAGTTATAGGCATTGGATTGTGCTTAGGAAATTAAATGATATTCGAGTTCTTTTTAAATTTTCTAGATAGTAAATTATAACATGAATTATTCATCAATATAAACTCGGTTTCAAGAGAGTACATATATATAAATATATAATTACTTATAAAAAATATAATACAATTTTTAACGTAGGTTGATGTGCAAGAATACAAACGATGCATGAAATGGTGTAGTAGTGTTAATTACGGAGGTTATAAAAATTTGAAGAGCTTTTGTTTTTTTATTATAAGATTACTGAAAGGGTAGGACATGCTATTATTAACATTAGCTTAATGAGTATTAATATATACATTTGTATTTAATTGTCTTAAAAATAGGAAATTATCTTGTCTTTAAATATATATTTTTTCCCATAAAGACCAACATGAGATTGTCGAGTAGTTGGTTAGTGCACTTATATCTTAAATGAGAGGTCATAGGTTCGAGACATATAACACACATTTTTATTGTTTAATATGTCATTTGGTTGCGTGGGGGAGAGAGAGTACATGTGGCAGCATATCATGTTTTTGCTTTGGTTTTAGATATATATAGATGTTTACCATTTCAAAATGTTTAATATTAATTGCATAATTACTAAATTTGGCTAAAAGTTCTCCCTATCTCTCTCCTATCACATGAGTCTATCCTTTTGTCTCTTTCTATCTCTCTAGCCGGGCATGGTGCCATGTAGGCTCTCACTTGGCATTCCTCTTTTGTTTTTTAATTAAAAGACCCAAGAAAAAATGCAAGAGGATTGGATCCTCTGGCCATCAAATTAAAATATCATCCTTACCGGCCACCACTAAGCTATATATACCACCTTCTTTGTAGACAAAGCCCAAATCCAAATATATTTCCTTGAATAATGCAAAAGTGGGTTTTAATTCCCGAAATATGCCCAAACCCAATTTAATTCCCTGCGTACCGTCCACGTAGGACGGCACGCGAGAAAATGTTTTTTTTTATCCCAGGTAAACCGCTACTTGAAGTAGCGGTTTATATAAAATAAACCGCTACTTCAAGTAGCGGTTTGTACACATAAACCGCTATCTCAAGTAGCGGTTTATGTATATAAACCGCTATCTGAAGTAGCGGTTTACCTGGTCACAATGAGCACAAATCATATTCTGCAATATGTAAACCGCTATCTCAAATAGCGGTTTATGAAAAAAAAAACCACCCGCCATTGCTGCTTCCCCATAACTGGCCAAAATGCCAGAAACATTAAAAAGAAAGCTCTCCAACCTGCAATTCGAACACCAAATTCCATCCAACAACACCAAGTCTATGCATATATCAATCACCAAACACCAAGTTCATCCACATTCACATTTATCCACTAATTTCTTAATTACGAAGTAAGATTAAGAAAATATGTTAATCACATACAAAGTTTAATATTTAACATAGTGTTAACTAACTATACAAACAACAAATGAAAGTGCTAAGACCCCCTCTTCTTCTTTTGTGAAGGTCTAGATGAACTAGGTGTCGTCTCACTAGACTCTACAATGGCATCAAGACAAGATGGAGTGGTGGCAGAACGTCGTCGGTAGAGAGAGAGGGAGAAACAAATTTTTTTTTGAGAGAAAATCGTCGATTCTGAGAATTTGGGAAAGGTAGGGTGGGATTTGGGGATTATAGTAAACCGCTACTCCAAGTAGCGGTTTCCATTAATGAACCGCTACTTGAAGTAGCGGTTTATTTTAGTCAGCGCCAAACATCAACTTGGGGGTACAGGTGCCAGTAAACCGCGACTTCAAGTCGCGGTCAATTGATGTTAACCGCTACTTCAGGTAGCGGTTTATTTTTACTTAACCGCTACTTGAAGTAGCGGCTTACAAAGGTAAACCGCTATTTGAAGTAGCGGTTTTGTTTAAGTACAAAAAAAAAAAAAATTCTCGCGTGCCGTCCTACGTGGACGGTACGCAGGGAATTAATTTCCCTTCCGGCATATTTGTGGAATTAAAACCCTATTTTGCATTATTCAAGGAAAAAATTCATAAATTTTTTCAAAAAAAAAGAAAGAAAGATAGAAGTACACAAGCGGGTTAAGTTAAAACGTTAATTTTATTTCAATATCCTTCTAAATGCTTATATGGCCATTGTTTTCTCCAAAGCTTTTTCTTCATTGCTTCCTTTCAAAGCTCCTCCTTCAACAAATTCCTTTTTTCCATCTCCCAAACATCCCCGATTAACCTCGCCAATGACGGGGACGAAAATACTTTCCGCCACTAGAGGATGTTAAGAAAACCCCAAATCTAGTATTATGATTATGCCTCATTTAAAAATTTTGACAAAAAAGAAAGATAATTGTACACCAGAAGCTAAAGTTAAAACATTTTTTTCCCAGATTCTCTTGTTCCTCTAAATACTTCCATGGTCGCTGCTTTCTCCAAAGCTTTCTCCTTCACGGCAATTGCTTCCTTTCATAGCTCCTCCTTAAATAGATTCCTTTTTTTTTCCATCTCTCAAACATAATCCCCGATTGACCTTGCTAATGAAGGGGATGAAGAATATATATCCACAACCAGAGGACAAAGGTTTTGTATTGTTCTTAAAAAAATTAAATCTAATCCAAATTTTGTAATTGAAAATAAAGGTGATTTACCCCCTAAATTATACCCTTATAACCTCTAATTACTAAAATAAACTTAATACTTCCTCTATTTCAAAATTATTGCTACACTTCTATATATAGGAAAAAAATTATACCCACACATGGAACCATTATAATAAAGAGTTTTTCTCTCTCCTTAATTTAACATAAAATCAACACAATACACTACTTCTAACTTCTTCCTAAAGCTTAGTGCCAAAAGGCAAGTGTTATAATAATTTTGGAGCGGATGAAGTATTTTTGATAATGTAACTAAAAATTGCTTAAATTCATTCCTTAGATTTTGATACTGAAGATTGGGGTACTGCATTCCCTATTTTATGTCCTCTCATCACTAGGGATGGCAACAGATCCGTGGACCCGGTTCGGATCCGTGGACCCGGATCTTTTTTTTAGGATTTGTATCCTTAAATTTTGGACCTGTTGGATCTGGGTCGAATCCGGATGCTGTCACCAAAATGCGGATCCGGGTCTGATCCCAAAACCCGAATCCGTAGATCCGTTTTTAAAAAAAAAACCAGCTATACAATGCCTCAGTGGGCTGGGCTCTACTTAAGTACACGCACGCCTAGGCCTCAAAAACTCTAACCTTAAAAAACCCTTGTCACTCTTCTCACTCTAGTCTCTAGCAAAACTCGAGAATTTGAAGATTATTCTGCTGTTGGGAATTTGAAGATTATTCTGCTGTTTTCTCTACTCACCTTCTTCACATTGCTTGCCTTCAATTAGGTTGAAATTCTTTGTCATAGTTACTCTTTCAGATAACAAGAGTTAATAATATTTTCTCTTAGTTTTATCCATCCCCTCCAAACTATTGCCACTATTATCACTCGTACCGGGGGAAAGAGGCCTTAAGGATTTGGAAGAAAAAGATAAGGGTCTGATTGAAGGGAGGATAGAGAAAAAGCATTGTGTGGGAAAAATGGTGTAATTTTGATTTTATTTATTTGAAGCGTAATCTTATGTAAATCAAGTTGAGTGCTTCGCACATTTCATTTTTATTATCCCTGTTAGTTTGTAAATATTCGATTCATTAAAGGGAAAATTCATCCATTTCTTATCTAAATGTTTATTGTGATTTTGCCAAGAAGTTTCTTTTTTGGGTGAAGATAGCAATATAAATCAACCCAAGTTGCGCCTGTTATACCATCTACATTTGTTTAATTGAATTTGTTAATTTGCTAGGCAAAATAGTAGAGGTGATCATTGGCGGGCTTGGGCGGGTGACGGATCGGGCCTAACCAAAAAAAATTGTTCAACGAGCCTAATATGTCTAGTCATAATTTAAACTACCAAGAAAACTCTGTAGATGTGTTTTATCTAAAATTTTATCAGGAAATTTGCTAGTGAATTGGAGAGACCTATCAATAGGGGTAATAGTGCCACAAGACACAATTTGGCCAAGAAATCTAATCTCAGTTTGAAATAATGAAATCTTTTTTGCCGAAATAACAAGATCATTTTTCTTATTTAGATAGAAAAAAGTCTTAAGGTTTTTAAAGTGCTGATCAATCGTGCTTGAGTAAACCAGTACGTAAACAATGCAAAAGTCTGAATAAGGATTGAAGATATCGTTCATTATCCTTTGGATACTTAGAGGGAGCATTTTTAAGGCCGAAAGGCATAACATTCCATTCAAATTGGCCAAAAGGAGTGGTAAAAGCGGTTTTATAACGATGTTGTGGCTTGATCTGTATTTGCCAAAATCCTGATTTCATATTAAATTTTGAGAAGAAAAAGGCATGGTGTAATTTTTGCATTAGATCTTTTTTATTGGGTATTGGATAACGGATCCAACGAAGGGCATCGTTCAGAGGTTTGTAATTTATGACTAATCTAGGCGTGCCATGTTCAATCTCAGAAGCTTTGTTGACGTAAAACGCCGGGGAACAGGATTTGGAAATTAAGCCTTTGCTTTCGAGAAATCTAATTTCTTCTCGACAATGGCGTTCTAAGTCGGCATTCATCTGGGTTGGCCGAGCCTTGGTAGGGATATTCTTTTCATCAAAATCAGGCTCATAAGGTAAGTCGACCATGTGTTGCTTTCTATTCCAGAAGGCATTGGGTAGCTCAGAGCAAACTTCGCTTTCGAGGAGACTTTGGAAGTCAGTTATCTGTGTTTTTAGAATACTACCTTGTAATTGTTCCTCAATTTTTTGTAAATGGATTTTTAGAATACAGGACCTTCAGGACACATAACTATAAAATGTTTGATGGTTCTATTCCAGTAGCTTTGATCTATAAAGTCCATTACAAAGCCATGATGTCTGCTTTTAATACTTGAAATATACAACATAGTAAAAAGGGAGAAACTCTCCTACTTCAAACCAACCTTTCTAGATCTAACATAAGAATCCCTAGACCAATACAATGGAATGATGTTACTCTTCCTGAAGATTGGTTCCTTGAGGGAGCTGCTGAACCTGAAGTACAATCCCCAGCCCTTCCAGAACCTAATACCGATTTAGAACGAGTCATACAATACTCAGATGGTAGTGTTAACTTAGCTTTAACAGAAGCACTAGCTCTAGGTATTCAGACCATTCCTCTGTTGAAAACCTCGGACGGTCTTCTCGTCTTCCTTCTGAAAGTAACATGCATTATAAACGACAAATTAGTTGTCCTAAAAATAATTACCCGGAAAGACCACGGTATTCTACCTCAGATATACCTTCCCCTTCAATTCAAAATGTTGAATATAGAACCCAGGTTCCACACCCGGTTTATGCTGAAAGACAATCTCCTCCAGACTCACCCTCAGCCTCAGTTATAACTGAAAATATTACCAATGAGCTTAACGTCCTTGAAAAGGATTTTGAGATCAACAAAGATTTGGTTCACAAAGACTTTTATGCACCACATAACCTCTCGAAGAGAACATGGTTCTTCGAGCACTTTCTTGAAGTACGAAAAAAGATCCAAGAAAGCTATTACAGCTTTGTTGAACAACATAAAACCCATATTCTTTTCTTTAATTGGTTCGAACTCTATAGTTCTGACAACAACATTTATTACCCCTTTAAAACCATAGAACCTATCAACACCAATAGAAGGCTACCTGTCTCGAAAACTCCAGATGGCACGGTTCAAAATGACCATCCTCCTTTATGTCAGATTTCCTTTTTCATAGGCGAGCACAAAGTAGAGGCCTTCCCTCTTAAGAAACCTCAGGAAGAAGCCTCAGCAAACCTCAAGAATATTGTTCTGCAAAACAATTTCACTAATATTAGCCTTAACACTCTAGGAAAGCAACTTTCTAGAATTGAGAAACAAAGCCTTAAAACAGAGACAAGTTTAGTCTCCACTCCGAAATCCAATTTTTAAACCCTATCAGATTTCGCAAAAAGCTCAAAAGGAAGTTACAACTTCAAAGACTGAATTTCTTCAAGCTATAAGAGACCAAATTAGCAGGGTTGAACCTTCTACTTCAAAAATAGTTGAGGAAGAAACAGTCCAGAATAACACTGTTAGTGTCCTAGATTTAAGTGACAACACTGATCCGGAAACTAGCCCTAAAACACCTGAATTAGCTAAACTTGTTTGACAAAATACTTATCCTCTTGATATTATTCTAATAAGGTCTAATGAATCCCTAATAGGTAGCCAGCCTAACACAATTGTTCAGCCAAAATATAATGCCTCCTCTATCTACGAATGGAATATAGACGGTATGAGTGAGCACCATATTTTAAACCTTTTACAGCAAATGACGATGGCTTCAAATGCTTACAAAACCCAATCTGGTACGTCAGATAAAATAGTTGCGGAACTCCTTATTGCAGGCTTCTCTGGCCAACTAAAAGGATGGTGGGATTTCTATCTCACCAAAGAACAGCAGTTGGACATCTTGAATGCAATTCAGACAACTGAAGATGGGGTTTCCATTCTTAACCTAAATGGAGAACCAATTCAAGATTCTGTCTCAACCCTCATATTTACCTTATCACTTCACTTCATTAGAGATTCCTCCCATCTCAGAGACAAAAATGCAGATCTTTTGTCTAACCTAAGATGCAAAAAACTTAGTGATTTCCAGTGGTACAAAAATACTTTCCTAACCAGGGTTATGCTTAGAGAAGATTCTAATCAACCCTTTTGGAAAGAAAAATTCCTAGCAGGTCTTCCGACCATATTAGGAGAAAAGATCAGAAACAGAATCCGTGAGGATTTTGGCGAACATATTATCCCTTACGATAGGCTAACCTATGGTGAGTTGGTTAGTGTAACCTCTAAACAAGGCCTTCAAATATGTCAAGATTTGAAGCTCCAAAAACACCTAAAAAGATAGTTAAAAGAGACTAAAAAGGAATTAGGTTCCTTCTGCCAACAATTTGATGTCTCTTCCCCTCAGACAAACACTTGTAAAGGGAACTATAGCAAAACAACCCATTACCAAAAACCCTATAAAGCACGAAGGTTCTATAAAAAGGTTGAGAAAGTCTTCCATAAAAAACCCTTTGAGCAACGAAGATGGAAGCCCCATAGGAAACACCAACAGACCACCACAAAACCCGACTAAAAAAACATAACTTGTTTTAAATGTGGCAAAAAGGGTCATACGGCTAGATTCTGTAGAGTGGCTAATAAAATCCAAAACCTTGACCTAGATGATGAAACTCTAGGAAGAATTTCAGCTCTTTTAATAGAGACTTCTGATGAGGAAGGCGAATCTTGTAATTCAGTTGAGAATTATGACCCTCAGGATAATGATATAGATTCCTCCTCTTCAGCTAATGATGAGGATTATACCCTAAACGTTCTCACCAAAGAACAAAACCTCATATTAGATGTTATTCGGGATATTAATAATCCTGATCTTCAAAAACAGTACCTTGAGCGTCTTCGTAAATCCCTTGAAGAAAGTCCTAACGAAAAGGACCCTAACCTCCCTTCTTCAAGCACTAAACCATACAACCTCACTTCTATTTTAGAAAAGAGAAGTTCTAGGAAAAAGCCAGAAAGAACCATACAGGACCTTGAGGCTGAAGTTAAAACCATTAAAGCCGACATAAAAGACCTTAAAACTAAGCAGCAGCATGACTCTGCCATCATTCAGCTTCTAACTTCTCATATGGTCCCAGATATCTCTAGTGAGAGTGATCCTGACGATATCCCGGATGAAGAACAAAGCCCAAAAGTCCCAGATGATTTCCTTTTTGTTTTAAAAGAAATCAGTTCTAGAAAGTATTACATAAAAATCACACTTGAGTTCTCTAGTGACTTCAAAATCAATACTATAGCTTTGTTCGATACCGGAGCAGATTTAAATTGCATTAAATCCAGTCTCGTCCCAAAACGCTTTCACCAAAAAACTTTGGAAAAACTTAGCTCTGCTAATAACACAAAAATGCATATAAGGGGAAAAACAGATGCTAACATACTGAATCAAGGCCTCTCTATAAAAAGCCATTTTGTCCTCGTTACAAATATGCACCATTCAGTAATCTTGGGAACACCCTTCATAAATCTCATAACTCCTTACAGTGTCAATTATGATGGAATATCCTTCAAGACCAAAAATAAAAGGCTTGATTTCCTTTTCCTAAAAAAGCCCAAGACTAGAAATCTCAACATTATAAAGGCAAGCTCCATTTATAATAGTGAGATAAACTCTCTTATCAATCGAAAACAGAATGACGTGCATGATCTAAAACAAAAAATCCATTTACAAAAAATTGAGGAACAATTACAAGGTAGTATTCTAAAAACTCAGATAACTGACTTCCAAAGTCTCCTCGAAAGTGAAGTTTGCTCTGAGCTACCCAATGCCTTCTGGAATAGAAAGCAACACATGGTCGACTTACCTTATGAGCCTGATTTTGATGAAAATAATCTCCCTACCAAAGCTCGGCCAACCCAGATGAATGCCGACTTAGAACGCCATTGTCGAGAAGAAATTAGATTTCTCGAAAGCAAAGGCTTAATTTCCAAATCCCGTTCCCCGGTGTTTTACGTCAACAAAGCTTCTGAGATTGAACGTGGCACGCCTAGATTAGTCATAAATTACAAACCTCTGAACGATGCCCTTCGTTGGATCCGTTATCCAATACCCAATAAAAATGATCTAATGCAAAAACTACACTATGCCTTTATCTTCTCAAAATTTGATATGAAATCAGGATTTTGGCAAATACAGATCAAGCCACAACATCGTTATAAAACCGCTTTTATTACTCCTTTTGGCCAATATGAATGGAATGTTATGCCTTTCGGCCTTAAAAATGCTCCCTCTGAGTACCAAAGGATAATGAACGATATCTTCAATCCTTATTCAGACTTTTGCATTGTTTACGTACTGGTTTATTCAAGCACGATTGATCAGCACTTTAAAAACCTTAAGACTTTTTTCTATCTAAATAAGAAAAATGATCTTGTTATTTCGGCAAAAAAGATTTCATTATTTCAAACTGAGATGAGATTTCTTGGCCAAATTGTGTCTTGTGGCACTATTACCTCTATTGATAGGTCTCTCAAATTCACTAGCGAATTTCCTGATAAAATCTTAGATAAAACACAACTACAGAGTTTTCTTGGTAGTTTAAATTATGTCTTAGATTTTTATCCCAATCTTTGTAGAATTGCAAAACCTCTCCATGATAGACTAAAGAAAAACCCACCGCCTTGGTATGATCTCCATACCCAGGCTGATAAGACAATAAAAACTCGTGTCTTAGAAATCCCATGCCTTAGTTTAGCAAACCTTGACCTACCTAAAATTATTGAGACAGATGCCACTGATAAGGGATACAGAGGTATTTTAAAACAGGTCGACAATGGTAAAGATTATGTTATCAGATTCGCCTCAGGGTACTCGAATGATACCCAGTTATAATATTCTTCTATAAAACAAAAGGTTTTATCAATCTTTCTTTGTATTACCATTTTCCAGTCTGATTTATTTAAAAAATTTCATAAAAAAGATGCTCAAAAGGTTAAACAAAACTTTACTAAATGGCAAGCACTTTTATCTACCTTTGATTTTGACATTAAGTTTATCCAAGGAGAAAACAACTATATTCCTGATTACCTAACTTTTGCAGGGACTTTTACAACAGCTTCCAAGATGAGAAGCCCAAAGACTTCTAAAAAATGGGAACAACTCCCTAATTACCACCTTAAAAAATTTCCCAAATTACTCCACAATATACCGAGAAATAATTCTCACTTCATACCCTCACCTCATACCCATTTATCCGCTCGCAATATCCATTCAAAAAAACACTTACCCTTTCCCAGGAAACTTCTAAACAACATTAACCGTCTACCAACCGAAATACAGCTAATAATTCTCAACAAAGCCAAATTAGCAAAATTCAATCAAAATTTTACCGAATTCCTCACAAAACACGCTATTTTTCGCTGCTATCTTTGGCATTTTTGGGTCTATCAGGTTTCTTCGATAAAGGATTTTTCCTCTATCCCAATGACCTTTCAAAGAGTAATCCTTACTTCCTCACATGGCGATATGGGTTGATAAGAAAGTTCTATGATGTGCCAATTCCACAGGCTCCTATTTTCCAAGAATTCACAAAATTCCAACAATATATCTTTTCTACTATACACTCCTTCAGATGGCATGAATGGACTTATGTTGAAGCTATTTGTGCTAATATTGAAATGAATAATGGGAAAATAAGACCAGCCCATTACTTAATTTTCATAAATACCCAAGCTTGTATCCCTCGCCTTATTCCTTCACAAAAGATCAACCCCGCCCAAACCAGAGCTCAAGGGCTTGCTTCCATTTCAGAAAATTTGACGCATATTATCAATCATCATCAAAACCACCATTCATTTCCAATTACCGTTATTCATTATGGCAATACAACTGTTGTTTTCCCCCACTCCTTCAACAAATACTTTCTTACGGGCATACAACATTTAGAACCTCCCTCTCAATATGTATCTGATATTTACAGGGGAAAATATTTATCTGATGAAGGCAAGATTCATTTTGCTCAAATATCTTCCCACCATATATCTCAAAAAGATCCATGGGTCTGTGACGATGGAGAAGATACTGGTTTCCATATTGGTTTCCAGACTTAAAAAAAAAAAGAGATTATTTCACTATCTTCAAGCTTCATCAGGATGTGACACCACAACAACGGACAAATTTCTGCATCAACAGCAAAAGTAGTCAACAGTATAAAGCAATACTATTCATCAGCAGTAAAAACATCAAAAGACAAAAACATTGAACAGTATAAAGCAGAAGACAAATTGTTCATCAACAGCTCTTCAACATGACAGCATTACTCTTCCCTGCCTATAAATTGAGGCTTCTCCTTCAGTTCAGGGCGGAGCATAATACAGCAACACAAGCTCCTACAAAAATCTCTCTCTCTCTCTCTCTCTCTCTCTCTCTCTTTCTCTCACAAAAAATTGTAAAACTCTTTAAAGTATCAAGTTTCATACAAGACTCTTTGTAAGTCTTATCTGTAAAACCATGGCCGGTCCAACCGCCTTACTTTACTTTGCTTACATTTTTACATGTTTTAAGTTTATTTGTTTAAAATCCCCAGATCCTTGGCCTTATCCTGGTATTAGAGCATAATACAGCAACGCAAGCTCCTACAAAAATCTCTCTCTCTCTCTCTCTTTCTCTCACAAAAAATTGTAACACTCTTTAAAGTATCAAGTCTCATACAAGACTCTTTGTAAGTCTTATCTGTAAAACCATGGCCGGTCCAACCGCATTACTTTACTTTGCTTACATGTTTACATGTTTTAAGTTTTAAGTTTATTTGTTTAAAATCCCTAGATCCTTGGCCTTATCCTGGTATCCATGGCCTATATATATATTTGATTAGGAAAGAGAAATTAGGAAAGACTCCCTTAATCAGGAGGTCAAACTAAAACATCCTTACGGATGATAAGAGAGAAATCAATATCATAAGGAGGGAAGGAGTACAAGAGAGTAGAACACGAATGGCCTTTACGAGCCATAAAATATGCTGCTCTGTTAGCTTCCCGAAAGATATGATCACAACGAACCGTCGAAAAACAATCTATATCAATACCTGCATCAGAAATAATATTATTAATTTCCCACGGGATACTCCACAGCTTCTTAACTGAATTGATAACAAGATTATCTCCCTCAATAACAAGATCCCTAATACTCAACGAACAAGCCCCCTAATACCTGCCCGGAATCCCTAAGCTTCAGCATGAAGAATAGAAGCAGAAGGACCAAGAGCTTGGGCACCATCAAGGACCACATTACTATTCTCATCTCTAATAACAAAGCTAAACACAACACTCCCATTATTAAGTTTATACCCATCAAAATTCAATTTAAAGGAACTTGGAGGGGGGGGATGCCAAACCAACTTAGGACCAGCTCGCAAAGCCTTAGGAACCACAACATTAGCACACGCATTCACCGTAACGGTATCTACATTCTTCATGTCTGCTTTAAACCAACCATTAGTAAACTTTGCAATAATTGCAGCAGCTTGGATGTGAGAGATGAACTCTTCTCTAAAAATGAGATTATTTCTAAAGTACCAGATAAACCACCATCCAATAGCAAACAAGGCTAAAACTTCCCGAGAAGCCATACCATGAAGCTTATTAATCACCTCACGAAAAGACGAGGAAGAAGAGTGCAAAGGCAGAGAAGGCATAATAGGCCAGTCATAATTAAAATGAAGATGGGAGAAAATGTCTAACATGAAGGGACACCAAAAACACAGGTGAGTTATAGACTCCGAAAGAAAATTGCAAAAAACACACTCCTGAGGAAGAAAAATATGACTTCTTTCTAATCTAGCCTAAGAAGGGAGGCCATCATTACAAGCTTTCCATAAAAAAAAATTTAACCTTCGGGGGAACATTAAGTTTCCAGATCCAACAATATTCAACTTTGGGAATTCGGTCATGAGAAAGGCCTTGATCAAGAAGAGCACCAGATTTAACTGGATAATTGCCATCTGCCGAAAGCCCCCACACCAAAGTATCAGACTGGGGGTGAGAGGGAAAAAGAGGGAGAAAACTTGAGAAGCTAATTCCCTAGGAAGGAGGGAATCCAATTTCAAACGATCCCAACAACCATCAGGGAGCAAAAAATCACATTCTTTAAGATGAAGAGAACCAGGCACCGGATCAACCAGATCCTTTAAAGGATATTGGAACACCCAATTATCGAACCAAAAACTAATTTGCTTACCATCCCCAATTTGCCATCTTAAACCTTGACTAAAAATAGGACGAAGACTCATGAGATGTTTCCACTGCCACGACGCTAGACTGGGAGGTTTATGGGTCATCACACTCTGATTTTTTACATACTTTTTAGTAACAAGCTTAACCCATAAATTATCATTATCTTTTAAAAGTTTCCACAATAGCTTAAGTTGAAGGGCTATGTTGTTAGCATCCGCCTTACAGATTCCTAAACCTCCGAAACATTTCGATTTACAAATTCGATCCCAACCAATAAGATTGGCTGAAGAATTGAGAGAGTCTTTATTCCAAAAGAAGTTTCTATAAGATTTATTAGCTTGTCCAGAATACTTTTAGGAAGATAAAAGCTTTGCATCTGATAATTTGCTTTTGTCGCAAGGTTAGACTGAATTAGAACAGTACGACCAGCTTGAGATAACGAGTTAGCCTTCCACTTAGGCAGTTGATTGTTAACTTTACTGACAACTTTCCCAAATGTTTCCTTAGTAACTTTAGAGGTAATAATGGGACACCCCAAATACTCACCCAAATCATGAGTTTCTGGCATCCCAAGAATTTCAGTAAACAAAGAGACATTACT
The DNA here is from genome assembly GCA_947648045.1 of Beta corolliflora. Taxonomy (NCBI): domain Eukaryota; kingdom Viridiplantae; phylum Streptophyta; class Magnoliopsida; order Caryophyllales; family Amaranthaceae; genus Beta; species Beta corolliflora. Next base: position 645,818 of record CANSZD010001702.1, read on the forward strand.
GGTAACTTGGAAAGAGGACTTGTGATAATTAACAAGTTGACCTGACATGGAGTAATATTTATCCAAAGTGTCACGAATCAACCTACAACTGTCATTATTAGCTTTAGCAAAAATCATCGTATCATCAACAAAAGTCAAAAAAGGTATTATGACTCCAGTTTTTCCAACATAAACTCCTACCAGTTTATCCTTATGAGAACAGGCTAATGTAAACTGTCGGGCCAACAATTCTGCACAAAGATTGAAAAGATACGGAGAGAGAGGGTCACCTTGACGAATACCTCGAGACGGCCGAAAAGTCGAACTAGGAATACCATTAACAAGGACTGAAAAGGACGGGGTAGAAATACAGGCATTGATCCATTCTATCCATTTTTGACTAAAACCCAATTTTTCTAGCATGGCTAAGATGAAGGGACATTCAAGCCTATCATATGCTTTTTCCATATCTAGTTTGATAGCAATCCAACCAGAAGCCCCCCCTTTCCTTCTAAAAGAGTGAAACACCTCATGAGCTAATAAAATATTATCTTGAATTAAGTGATCAGGCACAAAAGCACCTTGGAGAGGATGAATTATCTTACCCATCACAATCTTTAGTCTACTAGTAATAACTTTGGAAATAATCTTATATATTGTAGAGCAAAGACTAATGGGTTTGAAATGATTAGCACTAGAGGGATTGTCTACTTTAGGAATTAGAGCCAAAAAATTATGTTTTATTTCCTTTAAGATCTTTCCAGAGTGAAAAAAAGCTTGGACAACACGAATAACTGAATTACCGACCAAAATCCAATATTTCTGGAAGAAAAAAGGGGGAAATCAATCAAGGCCTGGACATTTATCTGGAGATCAAAGGTAGCACTTTTTATTTCTTCTCCTGACACCGGAGCTGTAAGGAACTCATTATCCTCCCCAAAAATGATACAAGAAATAAGCTCAAAATCTAAGTTCTTATCAAACTTGCAATTAGGATTCGAAATGAAACGAAGACAAAATTCTTTAGAAATAACATTAGCAATTTCTATTGGAGATGTGATTATAGAGTTGTCTTGGGCAGTAAATTCTTTAATTTGGTTGCGATTGCGACGGATAGAAGCATGGGCATGAAAATAACTAGTGTTAGCATCACCCTTTTTAAGATAAATAGTCTTACTCTTCTGTTTCCAATATTCATGACTAAAATAAAGTAACTTATTTCTCTTTAATAATAAAAGGTCTTGTTTGTTAATTAGTTCTAGATTTAGTTGATCCGAGACTAAATCGGTTTGAATAGACGCTAAATTCTTGTCTAAAAGGCGAAGTTGACGGAAAATATTTCCAAATTGAGTTTGGTTCCAAATTTTAGATTTGTCTTTTAAAAGTTTACATTTCTAGACTAAACAAAACATATGGGAGCTTTCAAATCTACTACACCAAGTTTTTTTTAACTAATGTATCATAGTCTTTGCGAGAACACCACATTTTTTTCGAATCGAAAGGGGGGGGCTTTAGTAGAAGATTGACTAAGGAACTCTAAAGATATATAACAATGATCCGAAGATGTGAAGTTATGATGCCTAATTTGAGCTTACGGAAATTTAGGTAGCTAGAGGATACTAGCAATGGCTTTACCAAGCCTTTCTAGAGTATTATTCTCACCCGCTTTGGTTTTCCTCCAAGTGAAACGGGATCCAACAAAGGGAATTTCAGCACAGCATACTTGAGAGAAAATTCGAGACATAATAGCAGTTCTTACTGAGTTAAATTCAGCTCCCCCCCATTTATCTTGGGAGCAACCAATTTCGTTAAAGTCACCAATGACTATGAAAGGAAGGCTAAGGGAATTTACATGCATAATTAATTCTTGCCAAAAGTCTCCCTTTTGTTCTTGTCTAGCAGGAGCATAGATAAAGATTGCAAAAAACTTAAAATCAAGAGAGAGTAGAGAGATAGAGCATACCATAAACCTACTAGATTTATAAACTACATTCAAGCTAAAAGGATTTATATTACAAGATTTCCAAAACAGCCAAATCCCACTCGCAAAACCTTGCGTTGGAATTTAATCAAAAGACTGGAACCCTAACTGATTAGCAATACTTAGAGAGGGTGGAGATTGGGTTTTAACCTCACATAACATCATAATTTTAATATTACTACTTCTACAAAAGTCCTTCACCTCAGGTAGAGCATTTTTTCTACTTGTTCCACGAAAATTCCAACAGGCAATCGACATTGTTATTTATATATTAAACACCATTTGCAGGGGGGGCTAGCAGCAGATTAATTTCTCTTCCTCTTCAGGGCTGAAGAGGCATCATCACTCTCCGTGTCATCATCCCTTCGCCTGATTGAGCCTGACTGAGATGAGAGAATGACTGGGAGAGATGGGTCCATACCTATAAGCTCAATGTGTCTCACAATTGAGCTATCAGAATGAAGCGAGTGGAAGGAGTTGTCAGCATAAGAGTTCAGGTCCCCAAGGCTATCTGAACCAGCATGATCTAGAAGAAATGTAGTATCATCATTCTTATCAGCAGTAGGCAGGAGAAAATCATGCTTTTCAAATTCTTGAGGGACCATGATCTGGGAAGCACCCACCAGATCAGATGGACAAAAAACTCGCTTGATGGCACAGAGACCCGACTTTCCCCCGCCACTTCAATCTCACCACCATTTGGCTCAGATGGGCGAAGAGGGACTAGAGGTGCCAGAATAGTAGCCTCATCATCAGAGGAGTCATATGAAATCAGGGGGGGTGACTACAATGAGTTTTCCATTACCATTTCCATAGACAGGAGGAGGGAGGGGCTTACCTGCAGCAGACTTACCATCAACATGCACATATTCTTTAATGATAATACCTCTCCCAGATGGGGTAGGCAAAATACCACCATACATAGACTTTGAAACATTGGGTTGAATAGAGATTTTTCACATGCTTAGATTGTGCATGAACCACTCTTGCTTGCTCAGCAGTGGAGTCATGCATTTCCTGACCAGTAGCCTTTGCCATATACATAAAGAGATCTTTCTGTTTAGGATTTTTCAAGAGTTGCACAGTAATTTCCTTTTTAGGGGAGTTCAAAAGGGGACAGGCATCAATAACATGGGCAACTTCACCACAAAAAGAGCAACCCACAGAAAATTCCTCATAGTAAATCACATAACCATGGACTAAATCACCAACACGATAAATTTCAGCAAAATCAAGAAGGGGACCCTGAATGTGGACTCTCACAAAAGCCCTAGCAAACCTGATTTTATTCTTTAACAAAGAACTTTGATCCAACTTAATTAATGCCCCAATGTCATTAGCAGCTAGAAGATTTGCTATAGAATTAAAGTTTAAAAGCTCAGTAGGGAGGCGGGGGATTTTTACCCAGAGGTCTACCCATTGAATTTCTTCAAGGTAGGGATCAAAGAAAGGCTTCAAAGGCTACAGAACAAGCAGGTCACATTGAATATGCCAAGGGCGTTCAGACCAGACTAGGGCAAGGTCCTGAGGGTTAGAGAACCTCAGCAAAAACCAACCATTACCCACTTCCAAATAGGCAACCTCACCCTTAATGAATTTCCAGTCAGCTTTAGTTCGTGCTTTAATAGTTCGTACATCCAGCGGGGCAGATAACATTTTAGCAAACAAACAAGTTCTAGACAATTCTTCAATATCAAGTTTGACCAGAGGAAGGTCATCAAGAATGATAGACTCAGGGAAGACAGGGGGGAGGGGAGCCTTTAGCAGGGACATGAGCTAAAGAGGGAACAAAAGCAGAGGGGTTAAGAGGAGGCAAACTAGCATGAACACCAGCAGCATTACCTTTCTTATCAATACCAGAAGAATTTTTAGGGTTAGGGTTTTCTAACAGAGCATCTTTGAAAGAAGAAGGATTAGCCATAATAAATTCTACCAAACAAAACTAGGAATAACTTCTTGACAGAGAGAATAAAATAGAATAAGAAAGACTGTGAGAGGGAGATGTGAAGAACAAACTTACCAGAATTTGCCTTCTATAGGCAAAATTCAATACCTAAGGACAAAGACTTAGCTCAAATTGGGAGCCAGCTAATTGAATGATCCATTCCATCGAATAGCAATATCAGTAGAAGAGAGAAGGCTCAAAATCAGAAGTAACTCTTCTGAAGTTTCTCCAACTGGCAGAAATAACGAACCATCAAAGGGAGATTTAACTCCACTGCAGCACATAATTTCTGACAAAGACGAAAAACTCTCACTCACATTAAATGCACTAACCCAGAAAACCCTCATTTCACTTTCAATTTTGTACTTAAATTGAAGAAAGTAAAAACCCCTAATCCAATTAGAAACTTTTTGAGAGGCTCTAGATAGGGGATTTGAAGCGATAACACGCCTAATAGGCACTTTATTACACTGACAGACTATACGCAATGATTTACTAGCCTTGAAGCTATTAAAATGATTTGGGGAAAACTGAGAGGTAGCGAAAAAGGCGCAAATTAATAGACGCTTCAATGACAAGCGAAAATTAGCAGAGAAGATGATGATGAAAGATTTAAAGAGGGAAGCAAGATCAAGAAGGGGAACTTGAGGGAAATCAATTTGGGGTTTTTTTCTAGGGTTTTCTGGAAAACTCTCTTTCTCTCTCTAACATCTTGTTTTTTTTTTTTATTCTTATTTGGCTTTCCTTCTCTCTACTCACTATGAGTCTATATCAATACATAATATATGGACGGAAAGAAAATGCGTGTTGGCAATAGTACGGCTAGAAACCCTCCTGTGTTGCCGCATTGGCGCATTATATGAAGTATATTATTCTTGCATGGACGTGCAAGGCTTCGAAGTTTGAACACCTGATTTTGGGAATTTTTTTTTGCTACCAAATCGTTTGTAATAGGGATCAAGAGGCCACAATTACTAGCACAAAAACCAGAAGCAACAAACATAAAGAGAAACAAATATATGAGAATAGTATATCGAAAGGATTGAGTTGGCTTAATATAAACATGAAGAAGATACAAACTATATATATTACAAGCTACAACTAGATATACGTAAAGATAGATACAAAGAAGAGATGAGAATACATATTGCAAGATAACAATGAATAAAGAATATAATAAGCAATTTACATAAAGATAAGAGATAATAAAGATATATATATATATATATATATATATATATATATATATATATATATATATATATATATATATATATATATTATATATTATTTTTGTGTGTGTGTGTGTGTGTGTGTGTGTGTGTGTGTGTGTGTGTGTGTGTGTGTGTGTGTGTGTGTGTGTGTGTATAAATAACTATCTTTGCCATGCCCCCGCATGGCAGACATGTGTTATGTCCGGCTGACCTTGATTAGGAGATTGTCTAAATGAGGCCGAGTAAGAGGCTTAGTCAGATTATCAGCAAGCTGATCTCGAGTTGGGATATCGACAACTTTGATATTGCCTTCTTGCACTAGTTCACGAATGAAATGAAATGCTAGAGTCAAGTGCTTCATTTTAGAATCAAAAACCTGATCACCATTAAGAAATGTTGCACCCACATTGTCGCAATAAAGAATAAGTTTTCTCGTGATGGAGAGTCGTATTTCAAAGAACAAATTTTTATGCCATAGAAGCTCTCCAGTGGTATGTGTGATGGCGCGGTTTTGGGATTCAATGGATGATCTTGCAACCCCTTTTTGCTTCTTGGAACACCAAGTGAGGGGATTACAACCAATTAGATGACCTGGCCCATGGTGGAGGTGTAATCATCCTTGTTGCCTCCCCAATCCGTGTTGGTAAAGACGTGAAGGATAGGAGGCGAATCACAATAAATAGCAATGCCATGATCCTTGGTGTCATTGAGGTAACGCAAGAGGCTTTTCAAGGCTTGCCAGTGATCACTTGTAGGAGCATACATGAATTGAGATAGTCGATCGATTTACAGCAAAGGCCACATCTAGGCGGGTTAAGGTTAAGTATTGGAGCCTGCCAAGGGCAGCACAATAGTCCTTGGGTACGGCGAGGGGGTCACGGAAGCAAGGAGAGGAGTGCTGACACGATTAGTGTGGTAGCAGACTTGATGTCCGACATACCAATAATGTGAAGTACATCACATACATATTTGCATCGACTGAGGAAAATATCGGTGGTGGTCGGGATCACTTCAACACCAAGAAAACATGACAGAGACTCTAAGTCCTTCAAAGCGAAACGTCGTTAGGCCAATGTAGCGATGAAGATAGCAAGATGAGTATCATTCGGTCCCGTAATGATGATGTCGTCCACATATACAATGATGTTTATGAGAGTGTCTTGATGATGAAATGTAATGAGAGAAGAGTCCGAAGCACTAGTTGTGAAACCAAGACCAAGCAAAAAAGTCATGAGATCGGTGTACCAAGCATGAGGTGTTTGTCTGACGCCGTAGATGGCTTTTCGGAGCTTACAAACAACCTTGGGGTGTTTCAGATCAACAAATCCTTGAGGCTGCACCATATAGACATCCTTATTGAGTGTCCCTTGGAGAAAAGATTTGTTCTGGTTGGCGAAGTGTCCAACCCTTAGTGGTGGCAAGGTTTAAAAGTGTGTGGATCGTTGCCGGTTTAACAATGGGACTGAATATTTCCGTATAATCGGTACCCGGACGTTGTTGAAATCCCTTAGCTGCAAGGTGATCCTTGTAACGTTCAATCTCATTGTTTGGCTTGTACTTAATGTTGAAAATCCATTTACTTTTTATCAAATTTTGAGCGAGGTGTGGTTCCACGAGGATCTAAGTGCCCATGGTGAGGAGGGAGTGGAACTCTTCGGTCATGGCGGTAGTCCACAAAGGGTTTTTGAGAGCTTGGACAGCGATGGTGGGGATACAATGTTTGGGAGATATGGTGGCAAGATGAGCATTAACATACTTGGGGTTTGATTTAAAGATATAATTTTTTGAGCGGGTCATGATGTCGTGTGGGCTAGGGATAAGAGATGATGGTGATGAGGAGGTTGTGGAGCCGCTTGTGGTGGAGGGATTGGAGATAAGAGAGCTGAGAGAATCAGCGAGTAAGGGTGAAGTGGGATGGGGGCTGGGGAGATATTAGCGTGGGTAGGAGAGGAAGGTTGGTGAGGCGTATGTGTGAGCAGTGGGGGAGGCGTGTTGGGAGGGATAGGTTGATTAATAGGTGGGGTTGAATGGGAGGTTGTAGCATCCGAGAGAACGGGCATGACAAGGGGGAACCACGCATCAGGCGTAGGGGTGGGTGGGGGGTTTGGGCATGATGTTAGAAAGGTGTATGGAAATAATGTTTCGACGAAACGAACATAACGAGAGGTATATATCTTCTGTGTAGTTGGGTCAAGACAATGGTATGCACTATGGGATTTGGGAGTGACCATTGAAGATGCAAGGAATAGATTTGGGCTCGAGTTTGTGTGAGATGTAGGGGTGTAGCCAAGGATAGCATAGACAACCAAAGCTACGTAGTTTGACATAGTTTGGAGGGGTGTTGAATAAGCATTCAAACGGAGATTTATTGGGTAGAGTGGGGGTGAGCATCACAATGTATATGATAGGTGGTCGTAGAGAAGGCATATATTCATAGTTCCATAGGGATTTTAGCATGAGCAAGTAGAGAGAGACCCATCTCAACGATATGACGATGTCGTCTCTCGGCAAAACCATTGTGTTCGGGGGTGTGAGGTAGAGAGATGAGGTGGGAAACACCATCATTGGCGAGAAGAGAAGTGAGGGTTTCATATGCACCACCATTGTCACAGTATAGAATTTTGATCAGTTTCTCAAAATACTTTTCAACTAGGGCTTTGAAACCAAGGAATATAGGTTATGCATTAGATTTGTATTTGAGTGGATAAAACCAAATGTACTTGGTGAAATTCTCAACAAATATAATGTAATATTTGAAACCATCAAAAGAATGCATATGAGAAGTCCATAGATCAGTGTAAATGGATCAAGTGGCGCAAAGGAAACTAAAGTAGATTTATTGAATTAGATTTTATGACTCTTATTACATTGGCAAGCATCACAATTGAAATAATTAAAATTGAATAAATTAAGATTAAACCTACAGGCTAAAGATTTAAGAATAGTAGTTGACGGATGTCCTAGTTTGTGATGCCAATCAAGTGTGGAAGCTTTGACTGCATGTGGAGAATGCGAAAATGGAAGTTGAGGATAGCCAATTGGCCACAAATAGATGCCATGCTTAGTTGTACCTTTATAGAGATGTGCCGGATGAGCCGATCCTTCATAACAAAGGAATTAGAAAAAACTCAATGAGTAAATTATTTTGAGCACATTATTGGGAAATAGAGATAATATTGCAAGACATGGAGGGGGCACATAAGACATTAGATAAAACCAAGGTCTTAGATGGTGAAGAAGACAAAGTCAAAAAGCCAATATGAGTTAAGGGAATACCAACTCCATCACCGATGATGATCTCTTTCGTGCCATCATATAATGAGTTATGTGATAAGAGGCGTCCAAATCTGGGAGCCAAGGGGAAGAAAAGGGGTCAGAAGTAGTGGCAAGGTGGGCATGGGGTGGGTGAGAGCTGGAAGGAGTAGTGGCGTGGGGGTGGAAGAGTAGGTTTAGCATGGAAAATTTTTCTTGGAAGGTGGGGTAGCGATATAGAGAGTGGCCAAAGGAGTGACACCATTGACATTTGCCTTGATATCCTTTGTGGGTTTCTTGGAGGAAATCTAGGGAGGTTTGGTGGGAGAATGGGTACGTCGAGTTTGCTCAGTAGGTGGAGATGGGGTAGGCAAGGAGTAATAGGGGTAGGTTGAAGTGATGTTGGCAGTGACGGGCAGAGATGGTGCGGGTGTGGTGGTGGTAAGGTGGTTTTCAAGCACTAGATACTTTTCATGAAGCTCATGAAATGTGGTGAGTGTGTCGTGGGCATAGACAGCTTCGATAACGACATTGTAGGCAAGGTCTTGGAGACCATTACAAATTTGTTCAATACCAACCTACGGAGGATAGAGACCTTGCCTACAAATTTGGAAATGCCGTAGCCGCAAAAGGTGGCTTCAAGTTGGAGCTTCCATAAAAGGTAATTGGTGGAATTGAGTTTGATGATACTTGAGAAGTTGACAACGTCGAGCGGATGGGTTGGTTCGGCGTCGTTGGTGATGGTGGTGGAAGCCACGGGAGGAGGGAGGGAAGCATGAGGGATTAGGAAAAATTTTGGAGGTCGAGGATGCACTGCTCTAATATCATGAAAGGATTGAGTTGGCTTAATATTAACATGAAATATATACAAATATATATAGTACAAGCTACAACTAGCTATAAGTAAAGATAGATACAAAGAAGAGATTAGAATGCATAATACAAGATAACAAAGAATAAAGAATATACTTAGCAATCTACGTAAAGATAAGAGCTAAATATATATATATATATATGTATAACTAACTATCTTCGTCATATACTACACAAAGTGATTTACGAGGAAAACCCACTTCTAGTGAAGGTAAAAAATACCACAACTACTTTACTATTAATAACAAAGAGTATTATATTAGTATAAGTCAATACAAACTTTTCTAATGTATCACCACGACGTGAGTACTTTCCAACCTCCGCACTTGCCGCAATTCCAGACAGCTGCACATCTTCCGTTGATCATGAAGCTTTTCATGAAGTGGCTGCTCCAGAACAAAGGGGAGTGGAACAGGACGAACGAGCACTACTACAAAATATGGGACCTTGGCTAGATCCTGCCCCACTTCTCCCATATCGCCGGTTAGTAGTACGAGTCTCATACACAGCACAAAGAGTGCAGTTTATGAGCAACACGAACACACTCATTGCAGCCCGAATTCGCACCCCGCTCAAGCAACTTTAAATTTCAATGAGTTGGGGAGAGGGAAGAGAGAATAGCGACCCGCGAAAGGCCGAGATGGTTCTTTGGCCTCAAAGAGCTTTTTGGATGTGTCCGATAACGGGACAAGAAGTAGAAGCGTTGGGAGTGTAAAACGGGGAACTCTACCAAAGCATTCTGAACCGACCATCCATTCCTAGAAATATGTCAATTATATTTTGAAACGCACGGGGGATTGCCCGCCCCTCATTCAAGGGAAATTTTCGGCATCTTATGAGTACCCATGGTCCGGACATTGTGATCCTAGTTGAGACGTGGGCTAGTAGAAAGCACACGGCTAGCATTGTGAGGAAACTTCCTTTGTCGGCATCGCATTTGGTGGAACCGGTGGGTTTTGTTGGAGGCATACTCCTCCTTTGGAACCCGAAAAGGGTTACAATTCACACAACGGGAGGAAGGGCTCAAGGAGTGCATGGACTTGTAGAGGTACGTAACCCTTCTTCGAGTTTTTTATTATCTTCTATATATGCTAGTCCTAATTTTCATAATCGCAAAATGTTGTGGGATGAACTTATTTGTGTGGCAAATACTGTGAATGTTCCATGGTTAGTAATTGGAGACTTTAATGACATTGTGTGCCAAACTGAGAAATTTGCTGGTCGTCCGATGAGTAGGAAGAGAGATGAAATATATGCCAAAACGATGAACAAATGCAACTTGATTGATTTAGGTTTCCATGGCCCTAAGTTCACTTGGTCCAATAAACGGAAAAATAATCCCATATTCCAAAGACTTGACCGAGGGTGGGGAAATCCCGAATGGTTCACTAAATTTCCAAATTCTGCTTTGTGGCATCTCCCTAGAATAACTTCAGATCATTTTCCTCTCTTACTCAATCTAGATAAAATGCCGCAACCCCTAGGTGCTAAGCCCTTTAGATTTGAACCAACGTGGCTTTTGGAACCGAGTTTCCATGGGTTCGTTGAGGATGAGTGGAGGAAAAGAACTAGGGAGGGGAGCCTAAGTGAAAACGTATCCCTTTTGTGTCAATCTTTTAAGTCATTGGAACAGAGTTACCTTTGGCAATATCTATTATAGGAAAAAGCGAACCATAGCCCGCCTTCAAGGTACCCAGCTAGCGCTTGCTAGCAAGCCTCACTCTAGTTTTCTCTTCCAACTAGAACAAGATCTTCAAAAAGTGCTTATTGATATTCTTAGCCAAGATGAGGCCTTGTGGGCCGCGAAGTGTAGGGATAGAAATATCCAAGAGGGGGATAGGAATACAAGCAACTTACACCGAAGTGTTATTATAGCGAGAAACTCTAGTAGGATCCTTAATTTGAGATATAGTGTAGGGAATGACTTGAGCGACCCTATTGCTATTAGTGAGCATATTTACAGTTTCTTTATCAATCTATATACCACGGAAAAGGATAAGAGCCCATGGCATCCTCGTGAGCAAGAGGTGTCTATCCAACTTGACTCACCTATTTCGAATAAGGAGATTCGTGCTGCCTTGTTTGGGATGCACCCAAATAAGGCACCAGGGCCATATGGCCTACACCCCACCTTCTTTCAAAAAATGTGGGATGTCCTTGGGGAGGATGTGTGCTTTTCTATAAAAAAAAGTGGTTCCAGGATGGGTGCATCCCCGAGCACATGTGTGAGGCAATTATTTGCCTGATTCATAAACAATATCCCCCGGAAACGGTGAAGCATCTTTGTCCTATCAGCCTTTGTAATGATTTGTATAAAGTCCTCACCAAAGTGGTAGTTAATAGGTTGAAACCCCTCATGCCTAATCTTATTTCTCAAAATCAAAATAGCTTTACAAAGGGGCGTGGGCCGGATATAAATCTAGTTGTGGCTTCAGAAGTTCTTCATTCCATGGCAAAAAAGAAGGGGAAAATGGGTTGGTTTGCCTTGAAAATTGATTTAGAAAAAGCCTATGACCGTCTTGAGTGGAGTTTTGTTAGACATTGTTTGCAAACTCATGGCCTAGATGACCATACTGTTAAGCTAATCATGGATTGCATTTCCAAAGCCTCTTCGACTATCCTTGTGAATTGGAGGAAGGGAAAAAATTTCAAACATTCTAGGGGGCTTTGTCAAGGGGACCCTATGTCCCCGTATCTATATAACCTTTATCTCGAGTCCCTGTCTCTCATGATTAATGAAGCTTGCAGGGCCAATCTGTGGACTCCATTATGGGTAGGTAGAAAAAAGGTGCCTGTTTCTCACTTAATGTTTGCTGATGATCTCCTACTTTTTGGTAGAGTGGAGGAATCAATGGCTTTCATAGTCAGGGAAGTCCTTAAAAGTTTCTGCAATTTATCGGGACAAAAAATCAATGAGGATAAGAACCGTCTCACGTTTTCTCATAATACTCCTCAAGAAGATAGAACCTTGTTCCAAGAAACTTTGAATATTACCCAATTTGTAGATCTAGGTTCATATCTTGGGCTTCCCCTATCCCATAAAAGACCAACAAAAGGGCAAGTTCAGTTTGTTGTCGAAAAAGTTAGAAAGAAGCTAGCAAATTGGCAAACTAAATTCTTGTCTAAAGTGGGAAGGCTCTGCTTGATTCGCTCCACCCTTTCCACTATTTCCACTTACTATATGCAAGCTTCTTTACTATTTCCACACAAAGCCACGTTAAATAGTATTGATAAGATTTGTAATGATTTCTTGTGGGGAGACACGGTAGATAGGAAACAAATCCATCTTGTCAACCGCAAAACAACTTTCTTACCAAAGGAGAAAGGGGGCCTAGGCATTAGGGACCAATCAGCTCTTAACAGAGCTTCGATGGCTAAACTAGGGTGGAAAATGTGTCATGGGGAGAGTAGTTTAGCGAAAGAGTGCATTTTCTCTAAATACGTGCATAAAAATCACGTAACGCTTTTTAAGTATGGTTCTCCTGTTTGAAAAGGGATAGGGAAGGGTTGGGATCTCCTTACCCAAAATAGCACCTGGATCTTAGGTAATGGAAAATTTATCAATCTTTGGGGGGAGGATTGGTTAGGAATTGGGCCCTTTAGGCAGTCAATTAGTGGCCCTCTCACTGAACAAGAAGGGAACATAATTGTTGCAGACCTGATTGTTAATAATGAATGGAACTTTCAAAATATCTCCTTTCCTCTCCCTGCTCAAATCCATAACAGAATCCTTGCAATTCCTACCCCTAAAAATCCCGAGGACCAAGATCATTTGATCTCAAATTTTGTAACCCCCAAAGGGTTTTCCCTTGCGTAATCAGGAAAGTCTGAGAGAAAGCACTGAGGACTTAGGCCCATTGTCTATCTCAAAAGTTTGGAAATCCACCTCCCCTCCTAGAGTTCGCTTTTTCCTTTGACTTGTGTAGCGTGACCGCATTCCCCACAATAGGCTTCTCAATTATCGCCAAATTATCCTCTCCCCTTACTGTCCATATTGTCATATTGCCCCTGAGGATAGCATCCATGTCCTTAGAGATTGTAACCTACCCAATCAAGTATGGACATCTATATCCCCGTCTCCGGAATTAAGTCATGGAAATATTTCGGCTTGGCTAAACATTATTCTTGAGTCAAATATTCTCGTCCAAGGGACACCTTGGAAGAATATTTTTCCATGGGTGTGTTTCGAACTGTGGAAAGCTCGAAATTCGGTGGTGTTTGAGAATAAATTGCCCCCCAATCCCGCATAGATTATTCAAAGAACTTTGAATCAAACTTGGGAGTTTGCCCAGTTTTCCCCCCTCACCCAGCGAATTACCCCTGCCCCTACTTCCCCGCACCACCCTACTCCTCTTCCAAATTCACTCTTCATGATTCATACCGATGCATCCTTTACCGATATTTACTCACATGTAGGCTTGGGGGTGTCATTAGAAACAACATTGGACAATGGACTAATTTTGTAGAAAATCTTATGCAGCCAATGCCCTCATGGCTGAGCTGCTTAGTATTCAACAAGGGTTGCAACTTGCTATAAATGAAAATATTCTTGATTGTTTGTGTTATTCGGACAGGTCACAGGCAACTCAACTACTCAAAGAGGACCCCAAAGATCTGACCTTGTGTACCAATATTATTATCCAATGCAGGGAGCTATGCAGGGAGTTCAACAATCTTAGGATCATCAATGTGTCAAGGGTGAAGAATCAACTTGCGGACATGCTTGCCAAGGAGGCAAGAAGACTAGATGATTGCATGAATGTAACTAGGACATTCCTTTTCCCTCCTAATGTTTGCATGAATGCGTACATCTCGGATTGTAATAACTTTAACATTATGTTTGGTTCTATGTGAGACTATTCTGTAATTCACCAAAAAAAAAAATACAAGCTTTTCTATCATTTCTAGTTAGTGTAGAAAAACTCCAAAAACTCATCTTCGACATCTACTATAATACATCTATGGACAACACGATATTTGACAAAAGAGATGACACTTCACCGGTAGATTACGTCATCATTATGAGATATTTTCTATAATTTATAGCCACAAATGGCTACAGTAGACCATCGCGCTAACAGAAATATGGAGTGCATGAACTACTTGAAGCTTTATAGAGAAGTATGAACAGCATACTGTATGAATATAGATGAACATATAGCGGAATTTCAGGAAACAAATTTCCTAACATCTATCACAAGATCGCATGCATAACATAAATATGAATCATATTATAAGGAAAAGAATGTACAACCTTTGTAGCGTATTTTCCACCGGATTGCAAATGCTAGAGATCAAAGAACAACAATTGATGTCCCTCTACTTAGTCCACGAGCACCAGTTGATTTCCCACGTTTGCTAGAACGGAAGAGGATGAACAGATTTCACTCTCTTGCTTTTTAGGAAGGGTGGCCGGATTTTCCAAAGGGAAATAATAGGGTTTTTCTCTCTCTTTTTTCAGTTTGAAAGTTACTGTCAAATTGAACGCTCTCTTTCACCCTCTTATTATAACCTTTTATAATAGTAGGAGAATAGATTTTAGAGAGAAACCTAACCTAACCCTAATTTCTCCTATTGGCCGATTTTCTTGTTTCAATTAGTTACTACAATGTGTGACCTCATAGGACTACGTTAACTTAGTTGTAGGTTCAATCAATATTGCCCCACTAACCAACATTTATTCTCTAGCAAGTAAACGTGATTACTAAACTAACGTAATTAATTATCTCTATAATAATTATTTTTATATTTAGTAATTGCCGGGATGTCTAAGGACATATTCCTTCAATCTCCCACTTGTCCGAAGACAAGAGCGCAATGTTAAATTCCTTAAGTCACTTAATGCCAAATATGATAACACAATGTTATTCTCAAATTTATGTTCCTTGATCGCTGAGTTCGAACTGCTCATATAAGGATTAACTCTTTAATCCTATTCCGCATGGCCATGCAATTTTCCAGTTCTCGCTCATCAAGAGGCCCAGACACCATTCCTATTTAATAGGAGGACTTATCCACTCTTGTATGACCATAACTCCCACTCAATTCTTAGCCCACCTGATCACTGCCTTTATAACCTCCTTCTACGGCGCGGCGTTTAACAGTGTCAAAGTTAAACTAATTATATTGTGGTTATTAAGACATACTCATGTCTAAGAAATCCACTAAATATAGTAGTTTGATTCTACTTTTAGAATCTAATTAGGTCAAGTCTCAATGTATCAACTATAAATCCATATAATCAATTACACATCTCTATGTCTCCATAGCCCATGGAACTGCGCTATCAATTAATTATACACTAGTCTTTTAAATAAATCACTTATGTCCAATTTAGTGATTTAGACTAGGGACTTTAAATAAATTGTGATTTCAGTTCACTTTATAGGGTTCCATTATCAAAACGTTTTCGATAATCCTATTTGAAAACATAAATTATTTGGACATTTTATTTAATACTAAATCAAACAATTAAATAAGAACGAATTTTTATTGATAAACATTTCAAAGCATAATAAATGTCTTTACAATTGTAAACATGAAGTAAACAATCTAAAGCCATTCTCCCATATGCTTAAGCCCCATAGACCTAGTATGACACTCATGCTTAGGTTGAGCAAGCAGTTTAATCAGAGGATCTGCTACATTATCCTCAGTATGAACCTTGCTTACTTTCACATCCTCTCTTCCAATGATTTCTCGAATGAGATGGAATTTCCTGAGCACATGTTTAGACCTTTGATGCGATCTAGGTTCCTTTGACTGAGCAATGGCACCATTGTTGTCACAATACAACTCAATGCCATTCTCAATGCTGGGAACTACACCAAGCTCACTAACGAACTTTTTGATCAAAACAGCTTCCTGTGCTGCATCTGCAGCTGCAATATACTCAACCTCTGTTGTAGAATCCGCGATGGTACTCTGCTTAGAGCTCTTCCAGCTCACAGCTCCTCTATTGAGATAAAATATGAAACCAGATTGAGATCGAAAATTATCTTTGTCACTCTGGAAGCTTGCATCGGTGTATCCAGTAACAACCAACTCATCATCTCCACCATAAACCAAAAACTTATCCTTAGTCCTTCGCAAGTACTTAAGAATGTTTTTCGCTGCAATCCAGTTCGCATCTCCTGGATTTGACTGGTATCTGCTGCATATACTCAAAGCATATGCAACATCCGGTTGAGTGCATATCATGACATACATAATGGATCCTACTGCAGAAGCATAGGGAACATTACTCATACGCTTGACCTCATCAGGACTCGAAGGACACTGAGTCTTGCCAAGTGCAATGCCATGTTGCATGGGAATGAAACCTCTTTTGGAGTTTTCCAGCTTGAACCTTGCAAGAACCTTATCAATATAAGTATCCTGACTAAGCCCAATTAGCCTTTTCGATCTATCTCTATAGATCTTTATTCCCAATATATACTCTGCCTCTCCTAGGTCTTTCATAGAGAAACAAATTTTAAGCCATTCCTTGACTGACTCAAGCATGGTTTTATCATTTCATATGAGAAGTATGTCATCCACATACAAGACCAGAAAAGTAATACTACTCCCACTTAACTTCTTGTATACACAAGATTCCTCTTCATTTCTGAGAAAGCCAAATTTCTTGACTGCCTCATCAAATCTGAGGTTCCAACTCCTTGATGCTTGCTTTAGTCCATAAATGGACTTCTTAAGCTTGCATACCCTCCCTGGATTTTCTGGATCTTCAAAACCTTGAGGTTGTGTCATGTACACATCCTCTTTCAGGAACCCATTCAAGAAAGCGGTTTTGACATCTATCTGCCATATTTCATAGTCATGAAAGGCAGCAATCGCAAGGATTATCCTAATGGACTTCAACATGGCTACTGGTGAGAAGGTTTCATCATAGTCAATGCCATGAATTTGCTTGAAACCTTTCGCCACCAACCTTGCTTTGAAAACACTAATGTTTCCATCCTTGTTTGCTTTCAACTTGAAAATCCATTTGCATCCAATGGGTTTTACCCCATCAGGCAAATCAACCAAGTCCCATACTTGAATTTCAGACATGGAATCCATTTCAGATTTCATGGCCTCAAGCCATCTTTCGGAGTCTTGACTCTCCAAAGCATCTTTGTAGCTAGTAGGTTCTTCTGATTCTAAAATCGTTATTTCAGAACTTTCAGTCAAAAGAAAATCAATATATCTCTTTGACGGAATGATGGTCCTACTAGGCCTACATTGGGGAACAACAGAAGAAGTTTCTACCTCATTAGGTTGAGTGACTTCGCACGGAGTATCTCCAAGTGGGACGATAGGAGGTACGTGAATTAAATGCACCGCCTCCTGAGCATTTTCATGTCGGGCCGCCTCTGATGAGGTGTTAACCTCATCCATTTGTTGCTCATCTCGAATTTCTTCGAGATATACATTTCTCCCACTTGTTTTTCTGGACATAAACTCCTTTTCCAGAAAGACACCATTACGAGCAACAAACACTTTGTTTTCGCTTTGGTTGTAGAAGTAGTATCCCTTAGTCTCTTTTGGGTAACCCACAAAGAGACATTTATCGGATTTGGGTGAAAGCTTATTAGAAAGTAAACGTTTTACATAGGCTTCACAACCCCATATCCTTAGAAAAGACAATTTTGGAACGTTTCCAGTCCACATTTCATATGGTGTCTTTTCCACTGCTTTGGATGGTGCTCTGTTAAGTGTGAATGCCGCTGTTTCAAACGCAAATCCCCAGATTGAAATAGGAAGATCAGCAAGACTCATCATGGATCGAACCATATCAAGTAGAGTTCGATTCCTTCTTTCAGAAACGCCATTCAACTGTGGTGTTCCTGGTAGAGTCCATCGTGAAAGTATTCCACAATCCTTCAAATGATCACAAAAATCTTGAGATAAATATTCACCACCACGATCGGATCGCAATGCCTTAATTTTCTTCCCAAGTTGGTTTTGTACTTCACTCTGGAATTCCTTAAATTTTTCAAAGCATTCCGACTTATGCCGCATGAGGTAAACAAATCCAAATCTGGTCACATCATCGGTAAAAGTAATGAAGTAACTGTACCCTCCCCTAGCCAACGTACTCATGGGTCCGCACACATCCGTATATATGAGGGCTAAAAGGTCATTGGCCCTTTCACTTGAATCTGTGAAAGGAGACTTTGTCATTTTCCCCATTAAGCAAAACTCACAAGTATCAAATGATTCGAAATCAAATGATTTGAGAATTCCATCTTTATGAAGCTTCTCAATACGCTTTAAACTTATGTGGTCTAATCGACAATGCCATAGGTATGTCGAGTTTGAATCATTTGTTTTAGGTTTCTTGCTGTCTATGTTATAGATGTGAGTTTCTAAGTCTAGCACATATAAACCATTTGATAACTTAGCTGAGACATAGAATAAATCATTCAAATAAGCAGAACAACAATTATTCTTAATTTGAAATGAAAAACCTTCCGAATCCAAAACTGGAATCGAAACAATATTCTTGGTAATAGTTGGAACATAATAACAATTATGAAGTTCTAATAGTAAACCAGAAGGTAAAAGTAGACTACAATCTCCCACAGCCAAAGCAGCAACTCGTGCTCCATTGCCCACGCGGAGGTCCACTTCTCCTTTGCTCAACGTTCTACTTCTTTTTAGTGCATGCACATTACAAATAATGTGACATCCACACGCAGTATCAAATACCCATGAAGTAGAAGTAGAAGTAGATAAGTTAATCTCTATAACATAAATACCTGAAGTTGAAGCACCACTCTTCTTATCCTCCAGAAACTTGGGGCAGTTCCTCTTCCAGTGGCCAATCTTATGGCAGTGGAAGTACTCATGTAGTGTTGCTACTTTTGCCTTAGGAGTGGCCTTTGGCTTAGAAGTATCATCAGTGGCAACAACCTTGCCCTTGTTCTTCTTCATAGGTGCCCCCTTTTTCTTGAATTGCTTGCCCTTCCTAACCATAAGAACATCCTTATGTTCAGGTTCAGCCGGCAAGCTCCTTCCAACCTGAGTAAGCATACCATGCAGCTCTTGCAAGGTAGCCTCCCCTCCTTGCATGTAAAAATTCAACAGAAAGTTTTGAAAATTTTCAGGCAAGGATTTGATCACAATATCAGTTGCCAGTTCTGGGGGATAAGGGAAGCCCAATTTTTCCATGATCTGAAAATGTCCAATCATATTGAACACATGCGGACCAACGGGTTTTCCTTTGCCCAACTTGCACTCCAGCAGCTTATAGTGAGCTTCAAACCTCTCCAACCTAGCATTCATCTGAATCATAGTTTTCAGCTGTTGGAGGATGGAGTAGGCATCCAAACCATTAAAACGCTTTTGAAAGTCTGGTTCCATGCAAGCAAGCATCAAACATGTTACTTGCACATAATTAGCCTCTAGGGTTTGCCTTGTTCTCCGTTCAGCTGCATTTGCATTTTCTGGCAGGGGTTCAGGGAGAGGATTATCAAGAACACTTTCCCTTCCTTGGGCTCTGAGAACGATTCTCACAGCCATTTCCCATTCTAGGAAGTTATGTGCATTTAGTTTGTCCTTTTTGAGTAAATAGCGCAAATTAAAACCGGGGTGGTTGTTGTTGTTTGAACCAGACATGATAACTACAACAAAAGAATAATAAAGCAAGATTCAATCAATGTTTATCAAGAAAGCAACAATTAAAAAAATTTTAATTAAGTACTACCCTTTATTCAAAATAAAAGTCCCCTATTGAATAATGAAACACCAAGATCCCCTCCCACTACAATCAAACGGACTTTGGCCCTGCCTTCAATTTATAGTAGTTGAGGTAAGTAAACACTTTACTAATTATAACTAATTATAATTCTAAATAGACAAGTTAACAACTCCTTGTTTACTCCTATCTCTTAGCTTCAAAACCCAAAACTTTGTCTTTTGATGATTTTGTTGAGTTAAACCAAACATTAACATGTAAGTTTCAAAAACTACCCTACTATCCCCGGATTAAATGAGCAACACCCTGCTTTGGCAGAACCTATTACTCACAATCTAAGGCGTTATAGGTGTTGTTTGGAAAAGCAATTAAACTTAATATTACATGTTGGGGAAAGTTTACTATGTTGGTTAATTTAAAGTGAACACATAACATAATAACCACACATATAAACTTAAGCAAGCATTTAAACATGATAAATGAATATAAGTATAATTAAAAGTGACCCTAGTATGGCCCCTGAACCTAGGAAAAATAATCTTCATGAATTCATCCTTGAATCCTCATGGATCTCCATCCTTGATTCTCCATGGAACTTCATTCTTGATTACATATAATTTATAATTTAAATAACTAAAATTTAAATTATAAAAATACAAACGATACGCAGATCGTACTTAATTTACATAAAATTTAACGATATGCGCAGATCGTATTTTCTATCCTAGTTGTGGGCCATACTAGTCACAACATGCAAAACATAATATCAAACATATTATATTAAGCATCCATGTATTTATAATATCATAATAAAATAAATATTAAAAATCACTTATTAACAATTAATAAGCAAATAAAACATGTCATTTACAAATTAACAATTAATAGTAAACATGTCAATTTTAGTTAAACTTAACAAATTTAAGAAATAACTATAGCAAAACGCTTCCATATTAGTTATAGTACTTAACCGTTTAAGTAGTAAACTAAATCTAGGAAACTCCCTTATTTTAATTCAATTAGGACATATTATGGAATTAATCAAATTAACCTTTAATTTGCATAATTGGAAATTAATAATAATGCTCAAATTAAAATGAAAAAGAAAAAAAAAAGAATAGAAAACGTGGTCAACAACCGCACAAAACAAAAGTGTGAAGCTATTGAAAACATTTAAACCTTTTTTTAAAAGAATTTAAAAACTGCAGCAACAAACTGCATATTTTCCTCTAACAAAGCCATGAACCACGCAAGCAACAAGCAAGCCGAAATTCACGACCTTGTTGAAGACCAGCCAAATATCCCACGAGATCTTCAACCGCTTGAAGATCTGCCACAACAGCAATGATAAAGCCCATCACCGCAGCAACCACCAGGCTACACGAGGCCAGCCAGCAGCGGAGTCGCCCAGCGCAGCGCAAGGCTGCCCTTCCCGAGACTGCACGCAGTACACAAATGCTGCAGCAGCAAAAAGGCCGAAGCCCAGCTACCGCACTGTGTTCGTTTTGAAAACCCATGCAGTATGTCGTCCCACATCAGCCACGACAACCATCGTGGATGCACCAAATCTGGTGTATCCACCCATCCATGGTTGGGGTTAAATTCATCTCAAATTATGTACTTAACAATTACACATTTCAATCTGAATTTTTATGTGCAAACTTAGGGTTTCTTTGATTTGGGCAAATAATTTCGAATTCAACAACTAAAATCAGAATTTTGGAGTTTAGATCTCATCAAGATGAGAAATCCGAAATTTAATAAGTGAAAACTGAAATTTTAAAAGAAAAAAAAACAACAATTTTGTTTTTCTAAAATTCAATTCACGTAGGGCATTTAGATTAATTTTATTTAACAAATTAATATCTGAATTTTAATGTTGTTATTTAGATTTAATGCTTTAATCTCCATTAACCATAAATCTAACTATAAAATTGATCAACAGTTGAACAAGTTGCCGAAAATTGAGCATAGTTATAATTTAAAACAACTTTTTAACAACTTCCAATCAATTAACATCACCATATTAATTATGCAAATTAATCCATAAATAAATCCCGCCTTTAATTGAATAAAAAATAATCATGAACCACATGAACATGATCATATAAACATTATGCAAGAGGCAAAACTGATACCACTGTATGAATATAGATGAACATATAGCGGAATTTCTGGAAATAAATTTCCTAACATCTATCACAAGATCGCATGCATAACATAAATATGAATCATATTATAAGGAAAAGAATGTACAACCTTTGTAGCGTATTTTCCACCGGATTGCAAGTGCTAGAGATCAAAGAACAACAATTGATGTCCCTCTACTTAGTCAACCAATTGATTTCCCACGTTTGCTAGAACGGAAGAGGATGAACAGATTTCACTCTCTTGCTTTTTAGGGAGGGTGGCCGGATTTTCCAAAGGGAAATAATAGGGTTTTTCTCTCTCTTTTTCAGTTTGAAAGTTACTGTCAAATTGAATGCTCTCTTTCACCCTCTTATTATAACCTTTTATAATAGTATGAGAATAGATTTTAGAGAGAGACCTAATAACCTAACCCTAATTTCTCCTATTGGCCTGTTTTCTTGTTTCAATTAGTTACTACAATGTATGACCTCATAGGACTACGTTAACTTAGTTGTAGGTTCAATCAATATTGTCCCACTAACCAACATTTATTCTCTAGCAAGTAAATGTGATTACTAAACTAACGTAATTAATTATCTCTATAATAATTCCTTTTATATTTAGTAATTGCCGGGATGTCTAAGGACATATTCCTTCACATACTTCTCGAGGAATCCCCCACAAACATACATCAAGATGAACTCAAATCTTCTCTCTTGGCTTATTCTCACACTTTTGGCTTCTTCCGAGCACAATGACCTTCAATGTCTTCCTCTATGCATAGAGGTCTTCAAAACCCTAACTCAACTAGATAATTAGGAATGTATAACTCACAATCTCTTAGCACAATATTTGCCTAATACAATTAGGATAATACTACTTCTACTTTCCTAATTTAACTAGAAGTACATTCCGTAAGAAACTTTTGATAGCATCAAATCTCACAAAAGATGTACCACAATAATTCTAGAATATTACGATTTATTAAAAGACCTACAACCTCTTGTATTCATAAACACTTATGCATGCCTCCAAACCACTACCATTCTCATGCATTGGGCTAGTCCCTGATTTGATTCATCTGCTGGTCCATCACTAATATACTACTTCATGGGATTGTTCTAAATAGTTTGTCATATTTTTAGAAATAGTCTAATTCATAGAAAAATAAAGATTTATCTACCTTTCATCCAGCCATTAACAGATATAAATAAAAAAAATATGTTGATTGTCAATTCTAAATTCCCAAAATTACTATCCCCAAAACCAATAGTTAATACTCCAAAATTAAAGTTATATATCCACCACAAATTTAGATTATGGATTAGATATTCAATCTCTTGAACTGTTTTCCCTAAATCCCCTTTCTTTAAAGTACCTTTATCAATGGCGTGATAATATATAAAAAAAATACTAATTCTCCTTTATCGTGTAGTACTTCCCTCTGTTTCATTACGATTGCATTATTAAATGTTTACGTTGCCATACATATTAAGGAGCGCGTCCATGAGATGAGGAGAGAAAATGAGAGATAGTGATACTTAAAGAGAGAGACATAAAATGGGTCCATGTGATAAGAGATGAGAGTTATTATCCAATACTTAATAAGATAATGATAAACTTAATAAAAAGTTTCTTGAAAGAAAATGATGTAATCATAATAGAACGAAGGAAGTATTAAAGACTGATTCATCTTTCCTCCGTACTTCGCTTACTTCATAGCTAAATCAGTAAATTGTACCTAAGTAGCTACTTAATTGTCCATAAGGAACCGAAAACAACAAAAGAGGAGACCTGGAGCTTACTTCATAGCTAAATTGTCCATAAGTAGCTACTTAATTTTACCTCTCTTTCGGTTAAACTAACGAACCAAAAGAGAGTTAGGTTAAACAATATTCATTTTCCTTAAGTGAAAAAAGATATAAAAGAAAAAGATAAACTGAAAAGAGACGTAGAGACATAGAGAAGGATCGTGTCGTCTCTTTAGGAGACAATTGATTGGTCAATAGCATATATAGTATACACAAGCATGCATTAGCTTAGTCATGTTGAATAGCCGACTAATTAATCTTCCATGATCACGAATACGACCACACATTATTTTATAAGTATATCTTTTTAATAATATGAAGAAAACAAACATTTTGGTGGTAATACTTTAACTGCAAAATTACATGCTCATGATGAGGAAATATAATGATAGGGCATGCGTGTGATAGTACTGCTAGATATGATTTTTGTAGTTTCTCAATATTTAACTTTCTTTGTTGAGGTGGATATGATAATTATATGTTGAATTCGTACGCAAAAAGTTTGCCTTTAAATTGATGTATGGGATATGATCACAACTTCACAAGTGATATACATATTCAATTTGATTAACACTAGCTAATCTTAGTATATTGCTTTAGCGACCTACTAAAAAACTCTTTCAATATTGTACATCCTTTTACTTTCTTTATTTGACTTCCTCACATAGTAAGAAAAGGTAGTATTGACACTATAATTTAAATACGAATTTTAAAAAAAAAAACCTCCTTATAAAGGGCCAATGGAAAAAAACAGGGACTATATGATACATTAAATGGTAGTACAACTTACTCTCAGTATTGAGTATTAATACTAGCACTAATCTTAAGATCTGACTAACTGGATATGGTCAAACAATCTAATACGAAATTTTGTATTCGTTAATACATGATGATATATTCCCTGTTCAAAGTTCTTTCTTAATTTTTTATTATTTTGGTTTCTTTCATAATATTCTTCCCTCTCTTATTTCATTCCCTTTTTGGGTCTTAATTCAGTCCATAATATGGAGTTAGTTTACTGCACTCGATCTCTCTCTTTTGAAACTAATAGCTACGTACGTCATTCATTTTACCGGGCCTATGAATCTACAGTAAATAATAAGATGAACATTTAGAAAGGGAGATAGTACGACAGGATACACAGCTCAAAAGAAAGATAGCATAATGATACAGGAAATTACCAAGTGTGGTGAATGGTAATCAACAGCATTATATGTCAACTTCCTTTGCTTGTGATTCTCGTCACGCACATACCGTTTTTGTGATATAATTGGTAGCAGATCATTGTCATTAATTATACACTCCCTTTTGGGCAACAATTCATTGATTTGTACTAATTAATGTCTCAATCTACTCCTTGCATCATATGCAGCTCATAATTGGTGCTGCATTGCTTGGACTTTATGAAGTTGTGACATTTATGTACTCCATATGAGCGTGTCATATGTGTAGACTATTATTCCAATTCAATATATTATGCATTATGGGTCAATCATGCATATTAATAAAGAGTACTAAGTATTTTATTGAAAGAGAGTATATGTTTAACCATCTCTAGTGATCGATATATCCTATTTATATTTTTTTTCATCCCCTTTGATGCCTGATCTTGTTTGTTTCAGTTTTTTGGATGATTGTCTAATATGACTTGCTTGTAAGACTATAATACCTTCTGATGGTATTTTGCTCTTTTCAATAAAATCCCAAATTTTCAAAAAAAAAAACTGACAATTGTAAATCAAAAACTATATTTTCTACTTCTATATTTATGATTCTAAATTTAGAAAAAAAATTGAAAACGATAATGAAAGGACCTATTTATTACCGTCTTTTCTTTCCAGATTTTCGTTTTATTGAAAACTAAAAAAACAAAGAACAACAACTCATTCGTTATCGGTTTGTGTTTTCAGTTTCACGAAAACCAAAATGAAAATATGAAACCAGATAAAGTAGTTTCTAGTTTTCTGTTGGCATTTTTAAAAATTGACATGTTTAATATAAGTATGGCTAATTTTTAGTTTATTATACTTCTTATATCATATGAATTTTATATTCATAATACCAAAAACTGAAAACTGACAGTATCGCCGGACAGGCCCGTAGTTTTCAGTTTTATGTTTTCAATTTTCATGATTGGCATGTTTAGTATAAGTACGACTAATTTAAGTTTATTATATTCCTTATATCATATGACTTCTACAATCATAAATGCTAACACTGGAAATTGACAACAATCCTAAACGGGCCCTCACATGCTCTAAGATAATATTATTGTTGTTATATGACTAATAAAAATGACTTAGTGAGTGAAATTATATGAAAGGGGTTTTCTAACAAGTGCACATGAGCACTTGTTAACTTAAATGGAGATTTTACATTAAATGCATTATTACAATAAATAAGTGAAGAGTATTACGTAATTAACGAATAAAAAATTAAATAATTTTCCATCTAGGTTCACCATTCCCATCTTGAAATTATCCTCTAGAGGGGTTTTTCTTTTTAGTAAGGTGACAAAACCGATGAAAATAGAATAAACACTCTGGTAGAAAAACCGAATTTGAAAAGCTACAAATAAGAAACATTGTGTAGATATAGGGGCATGTTTGGCAAAACTAACGGTTCTAGTAGCGGTTAGCGGTTGCAGTAGCTGTAGCTGTTGGGAGTAGCGGCTAGCTGTCTACTAGTAGCTGTTAGCGATCAGCGATTAAATTAATTGTTTAATTAGAAGTGTTTGGCAAATGTAGCTGTTGAAATTATAAAAGACAATCAATGACATTTATTCTAATATGAAATGAACTACAATAATTTCATATGTTCGTTCAATAGCTAAATTCATGATTGATTTTTTCAAAGAAGTTACACAAAAAGGAGTATATGACTTTTTAGGTGCTCAAAGAAATGTTTAAATCTAAGAAAATATTTAACCCTCGAAAAATTTATATTACCAATTTTAACTAAAATACTTGTAAAATATCTTATGTTTAAAATAAATATTTAAATTACATCTCTACTATTATAAAATAAACATTGAATTGCCATAAAATAAAACAATAAATAAACAGTAAAAGGAAAAAGAAATTAAAAAAAAAACATTGGTTAATAATTCTACCTTATGCTATTATATAGTGTTTATTTGCTAGACCGCTACCTCTAAATCTCAAACGTTACTTGTAGTAACGTTCCACAACCGCTACTCATAATCTACTTCAACTGCTACCCGCTACTTCAACCACTACCTTACCAAACACTCATAATTTTCATAAGTAGCGTTTTAATCTTGTCCAACCGCTAACCGCTAACTCAAACGCTAGTGCCAAACAGGGCCATAGAGAAAGTTCTAGAAGCTCTTAAACTAGAGCGTTAAACTCCATTTCTCTTCAAGTGATAATACCCTCCGATTTACAATAATTTACTCACTTTCTTTTTTGATACGTTTTTCTAAAAATCTACTCACTTTTTTTTTATCTATTTGGGGCATATTTATGTGAAAAAATTCTTGTAATTACTTTGACTCTTAAAATACTTGTAACTACTTCATCTTAAATAAAACTTTTTTCTTTAATTAACATGATATCAAAGTGTTGCAAGTATGATATGTAAATATTCTACTTTTTCTTAACTTTAAAAAAAATATATAAGCATTTTTTATTTATTATAAAAATAATCAAAAATAGGTTGCACAAATTGGATTATAAATATCAAAGTGTAAATTTTTTCACAACGGTAGAAACCATAGACAGCCAAAAGTATTATAAATTGATTTGAAAATTAGTAGATATGATAACATCATGAGTGAATTACAAAGCGAGCATCATGAACCCCCTACCCCTAAAAAGCCAAAATTCCAACATTTTAAGGAGGGATGGAGAGGATAATTTCCTCTAATGTATAAACAACCTTTAGCTTGTCATATCAGTTGTCTCTTCTATCCTTTTTTTTTCAACTTTGAAGCATCTAAAACTCTCTACAATGCCACAAGCTAGCAATCCAACCAAAACAATAATTATCAAATTTGAAGAATCCAACCAAGAAAAGATAAAAACCACAAAGATGTAGAAAAATAAATAAATTAAAATGCCCTCATCCCCTTTTTCATTTTGTACATTAGAAAAAGACCAAAACATCCGCACTATATCTCATGAAGCTGCCTGATGGGCTTGAACATTTGAAAAGGGCAACATGGACACCTTAGGCTTGCCAAGAGACAATGTAATATCATTGGTGCTCCCCAAAGCCACGGCAGTGCCGTTAGCGGCAACAGTCACTGCGGACGACGTGGAGAGGGTTGCCGGTGCTGATGAGGCGGCCACGACTGTAGAAGTAGAAGTGGGGGCCACACGCTCACATGAAGGGCACATAGTAAGAGTAGTAGCAGGTAGCTGCATGAAATAAGGCTGGGATGTTTTCAAGGCTCTTAATTCCTGAAGCTCCTTTTGTAACCTCCTGTTCTCTTCTGTCAACGTCTCACAGCACCTCTTTAAATACTCGCAATCTACCTCTGTCTGCTTCAACTTGGTCCTGTGTCATATCCAATTCCCACATTCCAACTGCTTTTAACATTTACTCCTCTCATATTCATATTTCATATCATATCCCAATGAATATAACACAAAGATTTGCTTTCAACAACTATTTATGACCTTACTATCAGGCAAACTAATCATACAAACAAAATTTTAAAAGAAAGAAGGAATAAATGTTCTACTACATCTTTCTTCTCTTTTTTGTTAGGAAATTGGAAAGCATACATAGTGAGAAAGTATTGGCGCATACCCGGTATGGGCCAACAGTGTCCATACCGGGGTATGTTAGTAATTTTGCCAAAAAAAGACAAAAAAAAGTTGACTTAATGACAATTTAGACAACTCTGATCATGTAGGTGAGAAATCAGATCAACTATTATATGAATCAGATCAACTATAATGTGAATCAGATCATGCATTAGTAATTTTGCCAGAAAAAACAAAAAAAAAAGTTGATTTAATGGCAATTTAGACGACTCTGATCATGTAGGAGAGAAATCAGATCAACTATTATATGAATCAGATCAACTACAATGTGAATCAGATCATGAATGTATGTAAGTAAAAAACCAAAAAAAAATGAAAAAAAAAACCCAAAAAAAAAAAAACAGAAAAAGTTGTATTTATATACAACTTTGCCACGGTATGGACAAACAGTGTCCATACCGGGTATGCGCATATCAGCGTTCGATACATAGTCTCAAGTTTGGACTACAAATGTAATCTTAAATTCGATAAGTTCTCAAAAATAATCCTGAGTTTGTTATTTTGTCGCATATGATAAATAAAATTAATTTTCCGAATCTTTATCACTTTGAGAAGAAAGAAGCTTTTTTCTTCACAAGTGATGAAGAAGTCACAAAATATTAACTTCCTCTATCATCACTTTATTCATGTGATAATATAGCAAATTTTGGATCATTTTAAGAGTTTGTCAAACTTGAAATTATTATATTTTACTGCTCAAACTTGGGATTGTTCTTGTCTTTTTCTTGTTTTTGTTTTGTACTTTTGGGTTTATCAGCTAAAGGGGGTAGATTAGAGATTTATAGGCATCTATCTGGGGGATTCCAAATCAGCTTTATTAGAGAACAAAGATACTGAGAGATAATGAGATAATATCGAAGATAAATATTTACATAACAATAATGTAGGAATATACCATTCATAACAAGGTACGATAATAGCAAAGATACTAAGAGATTATGATATCCCTTGACCCTTGATATCTCTATTCTCTAATGTATACATATATCAATATATGTTCCATTAGAGGAGCACAAAGAACTGAGCAGTATGTTGTAACTTGTAAGTATTGATTAAGAGACTGAAAATTTTAATTTTGAGATGGTCCAAAAGAAAAAAGTGGGGTCTTTATATTTGGTAATTGGTATATACAAGTGTACTTATTTAGCCACACAAGAAAACTAAAAAAAAAAAGACGAGGATCATATCTTATGGAGATAATATTGTGAGAAATAAAGTGAAAATTCGGTTGTAATTAATTAGTGAAAATATATTAAATATTCTTCTGTATTTGTTTTTGCTTTGAGATAAAAACAGTCTAGAAATTTTTTAAAGAACATACATAACTAATTTACCAAAATGTCTTCCAATAATCCGAAGTTTTTGTTGCTGAATGCTGACAATCAGGGAAAAGAACATATTTGCTTTTACTTTTTCTTTGTTTGATAGAAGAGGTCAATGCAAGCATAAGTCCAAGTCTATCAACCAGTAAAAGATTTTGGCAGCCTACATGAAGATTTAGATTTTGGCAACCTACTTGTATTAAAGATTCAGTGATGTGTCCCATGGGTGATAAAAGTGAGAAAATTTCACTTTTTTCTTTCAAAAGCCCAAGTACTATACTCCTCAATGTATTTCCTCTATTTTACCTTACTCATTTGCTTTTTTTTTGCGGCTTAAGAGTAGGGGTGTTCATAAATATCCGATCCGGTCGATCCGATCCGTGATCCGGTCGATCCGATCCGATTTTTCGGATATCCGATCCGCTTTTTTAGTTTTCGGACATTTCGGATCGGATATCCGAAAAATTTCGGATCGGATACGGATCGAAATTTTTCTGTGGAAATATCCGAAACATGGAAATTTGTTGGATTTTTTCGGATATCCGATCCGAAATATCCGCTTTCAAGGCCGGATATCCGAAATATCCGATCCGATCTGAAACTTATTTTATGAACTTTTCCTTTGAAAATTTCAATTTTTTTAGTTTTCGGATATCCGATCCGATCCGAAATTTTTCGGATCGAATTCGGATCGCTTTTTTCCCGATCCGAAAGGATATCCGAAATGAACACCCCTACTTAAGACACATACTAGTTATTACTTAGGATCACCGGATTATTAATATTTTCATGTCAAAAAAGTAACATCTAATGTCGCATAGTTCATTGGTTAGAACTTTATCAGTAATACAAATTAAAATGAATATGGAGTATGTGATAAGATTTTTTCTTACACTTCATGCTAGTGAAAATATCTTGTCTAAGTAAATGTATCTTGACTTTTGAAACAAAGAGTATATAGAAAAGGTAGTTGTACTACTAATATTCTTATGCTATAAAGTTTCTCTACGGCAAAAAGAGATAGCAAAAATAATGTAGCCCAACCTAAATTATTCACGGTCAGAAAGATAACTTGAAATTTTTTGGATCTAGCATCTTTTAGATATCATTCACATAGGACAACAACTAACGACGAGAGATTCTGGCGTTTTTTTTTCTTTTAAAATATTGATGTAGAATGATGTTAGAGAAAAATAGAATTACCCAAACAAGTAAAACTATAGAAATAAAAGAAAGGGATAATAATAATAATACCTGGCTCGTCTATTCTGAAACCAAACTTCTACTTGACGAGGACGAAGATTGAGCTGCTTTGCCAATGCAAGCTTTTGCTTCTGCACTCATACATACAACAATTCATAATATTATTATAGTAATATATTTTATGAATTTATAAAACATGGGGTATCAATAGTTTCATAAGAAGTAGTATACATTATTAGTTCAAAAAAATAAAAATAAAGAAGAGAGTGCATCCTCACAGTATTGTAGGGAAAATTAGTTAAAGTGCACGTAATATTTAAAGATATCCAAAAGCAATATATAGTTAAATCTTTTAAAGTAGTAATATAATTTAATTCAATTTTATTATACTACTTATATCCTTAGATATGAATTTGTTTGTTTTGACCAAAATGAAATGTCAAAGTGCACATAATCAGAATTCTATATGTAAAAGTGGAACCATTATTCTAAGTAAACTAGATACTAAAATTATGAGGATATATATGTTTGTATCATAAAGCATGATCCACAAATTTCAACAGATGGTTATTATTGAGAATAATTGATTAGAAAAATTGGACCACCACCTTCATGCTCTTTTTTGGGTTGCACATACCTCATACATGCCATTTTAGTAATTATTTTCAAACCAAACTTTATGTATTTTAGTATGAATTATATTTATATAAATTAAATTAAATATGTAATTTTTTGAAATTCAATGGTACCCCACTAAAGTTTCGGAGCAAAGAAAAGAAATATCTAACATGGCTTGATTGATTTGATTGATTCGTTCTAAAATAAGTGAAACACTTCTCTCTTGTATGTAAGAGTTTTTTCTAAAATAAAGTGTTTATTTCACTTAATTACTCCCCCTATTCTTCAATCAATACAATACTTACCAAAAAAAAACAATTTCACAATTACCTTATTGAGGATTAGTTTCAATCTTAATTGTAAAATAAATGTAAGAAAATATCAAATAATTACTTTCAATAACAATAAAAAAAAAAATTGACTTACAGGATTCAAAGTATGGTGCTCTTTAAAGCTCTCTTCAAGAAAAGCTGATTGTTCTTTAGAAAGCCTAAGCTTTTTCCTAGTGGATCCATTCTCCTCATCATCACTTCCTCTTGAAGTCGTTGCCCCTCTTTCTCCTTCATCACCACCCCCTACTATTCCTATTATTTCTTGCCCATAATTATTAATATTACCATTTTCTCTCCTCCCTGATTTTCTCTCTCCTCCACTATTAGTATTATTATTATTATTATTACTAGTATATAGTGAGAACTCCATAAACGACGACGTTCCGCTGTTCGGCGACGAATGTTCCTCCACTTCCTCCGTCGCCGGTCCAACCGTTGCCCGCCGGTTCACTTCATTTATTTTGGGCCCCGGTCCGTCTGATGAACCCGGTTCAGAACTCACTGTCCCACATAAACAAAAAGTACTATAAAAAGTCAAGTTTTTGGATTACCAATTCATAAACCCACTAAAAATAAAAACTTTACCAATATCATAACAAGTCAACTCTCTTCAGTTTTCTTTAACCATTTACTGCACTTTATTTCACAAGACAAAATTTAATGAAGGAGCTAAAAACATTAATTTTTCAAAACTAAATAATAATAAAAACTGTAGGAAATGAATCACGAATTATTTATGTTACGTTTCTCTTTATTAGGAAACAAATATATTTTTGTGGTTTGAATGCTTCTTATGATTTTGACTTTGCCCTTTTTTCAAATTTTTTTTATGGAAAATTTCTTGATAGAAATAGTATGTTTCAAAGAATAAGTAAAAAAGGATGAAAATTATCAAAAAAAAAAAAAAGTAAAAATGGATGAAAAATTACAAAAGTTATATCCCATATATCCGCTATTGCCTATTTGCATATATTTTAATAACATTTTTTGTAACTTTTGAGAAAAATAACTTTCTAAAACAACTTGTATTCGAAATAATTCCTCCGTCCTGAAATAAATGAAATGCTTTCTTATAAGGGTTTCATTTATCTTAGAACGGAAAAAATATAAAAATGTCACTA
Organism: Beta corolliflora; assembly: GCA_947648045.1. NCBI lineage: Eukaryota > Viridiplantae > Streptophyta > Magnoliopsida > Caryophyllales > Amaranthaceae > Beta > Beta corolliflora. Next base: position 679,073 of record CANSZD010001702.1, read on the forward strand.
GTATAATCACTATTTTCATATATCCTATATAAATTAGGCAAAGCTCGGAATGAATAAAAACAAGGGATAAATTCATGAAAAGAAGGAAGGTGTGAAAATTACAATTATCAGTAAGCCAAGGAAAACGGAGAGGAGGAGGTGGTTGAGTAGAACGAGGAACAGGTGAAAAAGGTAGAAGATCAAGTTGAAGCGGTGATGGATCTGACGATGAAGAAGAGCCCACGTTATCACGTCTTTCTTGATGATGATCATGATCATCATCTTTGATATTCTCATCTTCTTTCTCAGCCGTTGATTTTGTTGATGATGATGTTAATCCCATGCAAAAACCCACACTATTGTTTTGTACTACTACTCCCCTGTTTCCCAAACTCAAAGCCAACTCCATCTTTTCAAGGGTTTTTTTCTTCTTTTTTGAGGCAAAAAAAAGGTGTTTTAGAGAGAGAAATACTAGAGAGAGAAATAAGGTAGTGTTTGTTTGAATAAAAAATAAGTGAAGGAAGACGAAACTTTGAATGTTTTGTCCTCACCACCAAATCCCCTAAAAGGGGTCTGCTTTATATAAGGGGTGTATAAATGATTAAATAAATGTAATTAGAATTATTGAATAGTAATAAAAAAAAGATTACATTTTTATTTTTGTTTCTATTTTTTTGGGAAACATGTAGATGTAGTACGAATTATAAAGATTGACCGACAAATCCTGGTTGACAAACACACGTGAAATGTATATAAATACACACAACTGTTTCATACGGTTGTTTTAGATTTTGTTGTGTTTTGTGAGATAGGAGTAGGAGATTAGATTTATTAATTCATTTACTTTTATTTGTCTAGGGTAATCATCTTGTCTGATTCTTTTAGTTTCTTAAGTTAAATAGTGATTTATGTTAGACATTATTATTACTTTATTGCATGATTTTGGAGTGGCTAGATCTTATCATACCTCTCGTTCCCTTTAAATTGTTCTTTTATACACTAGTAATCATACATTTTAGTAGTGAACTAGTTGTTGGCTCGGGCAATGACTAATCATTTATCAATGTGAATTTGAAGTCTTGAATCAAACACTTGAGAAAAGTGGAAAAAAAAAAGTTATAGACATTGGATTGTGCTTAGGAAATTAGATGATCTTCGAGTTCTTTTTAAATTTTCTACATAGTAAATTATAACATGAATTATTCATCAATATAACATCGGTTTCAAGAGAGTACATATATATATATAAATATATAATTACTTATAAAAAATATAATACAATCTTTTTTTAACGTAGGTTAATGTGTAAGAATACAATTGATGCAATGAAATGGTGTAGTAGTGTTAATTACAGAGGTTATAAAAATTTGAAGAGCTTTTGTTTTTTATTATAAGATTACTAAAAGGGTAAGACATGTTATTATTAACATTAGCTTAATGAGTATTAATATATACATTTGTATTTAATTGTCTTAAAAATAGGAAATTATCTTATCTTTAAATATATATTTTTCCCAATAAATACCAACATGAGATTGTAGAGTAGTTGTTTGTGCACTTATATCTTAAATGAGAAGTCATGGGTTTGAGGCACATAACACACATTTTTATTGTTTAATATGTCATTTCATTGTGTGGGGGAGGGGGGAGTACATGTGGCAGCATGGCATGTTTTTGCTTTGGGTTTTCTATATATATATAGATTGTGATCTTCTAAAAACTAAAATACTACCTTTTTAGTTGTGAGGTATCCCGCAATTTCTCTTGTATTTTCTTACTGTATTTTTATTGGTTATTTTTAATTAGGAGTAACATTTAAGAATTAAATATGCGTAAAAAATAGATATGCAACTCAAAAACTGAAAGTGTTTGTTTGATTGACCATAAATAACGAAGGAGACATAATTTTATGAGAATTTATAGGTGGGATAATTGTTTGATTTGCACCCAAAAGTAAAGATGGAGGTAATACAAATTTGTAGGAATATATACAGATGAGATACTTGGTTGGTTGGAAGTTTGGAACCCAAAAAATTAAAAACGGAGGAAATGTAAATTCTTGGGAAACACGAGAAACAAACTACTCCATCTGTTTCAAAATATAAGACAAACACACTTTACGGAAAAAAAAAAATTACCACAAATATCTCTTAGGGTGGGTTCTCTTCACCTTAAAAAATTAAGTTTCAGGTCCAATAAGTTCATTTCAGTTCAGATAAGTTCAGTTCAGTTCAGATAAGTTTCAATCAGGTCCAATCAGGGTAATAAGTTCCAATCAGGTCTAATAAGGTCCAATAAGTTCCAATCAGGTGCAATAAGTTCCAATCAGGTCTAATAAGGTCCAATAAGTTCTAATCAGGTGCAATAAGTTTCAATCAGGTCTAATCAGGTCCAATAAGTTCCAATAAGGTCCAAATAGCCAATGATCAATAAATATTTGTATTATTGTCCATTATTTTATTATTCGTATCACTATTAGCTGATTATGTTATTATAAGACTTTTAATTAAAGTACCACAATGATTATATCGTATTATACTTGTATTATTGTCTATTATTTTATTATTCATATTACTATTAGATGATTATATTATTATTAAAAAATATTATAATCATGGTTAAATAAGGTTAACAATAATAATCATCATAATTACAATATTTTGCAATTCGTCTTTAAATAACTAGAGATAACATGTTTTCGTTACTAATAACAATGAAAGATATAAATGTTATCAATTGATTGCTTCATTATCATCACCGAAGTATCTTTCTGCATCGGAGTATCTTTCTTCATCTTCTACATCCTCCTCTTCAATCAATACGTATTCTTCACCAACATCCAACCATATTTCATCTGCAATTTTTGCCCGAGTAATCTTCATATTCTTTGTTCTCGTCTTGTCAGTCAAATTTAAATCAGCTCTTGGTTCCATGGTTTCAACTACTTGCGAAACTGGAATCCCTAAGTCATGTAAATGAATAAAATTATGTAGCGTGCATGTTGCCACGATGATAGCCAACTGGTAAGCATCATCCATCTTCGACATCATTCTTAGAATCTTCCATCTATTTTTTAGTACACCAAAAATTCTTTCAACAGTACCACGTAATGAAGAATGTCGATAATTAAAATGCTCTAACTTTCCCTTTGGTGGAGGACCATTTTTAAATTCAGGAGTATGAACTCTCAAACCTTTCTCTTGATATGGACTCAAATACCCAATAGAATTTGGATATCCGGAGTCAACCAAATAATATTTTCTTGTTAGTGCAAAAAAAAAACTTAATTAATAATCATAGTTAAATAATGCTTCAAATAGTTGATAACAAGAATATGATACCTGGAGGTGGGTGGTGAAATCCCATAGTAGGATCGCTTAAACAATGCCTCAAAACCGCCGTTTAATAGTAAATGAAAGTGGAGTGAGAGTTAATAAGTTCTACTACTTTAGTCATAAAACTAAGTGGAGTGAGAGATAAATTTTTCCATATGTGGCAATTTCTCACTTGTTAGCAATAAATGTTAATCAACTTTTGGTTTTCTACTAGTGCTTTATGAAATCAAAACAAGACTATTAGATATATTAGTGGTGAAAGTTATGTATAGGCAAGTATATTAATAGTATATTTTTTGTTAAATTGTTTATCATAAGAGATAATTAATAATAATTATTTTTTAAAGGTCGAATTTTAATAATTATTACTTCATAATAAATTTTGAGGGGTAGTATTTATGTTAGGGGTAATATTTATGTTATTACTCATCAATTTTTTTTGTCTAATAAGGTCAAATAAGTTCCAATTAGGTCCAATAAGGTCTAATAAGTTTCAATCAGGTCCAATAAGGTCTAATAAGTTTCAATCAGGGCCAATAAGGTCTAATAAGTTCCAATCAGGTCAATAAGTTTCAATCAGGTCCAATAAGTTCCAATCAGGTTCAATCAGGTTCAATAAGTTGAATCAGGTTCAATCAGGTCTAATAAGTTCCAATCAGTTCAGTTCAGGTCCAATAAGTTCAGTTCAGTTCAGTTCAGGTCCAATAAGTTGAAGAGAACACACCCTTATTATGAATATGACAAATAAAAATTATACCATTAGATTTGTCTTGAAAAAAACTACTTCCTCTGTTTCAAATTAGTTGTGACACTTTCACTTTTCACGCATGCCAATGCAAAACTTTGAGGACATATATCTCTAATTTTGAATTTGAAAAAATTATAAAAAGTACATATTAAAAAAATACATATTAAAACGATTCTAACAAGATCCCACATGACTTTATTTTTATTCACGTATAAATCACAAACGATGGTCAAACTGAAATTTGTTAATAGTGTAAAATATCAAAGTGTCACATTTAATTTGAAACGGAGGAAGTATAATAATATTATTTTCTTATACTTTTTATCAACATGAGTTGAGAGTGATTTTTGATCAATATCCGACTTCGAATATCGTGCAAGTCTTATATTTTGAAACGAAGGGGGTACCAACTTTCCTCTCGGTCAACCAAAATTCTTATGAATTGCAACTTCCTTAATTTTAATCAAACTAGTTAAGGATATACTTCCTCCGTTTTTTTAGATGACTCATTTTGACTTTGGCATTATTCACATACATCACCTTGATTATCTCTTGTGATTTGTACTTAAATATAATAATAGTCATGTGGGATCTTGTTAGATTCGTTTCAATGTATATTTTTCAAAATCAACACCAGTGGCGGAGTCAGGATTTTCAATTCGGGGGTGCACGGCTGCACGACTGTAGACTATGTAGCATCGAGAAAGATACGGGGAAGAAAAACGCCAACATCAAGATTTTAGAAAGCGGGTACGATATAGATTCGGCAAGAATTTATATTTTGTCAAAAATTATATAAAAACTATATATAAAATAATCAAAACATTGATTAATATTTTGTACTGATTTAAATGGTACATTTTGGGAATGTCTTTTCTACCTTAGTTAAAAGCTTCTTATTAGCTATTTAGATAAAGTAAAAAAAAAAGAAAAAAAAGAAAAGAACATTAATTAATTGTTGCTATTGCTAGAGGCTAAAAACCACAGAGAAAAGAACAAGCTAAGTCTATGCGTTCCGCGCAATGGCACCGCGTGCCGCACAAAAGTCCATGCGTGTAGCGCCAAGCCACTGTGTACCGTGCAGAGGACTTAGTGATTTTTTTTTCTAATTTGGGAGTGCACGTGCACCCCCATGCCCCTAGCTGGCTCCGCCACTGATGAACACTTATTGATAATTAGATATATTAAGTTTCAAATTAGAATCTCAACAAGTGTGCCAAAAAAAAATATGTCAACAAAAACATATAGAAGAAGTTTCTCATAATATACAACTTCCATAAGCATTTCAATCTCATGTCAACCAATGGCTTGTTAAATAACATAGCCGCCCCTTCTCTCTTTTTTTCTCTCTCAAACCCTAGCCTCCCCTACCCCTCCTTCATCAATTAGGGGCTGCCATGGATGATTTCATCCATAGTAAGCCCCTTTTCCCCTTTTATTTTCAATTTTTAGTTCATTTTCTCGTTTTGTTTAATAAATTAGTCTCTCTTTATGAGATTTTCTCAAACCCTGTTATAGGGTTTTTAGTTTCTGTTTTGGAAATCTCATTCTCCCCTATTGGAGTTGTGAGTATGGTTCTTTTGTTTTTAGGTATGAGAAATTATTCTCATTGGTTGAAGGGCATGTTCTCTTCGGCATAAAACAACTGAGCTGAACTGAACTGAATTGAACTGAACTGAACTGAACTGAACTGAATTAAATTATAACTAATTAATAGTAATGATTATCATTTAGGAACTGAACTAAACTGAACTGAATTGAACTGAACTGAACTGAACTGAATTGAACTGAAAATAAGTTGGGGAGAACAGACCCGAAGTTCGAGAATCAACATGAAGGTATTGGAATCTTGGATGCGGTCAACCTGACTCGATCAAGAATGTTCTTCCCAAGCTATATTAGAATGATAGACTTCCTCATCAATAGCTGCTTGATTCAGCAAATACAAGGGGGCTGCGCTGTATTGCTCGATCTGGTTCATTGTAGTTTCTTCGAAGACGAATTTGATTTAGTCTTGTTTAATTGTATCTTGTTTTTCTTTAATACCTATTGTAGATGCCGTTTGGCCTTCAATTAATGAAATTTCTCTTTGAAAAAAAAATCTCATGTCAACCAAACATGCACTAAAATTTTGTTTGGTTGATCATAGAAGCTCTACTGACATAGAAAAATTCAGGTAGCTTTTTCTATTTTTTAAAGGTGCAAATTCTTATGTTTTAGTCAAGTAAACAACTAATTAAAAAACAATCCTACTTTCCATGTTTTACTATATCAATTAAACAAGCACTAAAATCACCATTAAAACAAAAAAAATCAGCATGGTTATTTACAAGCAGTATTATACTTGTGTTTTGCTCCCCTACCAAAAGGTGAGAAAACGAATTAAGTTATGTTTAGACTGTGTCAATCATCAAATAATTAGTCTCGCTGATGATTTTGACCTCTAGATATTTTTTTTTCTGGTTTCCTATTTGTGAAATCAGGGTCTTATCAAAACCTTTGGAACATAAGTCAACGATATGAGTAGTAGATACGCTAAGAAATCCTTGCACCTAACCTTATCAAAACCTTTGGAACATAAGTATTCAATAGAGATTTATCATCAAGAATTGATGAACTTTTGTTAACCAATAATAATTACTAACCTTTTGTTGGTTAATAATAATTGTAACTTTGATAGAGTGACTGGTAAAAGAGTAATAGAAGACTATTCTTCGTTGAATCCATATATACAAGGGATGCCTGTAATCATTTTCTGATATATTTGAAACAATATAAGTCAATCGATTGATTAGTAGTATGAATTTGTTCAAGATGTGAAGTGATAAGAATAGACATATTCACATTTCCAATTCCAACATGTATCTAGAATAAATAGCTAACCAATATTCGTTTTACCTTTTTTTTTGTATAAAATCCCCAAACATAAAAACTATGGTAACACCTTTTTACTAACAAAAATTCAAGGACACCCACTCGTATATTTACTAAAATGGTATCATTTAGAGTTTATGTTCAAAACGCGAGTCTATCAATGGTATAAAATAATGAGAAAATTTGTCAGAAACAACCTTTTAAATACAAATTTTTGCGATAAACAACCTTTTAAAAAAAATCTTGCAAAATAAGACCTTAAGAAGAAAATATTTTGCGAGAAATAACCTCGACCCATTTCCGGCATTGACCAAGCATTTTTCAATGTTGACTCGTTAAAACCAAACATGTGGAGGGCATATGAACTACATCTCTTATGTTCCAACTCTGTTTTTCTCCATTCTTCGACATTGACAAAATATTTTCCGACATTGAATTTATCAGTATATGAAGGGAAATGGGGTTGAAATATAAGAAATGTGGATTGCGTGCCTTGCCATGTTTGGTTTTAGTGAATTGAAGCCGCAAAATAGTCGGGCAATGCCCAAAAAATGGGTCAAGGTTGTTCATCGCAAAAAAAATTATTTTTAAGGTCTTATTTTGCCAGATTTTTTAAAAAATGTTGTTTCTCGCAAAAGCTTATATTTAAAAGGTTGTTTCTAATAAATTTTCCAAAATAATGCTTAGTTGTTACTTGATATCTCCTCCTAAGGAATGCATCTATCATTTTCTTTTTTTCTAAAGAGGTACAACGAAAATTTTAGACGACCTTTCTCTAAGAGAAAAAACTAATCTATCAGGATCAATGAGGAAAAACAAATCCTTATTGGACTGAATATATAAGTCTAGGGCTCGTCTCTTAAAGAAGGTAACCAATTTTGTAGAGTTTGTTAGCGACTTGATTAGTGATCCTCGAGATGTGCGTAAAGCCAACAAAGGATAAACAGTAGAGATAATATAATGAACAGCATTAGTAATGACATCATTACTATAAACTTCCTTCAATAATTTTTACTTGCACCATTTCCATTTTGGAAATTGCATATTACTTAGCTTGCAGTCTTACACTATGGGTGTGTTCGGAAACAATAGTTGTAGTAGTAGCTTTTAGGTGTGAGAGTAGTTGTTAGCTGTGCTGGTAGCTGTTAGTGGTTGGTGTGTAGCTGTTAGCTGTCCAAGTAGCGGTATAAGATATTGATGTTCGGTAAAAGAAGCTGTCAAAGTAGCTGTTTACAAATAATTAATTAAAAACTCAAACAAAACTTTAATATATAATTTATACACCACTAAACGCTACCCCAAAAGCTACAAATTGTACCTTTTCACAAACACTACTAAAACACTACTTGTACCAGTAAAAGCTACTTACACCACTAACTTACCAAACACTATTTTTTTTTTAATTAGTGTTTTAACCTAGTCAGGACACTAAAACCTACTTGAAAAGCTTGTGCCGAACACGCCCTATGTACATTTTTGGTAATATATTCACTATTTCTCTCTCCTATCACATAGGGTCCCTTTTCTTATAACTCTACTAACAAATTATGCACGCGATGCGTGCCTGATATTTTATATTTTTTTAAACATAAATTCTAGCCTTTTTGGGCATAAACATGGGTAAATTTTTGAACATTAGACATTTTTTTGCTAAATCTCGTAGGTTAAGCCTCTATCACTTAACCCTTCTTTTATTAATTTTTTTTTTTACTTATTCTTTCCTTTAGGTTTTTAAAATTAAACTTGATGAATGATAAAAGAATGTTAATTGAATTTTCTTAGGATTTCTTATATTGTATTAACATAGTCTTTTGTGTTATATAAATCATTTCATTTTGTTAATTGATTGAATTTTCTGTTTTAATGTAATACTTGATTGTGTTTGTGAATTGATTGATAAGATATATTCCTTTTTACCTTTTTCAGCATAAATGTACTAAATCTTATAGTTAATCTTTATTTTTTTGGTGGTTCAGTTATAACTTGATTGTCTTTAATATTTAAGTTAATTTTTAATTCTATATTTGAGTTTGACTTTATTTTTCCTTTTTTTTGTAGTAGTTGATTTACTAATGGGCAGTTAAGTAAATTTATAGGGGGACACCATAGTTCCCCCCTTCCCTTATATAATAGAGATTAGGAGATAAGATCTCTTCTCCTAATTTCTTGTGCCAACATTCAATGGCACAAGTAAAAAAAAACAAAGGAAGTGTTTTGCTGACTTTATAAACACAGTAGAAGCTATTATTCCCTGGTTTTAGATCTAGGTTTGTAAAAAGACACTACTTTTTTTCTTTCTTTCACAGATACTAAAGCTTTGACGATACTTTAATGGTGGATTTGTCTCATTTTTTATGATGAATCAATTATGATGTTCTTTACTCTTTCTCTCTCCTTTATTCGTTGCCTTCTTAGTTAGAGTTATTTGTTGTGGGAATTCTAAGATGGTCTGATTTTTTTCAGATCACGGAGAATGTGGGGCCACAATGAATGTGAGCCACCCACATATGCTTTCTTTTACCTTTTCTTTTTTGCTTTGAAATGATTTTAGAAAATACCAAAATTATTTATTCTAATTTCTGAAAATGTTTTAAATAATTTCGAGGAAAAAAAATATGAAAAAATTCTAAAAAATCCGAAAATTAATTTCGACCAAAAAAAAATTTGGGAATTTTTTTTTTACCCATATTTTCTCTCTCCTGTCCTCTACCCCTTCCTCCCTCAAATCTTCTATGGATCTTTGATTATTCTCGAATTTTCAGTAGATTTCTTACTTGGACCCTTCTATTTCCATAAAATGTTAAGAATTCATGAAGAAATCAAGAATGTGTGATGGAGAAGTTGTGAAATCGAAGTTTTAATTTTCGATTTTCGGGGAAAATTTTGGGGAAAATTTTTGGGGAATTTTTTTTCACTTTCCTCTCTTTCATATTTGCAAATCCATGAAATAGATGAAGAAACATAAAGTTGATGATCGTATGTACACCATAAACGCCCGAATATCCATGGAAATAAAGGTTTGAGTTTCAAAATGAAGAAACTCAAAATCAAAATTCTAGGTCATTATGAATTTGACAAAAATATGGTTTGGATTGTTGTAAGATGTTGGAAAACCGACGATTTGGGATCGATTTGTGCGTTTTTTGAGTATTGATTACCATTGTCAAACTAAATGATGAATTTCAGAGGAGAGAGAAAAAATCGAAAGGTTAAAGATGAAGTTGGGAGAAGATGACTGAACATACACTTTAGGTAATTACTAAATAGCACTAGTAGAATAAATGCTTATTGCTGCGGTCATTAAGTGGCCTATTGCGGCGGTTTTGGCCGCGCAGCAATAAAGGGCGCAACAATAGGTAATTAACCTATAGAACAACCTATTGCTGCGGTTCTTACCCAAAACCGCAGCAATAGGTATTTTTTTTAATAAAAAAAAATGAAACCTATTGCTGCTGTTTTTGGTAGGAACAACAGCAACAGGTATTTTTTTTAATAAAAAAATGATACCTATTGCTGCTGTTTTTGATAGGAACAGCAGCAATAGGTGTCAATGGAGTTTTTTTTTTGCTAGCTAGAAGGGAAAATGATTGAAAAATACAAATAAAACTAGAGAAATCTCATCAACAACAAATCACGCTACCAACAATGTAAATATATCTAACGATTGAAAATAAAATTCAGTATATACAAAATAAAAATCGATATATACCAAACAATTGCAAAAAAAATATAAAAACTAACAACAAAAATATACAATATAAAAATCAGAACCCTTAAACATGATATTGAGTCTCAAAAAATAAAAATGAAGAAAAAAGCAAAAAGAAATTAAAAACAAGAACTCAGATAATTCGCCGACGAAGACTAAATGAAAAACTAAATCAACAGTGAATCATCAACATCGTTCTTCGCTTCAACCTTCAACATCAAAATCAGCGGTGTTCTCGCGAAGACAGAGGAGTTTAGTGCTGATTGTGGCGCCGGGATTCGAAAGCTTAGAGCGAAGATTTACTGAATAACCGCATAGATTCTCGAGCTTCACATTAATTCTGTAATTTGAACAAAAACAGCTCTATTAATGAATTCCAAAACCTCAAAATCAACACAATTTCAACGAAAAACTCAACGCGTAAAAACTCGAGAGAGAAAGAAAGAGTTTTACCCCAACATCACTACTTCTTCACTCCAAACAAAAGAATATGTTTATAAACTTGCAAGAGATAATAATTAATGTTCCTATTATTCAAGCTCCCAACCTGGTTGCTCAAGAGGACCATAATCATCAACAAGCTTGTAACTATAACGCCGACCACCAACCTATAACATCAACCTCTTCCGCTAAACCAACCTCCTTCGACAACGGCTTTACCAAGTAGCCAATGCGTAATGGATAATTAATATACACAACAGATATGGTTCTACCCTATAATCAAGATTACAGACTTACAGTATACAAGACTGACTATCCATCGACGATTTACAACAACCCCTTCCAATTTCAAAGGACGAGAATGAAGCTACTCGTGAGCTAAACCCGAATCCTCAACAAGAGCCGCATCATCAAGAGGTACAAATTTCAAACGACGAGCATGGAGATATGGAGATGACGCGAGTGAGACCTCCGACGTAACGAAGACAACCATCAATTGGTCGAGGAGAGAGAGAGGATAGCAGGGACGAAGGACTGCGAGTATGGATTTCTGACCGACGAGATGATGACAACCGGTGAGATGGTGAGAGAATACCGGCGAGACGATGAGAAATGAGAGGATGAGAGGAGGAGTGGCTGTGAGTTGGTCGGCGAAGGAGGTCGAAGAGGAGTTTGAAGGAGGAGAGAGAAAGGAGTGAAATGAGGAAAGAGGAGAGTGAAATGAGGAGAGAGAAGATTTGAAGGAGGAAAACGGCTGAAGTCCAAGACTCCAAACCCTAGCGGCTTTTGTTAAGTTCAAATGATATATTGCTGCGGTTCCCACAAAGAACCGCAACAATATATTAAAATATTATTTTTTAATATTATTTTAATATATTGCTGCGGTTCTTGAAAGAAACCGCAACAATATGTTTGGTAAAAAAGTCAACTTTTTTTCAAAAAATTTCCATTGAAACCATATTGCTGCGGTTTTTGGCCGAAACCGCAACAATATCTTTATTTTATATTTTACCTTTTCTTTTTAAGTGATATATTGCTGCGTATGGGTAAAACCGCAGCAATACCACCACAGCAATAAGCAATTATTCTACTAGTGTAGGGTTCCGGTAATTACCAAAACGTGACAGAAACTAAGAGAAGTCTCAAAACCTCCAATTTCAAAGTGTATTGAAAAATAAACAATTGAACTAAATAATACTAAGTACAAATTAATCAATATGATATAAATATGTTAATCCAAAAAAGCCAAATTGAATTATAAAGTCACAACATGTAAGAGATAACAATGTCTTAATAGGTTTGGTAATAGCCAAAATAATTTTGGTAATAACCAAACCATGTTTGGTAATTACCTAAAATCATATAATCTGGGGTTAATTTGGGCTTTTTAGTACAATGAGGGACAATGGGGGCCTAAAACTCAAGTCTATTGGTTTGGTGAGGTATTGGGCATAATGAACCTAGTGGCATGATTGTCCAATCCCCATAGGATAGCTTTGATGAGTAACGATAAAGGACTGAGATTGGATACGTTTGGTAATGTCCAAACCATGTTTGGTAATTACCTAAAAGCATATGATCTGGGAATAATTTGGGCTTTTTAGTACAAGGAGGGACAATGGGGGCCCAAAACTCAAGTCAATAGGGTTGTGTGAGTTATTGGGCCTAATGGACCCAGTGGCATGCTTGTCCAATCCCCATAGGATAGCTTTGATGAGTAATGATAAAGGAATGAGATTGGGAGAACATCCTCCACTTTGTGGATTTGGTAATCCCTTAAACATGTTTGGTAGTTACCTTAAAGCATATGATTGGGGTTAATTTGAGCTTTTTAGTACAAGGAGGGACAATAGGGGTTCAAAGGTCATGTCCATGGGATTTAATGAGGTACTGGGCCTAATGGACCCAGGGGCATGATTGTCCAATCCCCATAGGATGGCTTTGATGAGTAATGGGTATTGATTGTGATTGGGTAGATTTGGTAATACCCAAACCTTGTTTGGTGATTACCTAAAATCATATGATCTGGGGTGAATTTGGGATTTTTAGTACAAGGAGGGACAATGGGGGCCTAAAACTCAATTCCATGGGGTTTGGTGAGGTATTGGGCCTAAGAGACCCAGGGACATGATTGTCCAATCATTTTAGGATGGCTTTGATGAGTAATGTGTATGGATTGTGATTGGATAGGCTTGGCAATGCCCAAACATTGTTTGGTAATTACCTAAAAGCATATAATCTAGGATTAATTTGGACTTTTTAGTACAAGGAGAGATAATGGGAGACCAAAACTCAAGTCAATAGGGTTGTGTGAGGAATTGGGCCTAATGCACCCACTGGCATGCTTGTCTAATCCCCCATAGGATAGCTTTGATAAGTAATGATAAAGGATTGAGATTGGGAGAGCATCCTCCACTTAGTGGGTTTGGTAATCCCCTAAACATATTTAGTAGTTACTTTAAAGCATATAATTAGGGTTAATTTGGGCTTTTTAGTACAAGGAGGGACAATGGGGGCCCAAAAGTCAAGTCCATGGGATTTAGTGAGGTATTGAGCCTATTGGACCAAGGGGCATGATTGTCCAATTCCCATATGATGGCTTTGATCAGCAATGGGAATGGACTGTGATTAGATAGGTTTGGTAATGCCCAAACCTTATTTGGTAATTACCTAAAAGCATATGATTTGTGGTTAATTTAGGCATTTTAGTGCAAGAAGGGATAATGGGGGCCAAAAACTCAAGTCGGCTTTGGTGAGGTATTGGGCCTAATGGACACAGGGTCATGATTGTCCAATCCCCATAGGATAGGTTTGATGTGTAATGGGAATGGATTATGATTGGATAAGTTTGGTCATGCCAAAACCATGTTTGGTAATTACCTAAAAGCATATGATCTGGGGTTAATTTGGTCTTTTTAGCACAATGAGGGACAATGGGACCCAAAGCTCAAGTCAATAGGGTTTGGTGAGGTATTGGGCTTTATGAATCCAGGGTTTTGATTGTCCAATCCCCATAGGATGAATTTGATGTGTAATGGGAATGTATTGTGATTGGATTTGTTTGGTAATTCTCAAACCAAGTTTGGTAATTATCTAAAAGCATATGATCTGGGGTTAATTTGGGCTTTTTATTATAAGGAGGGACAATGGAGGCCCAAAACTCAAGTCAATAGGGTTGTGTGAGGTATTAGGCCAAATGGACCCAGTGGCATGCTTGTCCAATCCCCATAGGATAGCTTTGATGTGTAATGATAAAGGATTGAGATTGGGAGAGCATCCTCCACTTAGTGGGTTTGGTAATCCCTTAAACATGTTTGGTAGTTACCTTAAAGCATATGATTGGGGTTAATATGGGCTTTTTAGTACAAGGAGGGGGCCCAAAAGTCAAGTCCATGGGCTTTTGTGAGGTGTTGGGCCTAATGGACCCAGGGGCATGATTGTTCAATTCCCATAGGATGGCTTTGATGAGCAATGAGAATGGACTGTGATTGGATAGGTTTGGTAATGCCCAAATATTATTTGGTAATTACCTAAAAGCATATGATCTGGGGTTAATTTGGGTTTTTTAGTACATGGAAGGATAATGGGGCCCAAAAACTCAAATCCATGGGCTTTGGTGAGGTATTGGGCCTAATGGACCCAGGGTCATTATTGTCCAATCCCCATAGGATGGGTATAATGTGTAATAGGAATGGATTTTGATTGGATAAGTTTGGTCATGCCCAAACCATGTTTGGTAATTACCTAAAACCATATGATCTGGGGTTACTTTGGGATTTTTAGTACAATGAGGGACAATGGCGTCCAAAACTCTAGTCCATGGGCTTTGGTGAGATATTGGGCCTAATGGAGCCATGGGCATGATTGTCCATTCCCCATAGGATGGGTTTGATGTGTAATGGGAATGGATTGTGATTGGATAAGTTTGGCAATGCCCAAACTTTATTTGGTAATTACTAAAAAGCATATGTTTTGAGGTTAATTTGGGTTTTTGGTGCAAGGAAGGATAATGGGTGCCCAAAATTCAAGTCCATGGGCTTTGGTGAGATATTGGGCCTAATGGACCGAGGGTCATGATTGTCCAATCCCTAGAGGATGGGTTTGATGTATAATGGGAATGGATTGTGATTGAATAAGTTTGGTCATGCCCAAACCATGTTTGGTAATTACCTAAAAGCATATGATATGGGGTTAATTTGGGCTTTTTAGTACAATGAAGGACAATGGGGTCCAAAACTCTAGTTCATTGACTTTGGTGAGGTATTACGCCTAATGGACCCATGGTTATGATTGTCCATTCCCCATAGGATGGGTTTGATGTGTAATGGGAATGTATTGTGATTGGATAAGTTTGGTAATGCCCAAACAATATTTGGTAATTACCAAAAAGCATATGATCAGGGGTTAATTTGGGATTTTTAATACAAGGATGGACAAGAGGGGCCCAAAACTCAAGTCAATAGGGTTGTGTGAGTAATTAAGCCTAATGGACCCAGTGGCATGCTTGTCCAATCCCTATAGGAGAGCTTTGATGAGTAATGATAAAAGATTGAGATTGGGAGAACATCCTCCACTTAGTGGGTTTGGTAATCTCCTAAACATGTTTGGTAGTTACCTTAAAGCATATGATTGAGGTTAATTTGAGATTTTTTATTACAAGGAGGGACAATGGGGGCCCAAAAGTCAAGTCCATGGGCTTTAGTGAGGTATGGGCCTAATGGACCAAGGGGCATGATTGTCCAATTCCCATATGATGGCTTTGAAGAGCAATGGGAATGGACTGTGATTGGATAGGTTTGGTAATGCCCAAACTTTATTTGGTAATTACCTAAAAGCATATGATCTATGGTTAATTTAGGCTTTTTAGTACAAGAAGGGATAATGGGGGCCAAAAACTCAAGTCCATGGGTTTTGGTGAGGTATTGGGCCTAATGGACCCAGGGTCATGATTGTCCAATCCCCATAGGATGGGTTTGATGTGTAATGGAAATGGATTGTGATTGGATAAGTTTGGTAATGCCCAAACCATGTTTAGTAATTACCTAAAAGCATATGATCTGGGGTTAATTTGAGTTTTTTAGTATAAGGAGGGACAATGGAGGCCCAAAACTCAAGTCAATAGGGTTTGGTGAGGTATTGGGCCTTATGGATCCAGGGTTTTGATTGTCCAATCCCCATAGGATGGATTTGATGTGTAATGGGAATGAATTGTGATTGGATAAGTTTGGTAATGCCCAAACCATGTTTGGTAATGCCCAAACCATGTTTGGTAATTACCTAAAAGCATATGATGTAGGGTTAATTTGGGCTTTTTAGCATAAGGAGGAACAATGGATCGGATCGACCGGATCACGGATCGGATCGACCGGATCACGGATCGGATCGGCCGGATCGGATAATTATGAATACCCCTACCTTAAACATGTTTGGTAGTTACCTTAAAGCATATGGTTGGGGTTAATATTGACTTTTTAGTACAAGGAGGGACAATGGGGGCCCAAAAGTCAAGTCCATGGGCTTTTGTGAGGTATTGGGCCTAATGGACCCAGGGGCATGATTATTCAATTCCCATAGGATGGCTTTGATGAGCAATGAGAATGGACTGTGATTGGATAGGTTTGGTAATGCCCAAATATTATTTGGTAATTACCTAAAAGCATATGATGTGGGTTTAATTTGGGCTTTTTAGTACAAGGAAGGATAATGGGGCCAAAAACTCAAATCCATGGGCTTTGGTGAGGTATTGGGCCTAATGGACCCAGGGTCATTATTGTGCAATCCCCATAGTATGGGTATGATGTGTAATGGGAATGGATTGTGATTGGATAAGTTTGGTCATGCCCATACCATGTTTGGTAATTACCTAAAAGCATATAATCTGGGGTTAATTTGGGCTTTTTTGTACAATGAGGGACAATGGGGTATAAAACTTTAGTCCATGGGCTTTGGTGAGGTATTCGGCCTAATGGATCCATGGGCATGATTGTCCATTCCCCATAGTATGAGTTTGATGTATAATGGGAATGGATTGTGATTGGATAAGTTTGGTAATGCCCAAATTTTATTTGATAATTACCTAAAAGCATGTGATATGGGGTTAATTTGGGATTTTTAGTGCAAGGAAGTATAATGGAGGCTCAAAATTCAAGTCCATGGGCTTTGGTGAGGTATTGGGCCTAATGGACCCAGGGTCATGATTGTCCAATCTCCATAGGATGGGTTTGATGTGTAATGGGAATGGATTGTGATTGGATAAGTTTGGTCATGCCTAAACCATGTTTGGTAATTACCTAAAAGCATATGATCTGGGGTTAATTTGGGCTTTTTAATACAATGAGGGACAATGGGGTCCAAAACTCTAGTCCATGGGCTTTGGTGAGATATTGGGCCTAATGGACCCATGGTTATGATTGTCCATTCCCCATAGGATGGGTTTGATGTGTAATGGGAATGGATTGTGATTGGATAAGTTTGGTAATGCCCAAACCATGTTTGGTAATTACCTAAAAGCATATGATATGGGGTTAATTTGGGCTTTTTAGTATAAGGAGGGACAATGGAGGCCCAAAACTCAAGTCAATAGAGTTGTGTGAGGTATTAGGCCTAATGGACCAAGTGGCATGCTTGTCCAATCCCCATAATGATGAAGGATTGAGATTGCGAGAACATCCTCCACTTAGTGGGTTTGGTAATCCCTTAAACATGTTTGGTAGTTACCTTAAAGCATATGATTGGGGTTAATATTGACTTTTTAGTACAAGGAGGGACAATGGGGGCCCAAAAGTCAAGTCCATGGGCTTTTGTGAGGTATTGGGCCTAATGGACCAGGGTCATGATTGTCCAATCCCCATAGGATGGCTTTAATGAGTAATGGGTATGGATTGTGATTGGATTGATTTGGTAATGCCCAAACCATGTTTGGTGATTACCTAAAAGCATATGATCTGGGGTCAATTTGGGCTTTTTAGTACAAGGAGGGACAATGGGTGCCCAAAACTCAAGTGCATGGGGTTTGGTGAGGTATTGGGCTTAAGAGACCCAGGGGCATGATTGTCCAATCCTTTTTGGATGGCTTTGATGAGTAATGTGTATGGATTGTGATTGGATAGGTTTGACAATGCTCAAACATTGTTTGGTAATTACCTAAAAGCATATGATCTGGGGTTAATTTGGACTTTTTAGTACAAGGAGGGATAATGGGGGACCATAACTCAACTCAATATAAACCACATAAAACCACATGGATTAGGTTATCAATAACCTACATCTTAAACATACAATGCCACCATCATACACGGATTATGTTATCAATTACTATTTTAGGTAATGTCCTAATATGTTTAGGTGATTATCTAAAAGGTTTGGTAATAACCTAATCTAATTAGGTGATTACCTAACATATATAGAGGTTATGTTAGGTCATTACCAATCTTTTGTTCATACTTAAGTTTAGCTACACTAGTAGAATAATTGCTTATTGCTGCGGTCATTAAGTGGCCTATTGCGGCGGTTTTCGCCGCGCAGCAATAAAGGGCGCAGCAATAGGTAATTACCTATTGTACCCTATTGCTGCGGTTCCTATAAAAAACCGCAGCAATAGGGTAACCTATTGCTGCGGTTCCTATAAAAAACCGCAGCAATATCTAGTGTCTATAATAAAAATAATAATTGAAAAGCCACATATTGCTGCTGTTGTTGGTAAAAACAGCAGCAATAGGTGACTTTATTGCTGCTGTTGTTGGTAAAAACAGCAGCAATAGGTGACTCTATTGCTGCTGTTTTTACCAACAACAGCAGCAATAGGTTTTTTTTTTTAAAAAAAAAAAAATCATACATTTCTAATGTCATATACTTCACCTACACAACATTTTCACAAAAAAAACCACACAATCAGGATTTTTGGAATTCATTCAAACATCAAATGAATTAACAAAGCCCATAACTTTAACATATACAACTGACATTATAAGTTATATTGAAAAATCAAAAAATACAAATAAGATCTAAAAAATATTCACAGATGATATCTAAAACAAATAATCAGGAGATCCAAAAAATAACAACAAAAATGAAAATAATTAAACAAATATCCTCCTTCAGTCCGAAGTTGTTTGACTTCGAACCGTTGCTTCACTTCGAACTCGCAGCACAGTTTCGTCGTCGGCGAACCTTCGAACCTTCACTTCCCTCCATTTTCGCAACATCATAAAATAAAGGAATAAAAAATAAGAAATCAATCAAAACTCATCATCAGAGAACAAATAAAAGCAAGAAATCAAACAAATTAGCCCAACATCAATGCGACTTGAAGTTCTCCACCAATGCTACATTACTACCAACAAATATTGAAATTCTCGACCATAAACAAATATTAAAAAAACCCAGAAAAATGAAATTGAAAACTACAAAATTGAGAAATTCAAAATTTTGAAAAAACAAAAAAAAATGGATTATGGGAAGAGGGGGAACATGCCATTAATGATTAGAAAAAGGGTTGTTCACGTCAAGAAGACGAACTTCACGTTGGACTGATGTTGGGCTTTCACCTTCTTCTTCTCATCTTCCACTTGTTCACATCTTCTTTCCTTTTCCTACAACAACAAACAAATTAAAACAGAGAAATAACCTCAAAATCAAAATCTCAAAAAATACCAAAAAAATCAACAAAAATAATACCTCAATAAAATGCAGGTAATGATCGTTGAAGATTCGTAGCGTTTCCTTCACTTTCTAGGACCTCCATGGCCACCTCCCATTTTCTCTCTCTTGCTTCACAGAGACGAAGGAAAAATGGTGAGCCCTTTCTGACGTGAAAGCCCTTCACTAAAAGGCATAGCACGAGATTTCGAACAACCGGCGACCAGCGAAAGCAAACAACGCCCACAAATTTCGAACAAATCTCGCCGGCAAGAACAAATTCGAACAAGCCCACAAAGTTCGAACAAATTTCGAACAAATCTCGCCGGCAAGAACAAATTCGAACAAGCCCACAAAGTTAGAACAAATTTCGAACAGATTACGAGTGAGAGAGAGAAGATTATCGCGTGCAGATTAGGAGCGAAATTCTCAGGCTCAGATTAAACGAAAATGGCGAAGGACGAGTGAGAGAGAGAGAGCAGTGAGAGAGAGCAGTGAGAGAGAAAGAGCGGTGAGAGAGAGGAGCTCGGGGATGCAGAGGGTGAGAGAGAGGATGAAGGAGGAGAGAGAAAGGAGTGAAATGAAACGGCGGGTGTGAGAAATGAAACCCTAGCGCCTCTTTTTGAAATAAAATGGATTGGATATTGCTGCGGTTTCCCAAAAACCGCAGCAATATATTAAAATATTAATTTTTTAATATTATTTTATTATATTGCTGCGGTTCTTACCAGAAACCGCAGCAATATGTTTGGTCAAAAAGTCTAACTTTTTTTAAAAAAATCTCGTTGATATTATATTGCTGCGGTTTTTGGCCGAAACCGCAGCAATATCTTTATTTTCTATTTTACCTTTTCTTTTTACGTGATATATTGCTGCGTATGGGTAAAACCGCAGCAATACCACCGCAGCAATAAACAATTATTCTACTAGTGCTACTAGATGCAAAAAAAATTCAGATTAGGTTATCATTAACCCACATCTTAATCATACAGTTCCCTCATCAAGACAATTCTTATATTAGGTAATTTCCTAAAATGGTTTAGGTAATTCCCTAAAATGATTTAGGTAATGACCTAAAGGTTTGGTAATATCCTAATCTAATTAGGTGATTACTTAACATATATAGTGGTTATGTTAGGTCATGACCAAAACAACTTTAGTAATTACCTAAACCCTGCAGCACAAAAAACCAGTGACACTCCACTACAATGGAGGTCCCGGGAATGCTGCAAATTTGTTTCATTTAATTAATTGCTAAACGAAAGTATAATCTACTCAACAAATGTAACCTAATAAAAGTGTGAAGTGCATTGATTTATTGCAATTATCTCACACACACCTTTATTTTATTTTTGGTCATGTCCAAAAAAAAGTTTAGTAATTACCAAAACTTCTTTATGTTTGGTCATGTCCAAAAATATTTTTGTAATTACCAAACCACTGCGGTACCTTACACTAAAAATCAGCTCAACCTCCCATGGAAGTCGCGAAAAATCTGAAAAGTTTTTTCCACTTTGTAGCTAAACTAAAGTATGAACTACTCAAATGTAACCACAAATCGTCGCATAAAAGTGTGAAGTGCATTGATTTAGAGCAATTTAATCACCAATGTCGTCATTTTATTTTCTCTAAAACCCTAGTTTTTTTGGGGAAATTTTTCATAAATCACAAGTTTAATCTTACTCAAACGCACAAATGAAGATAGAAAATGATTAATTCGTTACTATATGCAAAATAATCAAGTTAAATTACATCCATTTCTTGTACGGGTGAAGAGTTTAGATCGAAATCCATTTCGCGAACTTCAACAATGGAGGTGAAGGTTTTGGGTGAAATGGAGGTGAAGAATGGGTCGAAATGAGGGAGAAGATGGATGATAGGGTCGAATTGAGGGAGAAGGTGGAAGAATGGGTTGAATTTGAGAGAAATTCGATTGTGGAAGATGGGTGTTCTTCACTTTTTGGTGAAGAACACCAAGAACATGAAGAACAAGGAGGAGAGAGAAAATGGGTAAAAAAAATTTTGCTCAAATTTTTTTCCAAACATGAATTACTGTTTGGAAGCTGAAAAAAAAATTTGGATTTTTTCAATTTTTTTTTAATTATTTTTTCGATTTTCAGAAATTAATTTCATAAGTTTTGGTAAATAAACAAAATCAAAAGAATATAGTTTTGGCAATTAAAAGAAAAGGGAAAAGAAAAAAAATGGGGGTCCTACAAACACAAATGTGTGGCTCACATTGTTTTGTCCCCATAGTCTGAAATCAATTCAGACCATGTTAGAAACGTCCTATTTGTTGGGTTGCAATCCAAGAAACACACCAAATATTACTTAGAAGTCTTTTGAGTATGGAAGTATTATGAAGTAGTAAGTTTTTGTTTTTTGAGAAGTTTAATATAATTAGGATATTATAGTTAGCAGTTTAGATAGGAAGAAAATTATTTATCCTCCAATTATATTGTTTCCTAATTATTTTAGAAGTCTATTTGTAGTTTACATATTCTAGATTTCTAGTAGGAATAGGAGATATTGTAATTCCTATACATATAGGATAGTAGGGAGGTATATATTAGTAGTTGTTATTTTTGCAGTTTATTAATTAAAGAAGAGGTGGTTTAAACCACCATTAAAATTCTTTGTGTGTTGTTCTTGTTGATTTTTGAAGTGAAGTTCTTAACATTATTGAAGTAAACATATGCTTGGCTCTTGGTTAGATCTTGATTAGTGTTGATTAATATTATCTTAAATCTTTGTTTAATTAGTGGATTAATCTAGCGTTTCTGGTTCATCTTTTAGCACTTAACTAGTGTGTGGCCCTAGCGTTGCCCCAAAAGGGCTATTGTTTAATTATATATATATGGTTTAACTACTGTTTCTATTGTTTATCGTGTGATTTCCTTTCTATCGTTTGTAATACCATGTAGTTTGTAAGTTGCGTTATGCAATGGATAATCTTGACCGAAATTCAGTGTCATTCTTACTTTTAGGACAAGAGAAATATGTCAAGTGCATGTCAAAATAATAATTATTACTTTGACATTGATTAACTAAAGACAAATTCACAATCAAACTGTCATTGATTAAAATAATCATAACTTTTTATTTGTCATTATCAGTTTAACTTTTTAATTGCATGACTTGCTCTACCCACCTACCCAATGTTTAACCCAACACTGCATGACCAAATTGAATTACGCTCCATATCTAGTAAGTTCCATAAGTAACTACTTCACACACCAGCATCAGTACAATAAACATTAAAGTGGGTTGATGTACTCAACTCTTGAGGTATAATCTATCAAGAAAACAAATAAAAGATAAAACATGTGTTCTTATAAATTTATACCAAAGGAAAAAGAGAAGAAGATGAACATATTACCTTGTAAAGTTGATTGATTAGAGAAATCCTCAAACAAAAAAAACCCAAGAGAAAACGAATCAGATAAATAAACTAAAGAGAATTGAAAAATAAAGTTCCATCTATCCCCAAAACCAAAAAAATTATGCCAGATTAGCTGATACCTTCTTGAAGAGGAACAACAAAAGTTTGGGGATCATACAATTACCATAACTATTAGGTATATATACATATAGAGAGGGGTAGATTTCAGTTACGAACTTATGCAATTACTAAATTGATAATTGAACTTCAATGTGCAATGAGAATATTAACAGGATTTAGGAGTGATTAGCGAATTAAATTATATATGCAATCAACGGATTTGAGCTAAGATTAATAGTTTCACTGACCTTCTTTATGGTCGTTGTCATCTGACCTTTGAACTCCATCTCTTAATTCGTATTCTCAAACAACAATTTTAAAGTTCGATTAGTAGCAAGTATAATTTGTACCGCTAGGCCATTAATTAATTACGAAGTAGAGGAATACTGTAACATTCATGATGAATTTCGAAAGGGGAGATGGAGCAAGGGGATGACTGCAAGGAAAAAAAAAACAAATAAGAAAAATAAACTTGGCTGCAAGTAGGTGTTGACAAAGTTATAGAGTATGATTAAGTTTTAGCAACCTCTCTCAAAGAAACCTCTCTCAACCCTAACCCTACCTCTTCCTTCAAAGCGCCGCTTTCGTCAGGCTTGCCGGCGGCCGACCAGAGCGCGCGCCGCTCATCGGGTTGCCGGCAAGCCTGACCCTTCCTTTACCATCTCGCGTCTGTTTCCCTTCCCTGTCGTCGTGTCTTTCTTGGTTTCGTTTTCCATTTCGCGTCGTTTTTCTCTTCCCTCCCCTGGTCGCCGTCGTCAATTCCCCTTCCCCCTTCCCTGTCGTAGTCTCCTTCGTTGCGTCTCCTCCATTCCCTTCCCCCTCCCCTGGTTGTGTGTCGAGTTACTTCTCCCCCTCCCCTGTTTTCTGGTTGTGTCGTGTTTTTGTTTTTTTGGAGTTGTGTTTTCCATCTCCTGTTTCAGTTAGCTTAGGTTTCCCCACCACCTTCCCCGGTTACAAGTCAGTCTGTCAGTTAGCCTAGGTTTCCTCACCCCCTTCCCCCGGTTACGAGTCAGTTTGTCAGTTAGCCTAGGTTTCCCCACCCCTTTCCCCGGTTACGAGTCAGTTTGTCGCTCGTTTCGGGTTCGGTGTTACGAATCTAGTGATGTATGTTTTCTTTATTTTCATGTTTGTTTCTTTCAGATCCGATGACCCTAGCCTTTTTGAAAATGGTTGTGCTAGGGTGTTCGTTAGTGGTGATTGGTGGGCAGTTCAAGGCTCTTGGTTTCCTAGGATAAAGGAAGATCTAGGCAACCTAGTAGGTAGAGCCAATAATCCTGGAGTTAGGCATGATGTTTTTGCCACTTTAGGAATTCAGGTGTTGGTTAAGATGAGAGGAGGTTCTCTCATAAGATCTGTTGTGCGTCGATCTTATGGTTTTGAGATTGTCAGTTTGGATCTTGGGATCCATCAGTGGGGCGAAGTTCATCAATCTAACTCGCCCCAAATTCTCGTGATGGCTTTCGTCGTCATCACACCTAAAAAACGCATCTTGTGGGAGGCACTCCAACTTGATTTGGGGCACGTCAAGACCTCCACGTCTTTCGAGTTTCAGTCTAGTATGACTGAACTCCGGATACCCTCGCAGCAGGGTCAGAAGTCACTAAAGAACATGACTTCATGGTTCGTTGAATCAGGAGAATCCCAGGAGGATCATCAAGGACCTTAGGATTTCGCAGCTAGTGGACATTGGGATCTACTAGCAGTTGTACGGCAATCTCTCTATGAAGATCGTCAGAGTTCTGTATCTCAACAGATTTCCTCTCATATCCAATCTCACCCACCATCGCTCAAGACAAATTTCCTTCGGACTGGACACATAATAGTTTGTGTTTTCTTTAAATCGTTTGTACGCGTTACTGTAGTTTCTGTTAGTGTCAGTTGTTGCTGTTTGGTTGTAATAGCATTAGGCTGTACTCTAGTTTTTAATTAATGCAAATTTTCTCGTTGTCAAAAAAAAAAAAGTAGGTGTTGACTGCCACATTACTAAATTCTTTACAAACATATTCATTATTTTTGTGGAAATATGAATCATTAAAAGGTGTTAGCTCAGATGGTGAGTCTTTAGAAATTCTTACCCAAGGTCAGAGGTTCGAGCTTGGGCTTGAGCATACATACTTTTTAAATAATGATCGTCTGACTTATTACTGGTTAATTATACACGTGGCAAAATTCTAGTGGGAGAAGGAGGGTGCCACGTAACACATAAACGTTGTCAAGCGCACCTTTTAATATATCTGTATAGATATCAATAATATATCCTCTTTTAGTCTCTTTAGTAGTTAATGAACTTACGGTTCCACTCTTACAATTGGATTTTTCATACAACTTCTTGATTTTGGTTTCCATAGTAATACTGGTCGTCTAATAAAGATCTAAAAAATATCATTTTGAATGAACTTTTTGGTATGATAGCATAATTAGTTGTGTTGCTCAAGATTTTGATACTTAATTCAAACTTGAACATTTTATTATGAGTAGTGACTAGCTAGTGAGTAGTATCGTAGTTAGGGGGTTGAGGTTGAAGTTCGGTCAAACATGTCTGTGGGTTTATAATGTGTGATTAGGGAAGTATATGTTCCGATTCCCGTACTTCTTTGATTGTTATTGAGAAATAATATTCAAGCTAAGGTTGATTTTCATCATTTTTGCTCCTTTAGGTGATTAAATGGCTATTTTGTGTACAAAGTTTGCTTGTGGTGATGGTTGGGTGAGAGATGAGGTCAAGATAGAAGCATATGCTTTTAGTTCCCATACTTCTCATGTTATTAGTTGCATAATTTAAGGGTATTATTCTGGCTTATTGCACACTTGAGAAAGGGCTTGAACATATAAAACTTTAATTCGATTTGCAATTCTAATCCAGCTAATTTCCCCTTATTTTTCCGTGATATGTTGGTTGTTTTGGATCCCCACATCCCAAAAAAATTTCTCCTATTGTTACTCCTCAAATTCACTATTGACTTAGTTTATCTTTAATTTACCTAGATTAATCTTCAATCTTAGTTTAAGGATTTTTTTGTTCTTTTACCACCTCTTCTTTACTATATTTTGAACTTTACCACCTTGTAGTGTTTTCTTTAAATTTTACCACCTTACTTATTTAAGGTTCGAGCTTGGGCTTGAGCATACATACTTTTTAAATAATGATCGTCTGACTTATTACTGGTTAATTATACACGTGGCAAAATTCTAGTGGGAGAAGGAGGGTGCCACGTAACACATAAACGTTGTGCGCGCACTTTTAATATATCTGTATAGATATCAATAATATATCCTCTTTTAGTCTCTTTAGTAGTTAATGAACTTACGGTTCCACTCTTACAATTGGATTTTTCATACAACTTCTTGATTTTGGTTTCCATAGTAATACTGGTCGTCTAATAAAGATCTAAAAAATATCATTTTGAATGAACTTTTTGGTATGATAGCATAATTAGTTGTGTTGCTCAAGATTTTGATACTTAATTCAAACTTGAACATTTTATTATGAGTAGTGACTAGCTAGTGAGTAGTATCGTAGTTAGGGGGTTGAGGTTGAAGTTCGGTCAAACATGTCTGTGGGTTTATAATGTGTGATTAGGGAAGTATATGTTCCGATTCCCGTACTTCTTTGATTGTTATTGAGAAATAATATTCAAGCTAAGGTTGATTTTCATCATTTTTGCTCCTTTAGGTGATTAAATGGCTATTTTGTGTACAAAGTTTGCTTGTGGTGATGGTTGGGTGAGAGATGAGGTCAAGATAGAAGCATATGCTTTTAGTTCCCATACTTCTCATGTTATTAGTTGCATAATTTAAGGGTATTATTCTGGCTTATTGCACACTTGAGAAAGGGCTTGAACATATAAAACTTTAATTCGATTTGCAATTCTAATCCAGCTAATTTCCCCTTATTTTTCCGTGATATGTTGGTTGTTTTGGATCCCCACATCCCAAAAAAATTTCTCCTATTGTTACTCCTCAAATTCACTATTGACTTAGTTTATCTTTAATTTACCTAGATTAATCTTCAATCTTAGTTTAAGGATTTTTTTGTTCTTTTACCACCTCTTCTTTACTATATTTTGAACTTTACCACCTTGTAGTGTTTTCTTTAAATTTTACCACCTTACTTATTTAACTTGCTAAAAATGACCACCTTGAATTTTTTTTCTGGTGAATTGTAAGATAAAATGGGGCCCACTTGTCGGAATTTCTCTTTCCCCCATTTCCATCTTAGCGGCCTCTCTTTCGATTTTGTCTTTCTTCCCAAACCATAAGCTCACTTGTCCCAATCAATCTCAAAATTGAGATTTCTCTCACTAAATTATGAAATTGGATTATGGCTCACATTACTCATTCAAAGCGACCCTAATTTGGGGGAAATTGACGATCCTTGAATCTGCTAGTAGATATGAATTAAGATTAAGAGTTGTTATGCAGGTTCTTAGGTAAGATTGGGCTTTTTCTCTTAATTTGCAAAATTGAGGATACATTAGTGTAATTAATTTCTTCCGGAGCTCTCTAATTGCTTTTGATGACATTAAATTTCACTAATCATTAACCAATTTAAACTGATTCACCTTATGTACATGTACATTTGGGACCTTTTTGAATTATTTTCTAAGCACAACAAATTTGGCATGTTGTTTTTGCCTTCAATTTGAGCTTAGGGACAATATTAATTGGTGTTTGCACAAGAACATTATTATGTTGCAATTACCAGAGCTTAGACACTCTAATATGCAATTGTGGTAAGGATTAAAGCATGGACTAATGGTAATTCAGGCTGAAGTTTCATGTCTTGCAAGCTGTAATAGAGAGTCACCAGTTGTGAGAGAGACTATGAGGGTGAAGTGGAGGAGAGAAAGTGAAGGAATTTTTGCATATGATAAGAGGTTTTGATGAATTCACATGTAAGGTTGGTGAAGATGATTATTTATCAATTAAAATGATTACTACTTACTATTCTCACATATGATTTTAGTATTATCTGATTTAGCAGTTGATCTCTTCAACTTCTACAAATACTAAGTAAAATAACAATTTTAATCATGAAAAATAAGTTCCAATCAACAAAAATTAGTTTTAATCAATTTTAATCTGTAAAAAGTAGTAGATCAAGAGCAAAACAATATTAGTCAAGAGTTACAGTTTTAGTAAGCAAAGATTAGTTTTAATTAGTAAAAATAAATTTTACTATATCCGTTTCTTAATACATGCAACATATAAATAAAATGACACATGAACCAAAGAGGAGGGGAGAGAGTGAAACATGACTTTTGTGATTAATGCTCCCTCCGTTTTTTCAATTGCTACATTTTCCTTAAATGGTTGTTTTCTTTTTAATTCGCTACATTGTTTAAACATCTCTATTTGGGGTACTTGGCCCTCCATAAAGTAATACAATTATATTTATTTTTCTCTTTTTCCACCAAAAAGTACTACTTTTTCACTTTTCCCCATTATTTTACATTAAATGGATCAAAAAGTACCCTCCAAAAAGGTTGAAAGTGACATTGCCTAAATTATTGTGTATAAAACAATGTAGCAATTAAAAAAACGGAGGGAGTAATAAGCTAAGAATTTTTTTGTATAAAAATTTATCCAAAAGTGAAATGTTGCAGGTATCCAAAAACATCTGAAGAAGGAAGATGCTGCTATTATTAAGAAACGAAAGAAGTATATAGTAAAATCTACTTTAATTAGTAATAAAATAAACACAAATTCTTGGGTGTAACAACCTAGATCGACCCTTCTTTTGTAAAAAAAATTCAAATGACATGCTAAATGACAAAATGACATCATATTTATGTCATTATTTGTATAGTCCATGTTTTTTTTGTTGGAATCTATGCCATTATGTGTCATTATATATGTATGAAGTTTGATTACCAATAAGTTATGATGTAGCATGTTATACCCAAAATGCACTCAAAAATAAATAATCCAATTTGATAAAATTAGGTAATTAAAGTGAACACAACCTTTATTAATAAATACTTCCTCTATTTTCATTTGTGATGTTTCCTATTTTTGAAAATTGCATATTACTTACAACCTTAGAATATGAGTGTATTGAGCATTTCTATTTATAAAATAGATGTGGAACCGACCATTTTCTATATATACCACATTTTGATATCTACTCCATCCGTTTCTTTTTAATGGTTAAACTTTGAGTTTTGATACTATTCACAAATTAAACTTATGTTTGACTATCATTTTTGATTAATGGGTAACAAAAAAGTATAGTCGTATGAGATCTTGTTTGATTCGTCTCGGTATGTAGTTTTGGAATATCAACTTTTTAACATTTTTACAAATGCAAATTTAGGGATATTAATGTCGAAACATTTATATTGACAAGCGTGAAAAGGTAGAGTGTAACTATTTAAAAAACGTAGGGAGTAATAATTAGATATTAGTGTTTTACAAAAGGAAAAATTGACACGAACAGTCCCAACGGCGTTCCGCCATTTTCGGTTCCCACTAATGATTATTTCTGAGCAGTCCCAACTTTAGGGTATGTTTTATGAAGACGATCCCAGTTGACTGGTCACCTATTGAACATGTTAAATTTTTTTTAAAACCGATTTCCCTTCTTCCTCCTCCCCTGTCATCCACTGTCTCCCCCTCCCCTACTCTACGTCTCTACCCTTCCCCTGCCACCCTCCTCCTCCTCCTCCTACCTCTTTTCTGCCACCCCATTCGGTCCTAATCTGTGCTATCCAATCCCCACTTAGTATACTACTCCACTAATCACCATTTTTGCAAATACAAGATTAGTTTTAAAAAGTTCTTCATGAGAACT
The DNA here is from genome assembly GCA_947648045.1 of Beta corolliflora. Classification (NCBI taxonomy): domain Eukaryota; kingdom Viridiplantae; phylum Streptophyta; class Magnoliopsida; order Caryophyllales; family Amaranthaceae; genus Beta; species Beta corolliflora. Next base: position 709,091 of record CANSZD010001702.1, read on the forward strand.
CCAGTTATGCTGCGGCGCATTTCTCACTATTTCATAAACCATCCATCCCCGAAAGCAAGAAATGCATAAGTAATGAATTAGAGATTTCAACAAATTTCTCTCAAAATATAGTCAAATAAATAGCTATCTTCAATGTCAAATATTTCTTTCATGAACACTTAATTGCAACCCTGCCAGTCCTTTAAACAAATACGGACAAAGGGCTAAGGACATCAAATTCCATCACATTGGTGATCAAATTCTGGTTAGCTACTACCTCATTTCTTAATCTCAATTCAGCAAGATTTCAAATTTGAAATAAAATGAGCCGAGTTGCTTAGTGAGCTCATAGACAGCACACATGAATATTACGAGAGTACATCAGCACTACAAACATGAAAAACATTTCAATATAATTCAATACTTCTTCATACAGCAAACAGTTTCTGGGGATTGATAGAGAGTTTTTGGGGATTGATAGAGAGTTTCGAAGGGGAGGGGGTTTCGTAGGGGGTCGCAGGGGAAGGGGTGGGGGGAGGGGTGGCAGGTTTGGGGTTGGGGAGGGGGTGGTAGAGGAGGGGAGTCTCGAAGGGGGTAGCAGTTTTGGGGGTGGGGGTGGCAATTTTGAGGGTGGGGAAGGGGAAGGGGAGGGGAGGAGGGGGAGGGGTGGGGTGGAGTGGTGGACAACCCACCGAAGGAGAGAGAAAATGAGAGTTGAGGAAAAAAAATTTAAAGAAAATTTGTTTTACTTGTTGTAGCAGGTCATTGACTTGCTGGGACCTATTTTGTAAAAAATGATACATAGTTGGGACTGCTTACAAATAATCTATAGTTGGGACTGAAAATGGCGGAACGCCCATAATTGAGACTGTTCTTATTAATTTTTTCTTTACAAAAAGATAAAAGAGGGTAGATGAATGGAGGGAAGGTATAGGCAAGGAAAATGAGAGTTGTTTAGGTACTGTTTATACCCCTAGAGGCAGCATGATTACTTCCATCGTCTGGACAAATTGATTGCAATACTCATGAAATTAGTGCCCAAATGGAGGAATGATAGCTACATATGGAATGCGATAATGATCATCACAAAAGAACACTAACCATTTATAATCAACTTTAGCCAAGCATTATCATAAGTTAAAATCTTATTTCTTTATTTTTCTATTATCATAAGGTGAACTCTTCATCATTTTGCCCGGACGTAGCTCAACCCGCCTTACCCAAAGAAATCATTGTTTACAATATTTGGAAAATTTGTTTGGTTGTTAGTTCTTGAGCTTTGAGTTGACTAAGCAGCCTATTAATATATATTTAATAATTATTCATATTATTTCATAATTGGATTCCTAAGTACATATTGATCGATTAACCTCTATCTCACTTATGTCATTTAGTGCCGGATTTCTTTTTTCTCTCTTTTTGTCATCTTAGCCAGTAAAAGTATGTTTCTTTGTTTGGATGTTTAAGTATGAAGAAAATTATAAAAGATCATCAATCAATACAAATACTTAATAATAAAAGTCATTAAAGATACTTTCTTCCCAAAAAAAAGTCATTAAAGATACATGTCCAATAATCATGCATGTGTTTTTCCTTTTTATTTTTTCTAGAAATATTAATATCTTCTACTACTATTATTACTAGTATTATTATTATTACATCCGCTGTTTTTTTAATATTTGTAATGTTTTCCATTCTAGAAAGTTCTCTATTACTTGCAAATTTTAAAAAACAATATATATATTTACATATTTATATATTTTATATGGTAAGACGAAGTCCCTTTCAAGTAGGGGAAAATTTGGGATCCCTCTTTGCATGGGGGTGAGACTCAAGATCCCAGGATCTCTAGGATCGGAGATGTTACGCTACAATTGCATCAGCTTATCAACTCTGTCGCTCTCTCTCTATTTTGTATATATATATATATACATATAGGGTCAGAATCCAGTGAGAATGGGTAGTCTTTATATGAGAACATATATCACATGTGAGAACAAATTTATGTTTAGATGATACGCAACACTTTTTAGAACATACTTAATTTTTTGTTTTGAAAACATATTCAACACTTTTTAGAACATATGCAATACTTTTTAGAACATACTTAATTTTTTGTTTTCAAAACATATTCAACACTTTTTAGAACATATATATGCAACATTTTTTTAGAACAATAAATATAGAACATATGCTATGATTTTTAGAACATGAACACATCTTTTTACGTAAGAACCTAATCAACACATATACAAATATTGATATATACATGTTTTTAAATTTTCATGCTTATGTCCTAAATTATTTCAGGTATGTTCTAAATTATTTTTAACATGTTCTAAATTATTTTAAGTATGTTATACATGATTACAAGTAAATTCTAAATTAATTCCAATATAATTTTAGAGCATGTATACCATTTTGTAGAACATATACACTATATCTCATATCATATATAATAACTTTTAAAACATATGTAATACTACATATGCAAAATCACAATGTGAGGCAAACTCATCTTATCTCATCACAACAAGCTTTAAATTGCAACTTAGCAATAATTGATCATCATCATCTACCATATCAAATGATCAAAATCATGTATCATCAACCCAACTATAGCAAATTTTTAAAAACACGAATTTCTAAAGTTTAGAACATGAAATAACAAATTTTAGAACATGAAATACAAAATTTTAGAACATGAAATTCAACCTAAACAAAATCGAACTTCGAAATTTTGATAAAGAATTCGTTAAACTTGGTAAGAACCTCTGTTGAATTCATGTAACTTTGCTATGAAGAGCTTTGTTCAATTTTATCTTGAATTTGGTGGAGTTTATTTGTGGAGAGAGAATGTGTATTCTTGAGTAGTGAAAATGGTCATCTTGAGAAAAGAGAACAAACATGAATTCACTCTAAATAAGTTGAATCTTTTATGAAAAATTTCGTTGCACTTGCGAAAAACTTGATAGAAGTTGAGCTTGGAGCTTCAACTAAGTCTACTTGAGGAAAGAAATTGGGTATTCTTGAGGAGAGAGAAATAGCCTTCTAGAGGAGAGAGATATGAAATAAATCCGTAGTTAATGAATGCGAGCTAAAAACATTGAATTTCGGAAAATTTAATGAAGAATTAAGTAAAATTTGTGAAGAACTTATTTGAATTTGTAACTTTAACGGAGTCTTTTTGAGAAGAAGACATAATTTAGTACATATCACTTAATTTATAGAACAAAGGATGTGTTCTCACATAAAAAAGTGTTCTCACATAAAGGAGGTGTTCCCACAAGGCACGTACATAAAGGAGGTGTTCTCATATATTGATCCTTGGAAAATAAATCTTTTTTTGTAAAAATGTAATCATTTTCCTTGAAAATGTAACTTTTTTAAAAAAAAGGCTCCTGAAGGGAAAAAAATATGGTTACACTTTCGTCAATATGGATTACATATTGGTTAAAAAAGATCGATACAATGTGTTCTCATATAAGGATTATTCTTCTCACGGGAACCCAACCTTATATATATATATATATATATATATATATATATATATATATATATATATATATATATATGTATTCTCTTTTTTATAGATCTACATATATGTATATGTACACACATGGAGCAAATTAAAGGACACATTAAAAACTTAAATTTTCAATAAGTTAAGACTTAAGGACCTCATCTTTTAACATTTAGTACTAGCCTTATATGCAAGTGATGCGTGCGTTAATTTCAAAACTTGTTATTATATTATATATTCCATCCGTACTATAGTTATGATTACACTTAAAATGTGAAAGATTAATAGTTAGATGAATTTAGATATATTAACTCGCTAATGTAAAAACTAATAAAGGTTGTGAGTGATTTTTAATATTAATTTTTTGTGAATGAATTTTGAACAAAAAGAATGGACATAATGAGTTGGTTTGATTGAATTATAGAGTATCAAAGATAGTGAGTTTCGGACTTTTTGGGTGGACGTCATCAATGTTATCGGGATTGGGATTCTACTTTGGATCGTAGGAGTTGGCGGGGATCAAATCGATGGGATTGGATCGTAGGATCGTAAGATCCTATAGTTCGGTAAAATAGAGATAATTATGCTAGAATATGGTGAAAACCTCATGTTAAAAATTTACACATATTAATAATGACGTATTTCATTAGCAAATGGTGATAGTTTCTCAATACTATAAAATTGAAGCAACATGCAACCAAAATCTAATAGGACAAGTATAATACGTGAAATTACTTCATGATTTTTTACAATGGGATCGGATCGTGGAGTAGTAGGATCGTAGAATCGTACTTAAGACCCTACCATGTGATTTTTTTGGATGGGTAGGATCGAAAGATCCTACAAAATTAAGATCCACGTGAGAATCGGGATCGGTGAGGTCCTTCCGGATCGTAGAATCGTAGGATCGTAAGATTCGAGATCGGAATTTTAGCAACAATGGACGTCATGTATACCATCTTCTCTTATAAAAAAAAGGTCAAAATATTTTGTCCATTTAATTTTTTGATTGAAATATTTGATGCATATACCATTTTTGACTTGTTTAGAATGGCAAGTTGAAATGAAAAAAAAATCTTAAATTGTTTTCTTTTGTAATTTTTTCGATCCATTAAATCAATAAAGGTAATTTAGTATTTTTAGAGGGGGACACTATCTTTTTCTCCCTTCCCTTGTATAATAGAGATTAAGGACCTCAAAAGAATGAAAGTTATAACTTCGTAAACTACTCCATCCAATAAGGTTGAATGATATATATATTACCATGTTGAAGTATAAAAGAAATCATTTAATTGTATATTTTCAACAATTGTTGCAATCAAGCAAAAAAAGTAAATTAAAAAGAAAGTCTCATCCAACGAAAAAAAATCAATTTTCTCCAATATACGGGCCTCTCTATTATTCTTCTATATTTCAAATTCAAATTACCCAAAATCTCTCTTATTCTTCCCTTTTTCTCCCAAAAAAATCTTGGTAAAAGGAAATAGGAAAGAGAATAAAAGATAGCTCAAGTATCTATATTTCATGAGTTTTGGAAACCTAATCCACCCAAAATAATATTAATTAAGTAGTAAACCATTTCCGCATAACCCCAAAATTTGAGATATACTTCCTCTGTTATTTTTAGATGGTAAATAGAGAAAGTGGGGAGTTTTTAAGAAAGGTAGAGAGAGATAGTGGGGTACTCACCACTTTTTGAATAAAAAATATTTGTTAAGGAAAAAGTATCGGTATTTTAAAGGAGAAAGTGGCTTGATCACCAAACTTTTTAATAGTATTTTAAAATCTTTAGGGTGAAAAGGGATCCATTTATGATATGTAGCAAGTAATATGATATTTCCATTTTAGGAAAATGTAGCAAGTATTTAAAAATGAAGGAAGCAAATTAAACCCAAACAATTAAGAGTAGAATGCATACAAGATACAAAATTTAACAATGTTTTTGGTGTCCAACCAAAACACGTAAGGGGCTTAAGGTTTTAACTCCGAGAATCTCTTTATTTTATTTTTTACATGAGAATGTGAGAACCGTAAGTTATTTTAATTAATAAATAATCCGAGTTTAGTTGATTTGTAAGCGATATTTTCCTTGTGGGGTCAATCTTCCACTTAGTTAGACTTTTAGGATAAATGATTACTATGTAATATCTTAATAAATGATTATATTTTTAACATAAGGAGATTACTATTTCACTGTTCTCCCATTCTAATTTTATAAGAAGTGTTCTCACCGGTCTTCATATATATAGTTTGGACTTTTTCATTACTTTATAATAACTACGAAGGTCGCCATATGTCCGCTCTAAGGCATAGGGATTAGGGTGGCAATTTGAGTCAACAATTTGGATTCGGGTTTGATTTAGAGTCAATTTCGGGTTGCACTGAAAAAAAAATATCAAAAATAGTGTAAAACACAAAAATTTCATAGAATATTATTATCTGGTCAAATCGGGTTGAGTTAGGGTTGTTAAGGTTCGGTTTAAGTCAAGTTCATATTCTCTCAATAAATTTGGGTCGGTTTATCATGTCGGGGGTCGGGGCCGGGTCGGGGATTGCAAGCTCTAATGAGGATGCTTTCAAATAGCCTATTACAGCTCTAAGATGCATTCTATGGAGCATGAGGTTTGTACCCAGTGCTGCAAAACTGTCTAGAAGCGTTTATTATAGGCTTATAGTTTTGAAATATGGCTATTTTTGGGTCTTTTTCGACCCTGACCATAATATTGTTCCGAAACCTTTCCAAGGGAATTGAGATTCCTAGGAATGACTCTTGTGTAGTTCATACCAAATACATTGCATGCCAATGCTTTATATGGTTGTCTTTGCATCTTTTCGGCTATACCGTGAAATAGCTCTAAGGACACCATATGTTCAATCGAAGGTATGTGTATGCTTTCAAATGAACTTCCTTGATATTTTGACGCATCCTACGGGATCGGTTGTATAGGCCCAGGATTGTCCAGAAGAATGTATTATAACCTTCAAATTTAGGTATTTTGGAGTGTACACATAGACACACATAAATTGTCTCCCCATTGAAGTACTCAATGATGATACATTTCGTCGTCCTACTCGGTCCGATCCGTAGGAGAGCAATCCAAAGAGCTAAAGTTGAAAATCGTTTTTAATGGCTCAAAGTCCATTTTAAAATAAGAAAGTTCCAAACACAATTTTAAATTTATTAATTAATCATGATAATTAATTGAATTTTCAAATAAATATTCTTTATTAAATGATTTCATGAAATTCATTTTTTATCTTCTATATAAATGATTTTCGATTTTAAGTGATAATATTTGATAAAGAATAAATAGAATCTTTAAATTTCTAATAAAAAATTAAACCCGAGTCGGATCTCGCGATTGCGGTTCGCGCAACCGTATTGCATCTAGTGTACTATTTTGAACACGCGCCATCGTCGAAAAGTCAGCAAAAGAGAAAATTGCAAAAACCCATGCGCTAACGCAAGCCACCGGCGGGGCACGCAGCGGCTTGTGCAAGAGGCGCAGAGGCTTGCGTTGGGGTGTGGAGCGCACACTCGTGCATACATCGCACGTCTTTATTATAATTCGCAACGTGATTTTCGAAATCCTCATTTCTTGGTTTGCCTATAAATACCTTGTATTACCTCGATTTTAAAAACGAATTTCCACCTATTATTCACCATATTCTCTACCTAAACAGTCAACTCATATACTCCAAATACACTATTCCCACATACTTCAAACATTCATACATCCTTCAAACTCTATTGATTCTCTTTCAAGCTCCAAGGATTGGTCTTTCGAAGGTTGTTATTCCTAAGACCAAGACGATTCTTGTATGTTCCTTGAGATTCTTTTAATTCAATTCCTCAGTAATTATTTGAAGTTACTAACTTTCTTTTTATGATGTAGATCTTGAAAGATTCATGCTTTGTGTATATTCTAATCTCCTAATTGTATTTTATATATTTTTGTATATATTCATGGTTATTTGTTGATTGGTTTCATCACCTTCATCATGTTTATTTTGCTAAACAATACCTAAATAAATGTTCTCATACCTAATAAAATAATTTGGACAATTGATTTAGGAACTTAGTACTTTGATTACTAATGAACATATCGCCAATATTTGTCTTTTGTGTTTAATGAACCAATCGAGATTAATTTAAGTGTTTTGAAATATATTCCTTGGTTGTTTATTTACATAAACTAGACTATGAATCGTATTTAGTACAGGCCATCAACGAGAGAACGTGGTTCATGATCATATTCGTACCCTCACCCCCGAACTCAATTTTTGGTTCATTGACCAATTATAAAGTCATGACTGGAAAAATCTACATTGGATAAGTCCCTTAATGTTCCTTTGGTTTTCAAAATATCCAATTATGTTTATGAGTCTTCCTTTAAACACTTGTTGGCGACTTATGTACAAAACGTTTTTCAAAACGAAAATATTTACAATGAGTTAGTCAAATTCGCACGCACACAGCGTATGTCAAAAATATGCTACAATTTGGCGACTTCACTGGGGATGATTAAAATTTTATATTTGATGAGTGGATGAAACTTAAAAAATACGATTCATGCTATTTTTATATTTTTAAATGACATTATTACTTTGCATTTGCATTGACTATTTTTCAAAGCCAACATAAGGTCTTAACCTTGCCTCACTAGCGCATGTTCTATACGTGGGGGTGACTCCCGGGGGGTTTGCGCTTTGTCTTTCCAAAATGGTTCCCGACAAATAGTGGTGGATCTTAGTCATAAGTCAAACCTACCCGACCATGACATTACTATCTTGTTCCTGACTTGACTCTGTAGTGCGTCCTCCACGTGGCCATCTTTTTAAGCAAAGATACAAAGTGTGGGATTCATTCTCTTAGTCTTGGACCCTTTTAAGGTTATCCTAAGCCTGAACATTAGTATTAAGCATAGAACTTGTCCTTAGATTGAGAACTTGCATATTTGTTATGTGTCAATCTGCCTAATTGTGCATTTGTGTTTATTTACTAATTTGTAACATTAACTTGCATCGCATCTATTTCGAAAACATACCACAAAGCTGTAAATTAACTAAAATCTCGTCAAATTGCCAAATTGCATGCCAGGGAATTGTGCGCCTCACGAGATATTTCATGCGCTAGGCGCACTGCTCTTGCGCCAGACGCACCACTCTTGCGCCAGACGCATAAGGCTAGTGTGCCGCGCAATTGTCACGTATGTTGCGCAACCTTATGTATCCCATGCTATTGTCAATTTGGACGTAGTTATGGCATTTTACGATTATTTATTGTCGTATTAAGAATATCTCTATCCTTTTTTCAGAACTCATCTTCTCTATCTTCTATCTTTTTTTTAAAATCTAACACCATCTTATTTCCATCTACTATCTTTTTCTTAAGGAAAAATTAATGGGAATAATCCCACCTTTGGGTGGTCTTCTTAAAACAGTCCCAGCTTTGGGTTAACTCAATAAATCCCACCTTTTGTCTTATCTTCTTAAAATATTCTTTCACCCGTTGGTTACCTACAACTACAGGGTAATGACACACGTGGCAATGTCCGTTACCCACGTGATTTTTTGCTCGTTAGAATCTTCTCTAAATCCCTCATTTTCCTCAACTCCCTTTCATCTATTTCTTCTCTCTTTCACTCTGCTCTTCAAGGGGAAAAAAAATTTCGTCCCAAATTTTCGTTCCAAAAAAATTATCTCTAAATTTTGGTTATGTTGGTGGTCCAACCAATTCAGAGTTCTTCTTAAACAATTCGGGAAGGCAGTTCGGGAATTCCCAACCCAAGGTTGAAGGTGAAATGTCGACATGAAGTTGAGGTTCTGTTGTGAGGGACTTGTAAGAAAGGCACTAATGTTGGGAAGAAATTCCTTTGTTGCTCTTTTTGGCCGGTAAGTATCAATTTTGAATTTTTTTTTGGGTTAAATTTGCAACTACAATTATTGGGTCCATGTTAATTTTTGATTCAAAATTGATGGGGTTCATGTGGTTCTTTGGTGTAGGAGGATGATTGTAGGTTTTTCATGTTGGAGTCCAAATTTATGTATACTAGTCTCTCCAAGTGAGATTGAAGATTTGCATTACAAGCTTCCGGAGAAGGGCACAATTATTTGCGAGCTGGAGTTTGAGAAGCGGATGTTGGGGGAGAAGATTAAGAAATTGAAGGCGCAAAAAGAGGTCATTGAACAGGAGTTGCAAAAACTGAAGAATGAGCATTTTGAGATGAATGTTGGGATGGTTAGATTAGGTAGGAATGAGATGACTATTTTAATGACAATGGTTGTATCTTGGATTTTACTAGGCATCATTGTTTACATATTAAAGTAGGAAAATGATTGCTTTTTCTAAGATTTTAGGCGGATGTGGGGAGAAGATTGTACTAAGTTAGTTATTAGTAAGTGGAATATGTTGATGTTGCAACTTCATTAACTAAGATGTATGCTCTATTGCATGGTAATAATAATATGAATTTTGACCCAAATCTGATTGCAATTGTAATATCTTAAAGTTAGAAGCAATTCACATATGGTTGCATTACATGGCACAATATTTGGAATGATATATTGTCTTACAAAACTAAAAGCATTACATTATCCTAAAAATAGATGCACTAGTGATTCTTGGCCTAGTTTGTTGGATTGAAGGCTGAGGTTGAAGCTTGACTAGCTTATTGGTGACTAGTATCAACAAATGAGCTCTAGGTCGAGCACTATAGGCCCTCTCGATATGCCCGGCACCTGAAAATGAAATATACTTGACGAGTTAGTATGATGAAACCCCAAAGAGTAGATTGTTATTATGTGAAAGCATGTGGAAAAAGTAGCTTACATTTATAATCGGAGTTCCATTATCATTGAACATAACCCCAAAGCCTTGAGGTGCCTGTGGGAATTGAAGATTTTATAAGGACTTGCATTAAATGAAATTAACAATACACATTAACAATGAAATTAACAATCTTACCCTTGAACTTGAAGATCGGCCACCATCTCTACCTCTTTCGCCACCTCTTCCCCTGGATGAACTAGCCCCTTCGGTTGTGCCCCCTCTCGCCACTAGATGTAGTAGCCCCTCCCTCTTATTCTTCCTCTTCCCCTGGACCCTTCGATGTGCCACCTTTGCCACTGGAAGTGTTGGCCCCTCTTGAATCCCCTTCTCCTCTAATCACCCTCCCACCTCTACCCGATCGGTGGGTTCAGTGTGGATAAATGATGTGCAGCTTCGGTAGTGGTACTTGGCCCCAGGTTGTTGTCCATCCGCCCTAGGTCTTCCCTTATGTTTCTTTGGGGGAGGAGGTTGCCTGTAGCGAATCTCTCGTTAGGGCACCTTCTCTTATTGTGCCCCTTGCTACCATAAAGACCGCTATGGTCATTTCTATACCATGCCTTGACAAAGTTCCGGTTTTTTAGGATCCTCATGAGGGGCTTTGATCCTATTTTTTTCTTGGCTTACCGGGCCCAATTTTGATAGGAGGTGGATCTAGGTGAACTTCAACACTCGGGCCAATGTCTCTCACCTTCAAGAGGTGGAATTAAACCTGCATATGCCCTTGCCCATGTATCCTTCTTGTAACAAGCATCAACAAAGTCCTCGGCTTGCATATGGGTGAAGAAAATGACAGAGATGGCATGACAACATGGTATTCCGGTCATGTTCTATTTTCTACAAGTGCGTGTCTTTTTCTCCAAGTCAACAATCAAGCTATCCAGGTTGTGATTGATTTGGAACAAGGTTATGGATGAAGGGGAGGACATCACAATTTTTTCGCTATCTCCTTCTCTTTCTCTAATTTTTTTGTATCCTAGGACACAGACAATTGTGCATTTCTCCATTTCTACCCTTTTTTGAACCAACCTTTGCATTAACTGGGCCCTAATATCCTCAAGCATGTGAATCAAATGTTTTGTCCTAGCATTAATGATGTATCCATTAAATTAAAGGTCTCGGCTATATTATTTGTGATTGAATTAGACTTAGTCTCGGGTTTCATGAAGGCCCTACAAAATACCTTAGGGTTGTAACTCCTAAAACCTATAAGCAGTTTGCCTCATTAACTTTCTCCAACTCAGCCATATTCTCATTGTAATCACGCCATATTATAGGAGAATGCTATATTCCAAAATAATTTCTTAAACTCATCCCCTTTGTAATTTTTATTCCAATGAGCATAAATATGCCTTGCACAATGCTCGTGCTCGGCCAGGGCACACATTAGCAACAAACATTCAAAATAGCCTACAAGTTAACTATACATAAATTCAACTAAATCATTACATGTTCCAAAGGAAAAAAATGAGCGTAAGTGGTGCAAATGAAGTTACCCGATGTTCATCTGAAACAACCAGTACTCGAACCATCTCCAAGTGCTAAACATGCTTGCAAGTGCTTGAAGAACCACTCCCATGAATTGTTATTCTCACCTTTCTACCACAGCCCATGCAATGGGGTACATTTGATCATTGCTGTCTCTCCCCACTGATGTCTCTCCCCACTGCTGAGAGTAGTTGCCCACCTAGGAATGTCTTCAGGAAGCATGAATCCACATATACAATCCTCCTACAACCTTCCTTCCAACCCTTCTGAACTCCCTCAAAGCAAACAAAAAGTCTCTGAAAAACTGGAGGGAAGACATGTTGACTTGGATCAGTCACCAAATCTACCACAACTCCAAGACATGAAGCCTTCAATGCCTCAATGTATCCGCCTACCTTTTGGTAATGGTCCTTCATGGATCCATGAAGCAACCCGTGTGCATAGTACTTCACCTTATATGCAAAGTCTTTCTTCACAAGTACCCCGTAGGCCCTCCTAATAGTCTCCACAATCTCTTTTCTGCCGGTGAGGTCCGGCTTTGAAAAACTTCGCCCCTGACCATGTTGATTTCAACTGCTTGTTTCTCTCCATGTTTCTAGTGCACAAATGCTGCTCACTCACTGACTTCAGCACAAAGGTGGCCCTCCTAGTGTCCCAAGAAGCATACAGTTTAAAAGGACACCCATTGATACACCCTAACACCCACTCTTTCACCCCCGTTTTTATTACTAATGTTCAAGCTCGATTTCTACCCCGCATAATAGCATACTTAGCAACAACCTTCTTGAAATCGGATCTAGTACCAAATCTTTGCCCAACCTTCCACCGAAATGTTGAAAAGTCCGTGTTTTGGCTTACCAAAATCCCCCTTCCGCTTTCCTAATAGGCGGGTGTGTCCTCCTCACCACTTGTCGGGTGGAGTGTCTAGGTCATTCTACGAATCTTCATATTCGGACAACACTTCTTTGTTTTGTTCCTCACCTTGTGGACCGGATACACCCCCTTCTTTTCTTTGTACCCTAGTCTACCTTCAAGTGCATCTTTTTTGTAGTTCTTGTGCAAGTTTTAATAGCTTCTCATTACTCTCCCTCACCCTATTGAAAGCAGCTCTTACACTCATCATCATTGTCTTCAATATCTCCTTCAAACCCCCACAAACTCATCTACAAACAAGTCCTCTTGCTCATCAAACTTACCCCCGTCCCTCTAGTTGCTCTCCATCTTCATATTCACCATCACCTTGTGTCTCACAATTAGGGTCGGTTGCATCAAACCCACCTCCATTCTCGGCCTCAAAATCACTATCGGGTTCCGCTTCATAATTCGAATCACTATTCTTCTCTTCACTCTCATATTCACCAATCAATTCTCGCCATCCAAGTGAACTATCTCGGTGCGGGATCTTTCCATTCATAACCTTCATGCACATTTTTACACCTAGCCCTAGATCTCGTTAGGGTGGTGCACTTTTGTTGGTGTGTGCGAGGAAAAGATGGTGGTGGACTGTTGTTGGTGTGTCTTTGCAGAAGAAGGCTGGTGGGAGTGTTCGTTGTTGTTTGTAGGAGAAGAATGTGGTGGGTTGTTCTTTGGTTTGGGTTCGCCGATGGTGGTGTGTTGTTGGCTTGTGTTGGTGATGTAATTGGTGGGGTTTTATTTTGGCTTGTGGTGGAATGATATTTCGTGAAGGGGGTTGGTTTGTTAGGTTTGTTATTATAGTTGGTAAAGGGAGGTTGTTCGGCGTAGGTGATAGATTAAAGACAGATTGTGGGGGGCCCAAATCTCCTGACATGGCAACATCTTTGATCCGTGCAGGATTTTTTTTTCCCCCATTCTTGGGAAAATCGGGGGTTTTTTATTAATATTACCTCCTTTTCCCTTTTCCCCCTCCCGCCTTTCTTATTAGGTGCTCTCCTTGGGGTCGACTTCTTTAGTTCTCCTTTGTGAACAACCCTCAAAATCAACACTCACTTTAGGAATGTGGGGTACTCAAGTGCGGGAGGCAACAAATTTGGCTCATCAAGACCATGAACCACATACATGTCAAGGAACCCCTTTTTAACCAACACTTGCAGTCATCTCCCTAACCTCATTATCATCATAAACTCCTCCTCAACCCTTCCTCCGACTTAGCCCGAGAAGTAGATAGTGCACTTCACAAATCTTCCTATAACTCCCATATTTCTTAGCTAGTTCCTTAATCCACCACCACAGAAGTTCATCCTGGATCTACCTCAAATGTTTTTGCCATCCCCTCCTAAATACACTAACCCATTTTTCTGAGTTTTAAAGAGCCCACAATGCCAAAACCTTAATGTGGCTGTATCCATTGAACATAACCTAATATTCAACTATCAACCTACTCCAAACAACAACAACAACAACAACAACAAGAAAAAGCCAACACCACAATCAATTTCAAGTTTATGCACCAAACCAAACATTTACTTCCACAATCAAAGTATATCATAAGTAAATTGCAAGAAAATTTAAACATCTAAACATTTCTAGGAAAATAGCAACTACCAATAATTTAAAAAAGGTAACACAAAGATTATTACTTTCGGTAAAGAATTATTTAAGTTTCGCAATTTTTCCACCCTAACATGGAGACTAAAAACCCATAACATGTTCAGAAAAAATTCACTGAAAAAAAAATTAAAGTTCCGCAAAGAAGAGCTGAAGAAAACGAACTTGATTATCCCCTTCACAACGTGCAAGCCTTCGAAATTCTGGGTTTTTCCCAAGCTTCAACAGAGATGGAGAGAGAAGAAGATGAACTGTTGGCCCGCGTTTTTTTTGTTTAAAGCTCATTAATGAGAGTTAGCTGAAAAGTAACCTCTATTAAAGAGTTTACAGGTTACCAACAGGTAACCGATAAATGGAGACCATTTTAAGAAGATAAGACAAAAGGTGGGATTTTATTGAGTTAACCCAAAGTTGGGATTTTTTTTAAGAAGACCACCCAAAGGTGGGATTATTCCCATCAATTTTTCCTTTTCTTAAAACCTATCTCTTATCTTTTTTTCAAACCTTATCTCCATCTTTTTCAGACTCTATCTCCGTCTTTTTTACAAAATTTATCCTCATCTCTTTTCTATTTCCTATCATTATCAAATTCTATCTCCATCCATCTTTATCTTCTATCATATCTTTCCATCCCATCGTTTTTTATGCATATCATTTAGGAATTTGTTAGTGTCCATCTTATTGTTAAAATCCGTCCATTTAAGGTTTCTAAGTCCATTAAAAGGCTATCTAGTCCAAGATGTTCTAGGTTTACCCAATTTCTCACCGTCTATAATACTTAACATTGTCTAACTCCATCCATGTTTGAAGTCTTAATCCTTCCTAATTCCATCCAACTAAGTAGTGTAGAGTCATTATAGTTCCTTTTTAGAGGTCTATCATCCATAGAAGTTCATGCATAATAGGAGTCTAAGTCCATTAGAATTTCGTCCATTCTAGAAGTCTAGGCACACTATAGTCTCATGCATATTAGGAGTCTAGCGTCCTTAGAAGTCCATCAAGTCTGAGGATTCTAAAGTCCATGCCTATTAGGATTGCATTCATAATAGAGTCTTTCCTACTAAGGGTGTGCACCGCTCCAGGACCAGGAACCGCAGGACCCGGTGGACCGGAATATGGGATTTTTTTGGACCGAGACCGGTTTCTGGACCTATTTGGACATGTTGGACCGGAATCTATATTTTTAAAAAAAACTTTATTATTTTATTTTATTTTTTTTACTTCATTTTATTTTAATATATTTATAAATTAGATACATTAAAATTAATAATTTAATAACAATAATTCTAAAGTAATAAATAGTAGGTTTTTAACTTTTCTAACTTTCTACCTTTTTAAATTTTTTTTAACATATAAACTTTTTTACTAAAATAATAGAAATTGGTCCAACGGCCTTGGACCGTCGGAAAACCCCGAATCGGGATTTTTTGTGGACGGGGACCGGGACGGAATCTTCGATCCGGTCCGATCTAGATTCGGTCCGACCCCGGTCTTTGCACAACCCTATTTCCCGTATTGCATAGTCCATCATCCATACACTTCTTGCATAACTACGGTTCAAAAGCATCTAGGAGTTCATAAATATTTAGGCGTCTCATTGCATACAACTCTTCATTTCATTTCATGCATTCCGCATTTAGTAATCCTGAACTAAAAGCAATTTGATTCCCTCTTTGGAATTTGTAGGCAACCTTCATAGGTTCGAACACTTTAATCAAGTCATGCATATATGCATTAGTTCTAAGTGCATAAAATAATATCATGCATTCATATAGGAGTAAGTATTCTTATCCTAGCTAGAAGCTTAAAAATTGTAAATTCCTTTGTAAAATGTACATTCCGTTCACCTCTTCTCTCCTTTATCAATCTCAAAGTCTCCATTGATGATCCATGTAGAATTCAATAAACATTGAAATGGGTATTCTATTAAGTAGCGAGCAACAAATTGATGAAATGGCTAAAGATTTGGCCAAGATTACTAATATAATGGAAGAAATAGCTGTAAGGCGTGAGAAGGTCGAGTTTGGTGAATGTCTTGGATTGAAAATAAGATGGAGTGTTGTTCTTAAGGTGACCAATGGCAATTCCTATTATGAGCCCAATGATGACACCAAATGAAGAGAAAACTCCCCCAAAAAATTCTCTCGCAACCAACTTTCCGAAATTCCATCCTACCGATAATCCAAAGTACCAACTAAGGAACTTCCATGCAACTATGATTATCAAATCGGTTGACCCCGAACTATACTCAATGTTATTCCCGGAGGCCTTGGCCTTTTAAAAATGGGTTTTTTTTCCTATACCTAAGCAATCCGAGACGTGGGAGGACATTACTATTCTTTTTATGAGGTATTATGAATCAAACACACATTGCAAAACTCCCTTATAGAACTTGAGGTCCCGAAACAAGATGTAAAAGACAAGGTTCAAAACTTATCCGAATAGGTGGAGAGAGAAATTGACCTATATGGTATCAAGGCTCGCGGAAAAGAGTTGGTACAAATATTTATTTCTAACCTCCTCCCTAAGTACAAAAACCATATGAAATATTTGGGTCTTAGTAGCTTTACAAGGTTGTATGATGTGGGCTTCTAGATTGAGGATGATTTATTAAAGACCATCGAAGGCAATGGCTAAAATGACATTAATGTCATAGAGGTTCCTACTAGACCTCGAAGAAAAAGCAATAGAGTATACCTCACCTGGTATAAGTTATGGGACTCCTTTTGAGCGCCTACATGCTAGAGTAGCACTTTCTCCTATTAAGCCCACTCCATACCCCGACAAAGACAAGAGGGGCCAAATTAGGGACGAAAATGCCTATTGTAAGTACCATAGAGGCAATGGGCATAAAATTACCGGTAGTTACCCATTAAGAGGCCTTATCCAAGACATGATCGATGATGGGAGACTTTTCAATTTATTTTGCAATAAAACATACGCTGAGATTTAAGGTCGCTTGTCACCGTAATGTGGGAGTTTGGATTTAGGATTTCATCTTCTCTTTCTTTTTATTTTATCTCGACCTAGCATAGGACTTTCCTTTATCGCATGTATTCTTCATTTGCAATTAATAAATGAGCATTTATTTTCATTATCTCGTTCTTTAATCCTACATTAGTGAGCATCACTGGAAATCATCATTGTCGCCTTAAAAAGAAATGAATATCTAATTCTAATTCAAATGACTTTTTTTAAAAAAGCAATAAACATAATTCGCATAGAAGAGACATTTCTCCCTTCCCCATGGTCATTTCTCCAATCTTAGTATCCATTTCATCCTCAACACTTAACCTAATTCTTTCTTTAACCTACCTCATGTGAAGTACATTTGACATCAAATTCCACATAAAGGGCAAGCAAAAAAAAAGAAGCAACAACAAAAATGAAGCAGGAAAAACAAAACCAAAAAAGCAAAAATCGAAAAAAGGCAAAAGAAAAGGAATAGGAAAAAAGCAGGTTGCAAATAAGCCCATCAATAGCTTTGTCCAAATATACTTCTTTCCAAATCCTTTATCCACAAAACTTCCAAACCTTCATTTACCAAAGGCCTTGACCTCCATAACCAAACTTCAAATATCACCTTACATTACAAGTCAAACCATACCTCTATTATAAACCTTCTTATAAACAACCCACGACCATATCCCATTTCAAACCTCAAAGACAAACCCAAGCCCGCTAGGTTGAAAACCCGTAAGGGTGATTTTGGCAAAAGTCGGGGATTTTTCCGATCATTCATTAGCTCTGGATTATGGATGGTATGATTCTACTAAAGATACGTAGGAAATCACCTTGAGGTCCGACCACTTCAAACCAAACCACACCACACCAAACCTATATCATTATCCACCCTTTTCAAGACCTCTTTCAAAGTCAACATCAATTATGCCAAAATCATTGCAAGTGGCTCCAAGCCGAAATGTCGATCACCATTTAAAATGTTAAGAGTTATAAGCGGCTTTGATTCCATCATGCATACATAGGTAACCTATTTCGAGGCCCTGACCATTTCAATTCAAAAATATTGCTTTTAGGGCTCATTTGGTCCAATGAAAAAAAGATGATTGTCCATGAATTTCCAATGCTCTTCCCAACCTTTAGATTTATACTTGAGCTTGAACTTGCACGCCTACATTATTGCATGAGTCAATTCTATATGGCTCCACCTTCTTTATTTTTCTTCCCTTTCACTTTATGAACCACGTTATAACCTTTTAAGCCAACCATAGCATAACCTTTTAATGCTCAACGCTATGACCGTGCCTCGGACTATGGATGGTATGATTCTCGCTAATGATACGTAGGGAAACCTCACCTTAAGGTCCGATCGCTTAAAACGGAACCAAACCTACATCATTGTCCATCCTTTTCAAGACCTCTTTCAAAGTCAATATCAATTATGCCAAAATCATTGCAAGTGGCTCCAAGTGAATGTCGGGCCACCATTGAAAATGCTAATAGTTATGATTTGCCTGATTCCATCGTGGATACATAGGCAACCTCTTGTGAGGCCGACCATTTCAATTCAAAAATATTGATTTTTAGGGTTCATTTGGTCCCATGAGAAAAAGATAATCTAGCAAATCCCAACCTTTAGAACAAGATTGGAGCTTGAAGTTGCATCATTCGCCTACCTTATTGCATGAGCCGGGTTCTTTATGGCTCCACCCTTTTCTTTTTCTTCCCTTCCACTTTATTGACCACATTATAACCTTATAAGCCAACCATATATAGCATAACCTTTTAATGCTCAAAGATTACAACCGTGCCTCATCCTTTGAGCGTTTCTTTTTTTTGCCTTAGCCTTTTCTCCTTTTCACCTTAGGAACCCTATATGGGATCTTTGGTCGAAACTTACATTTAACGTGATGAGATATCTTCGAAATCAAGCAATCAAGTCCAGTACTTCGTCAAATCTACCTTCACCGGGGGTTTCATCACAAGTCCACACAGAAAATCATAGCCTCCGGGCCTACTTTGCTAAGAGCTCCATTACGAGTTCATACAAAAAGCATGGAATCTAGTCCCATATAATGCAAGATGATAGCTATTTTATGGGCTAACTTAGGCATGTAGCACACAAAACTCGAATCATATACCACTCAAGCATCACCAAGACTTGTTCGGTAGCACATTTCAAATCGACATAACCTATCAACTTAATAGATCATCTTTAGGGCTTTCCATTTCTTCTTTTTCAAAAACTATTTTCTAGAAAAAAACTTGAGCTTCTAAGAGGAGCAAATAGTATCATATTCGCATTGCATCTAGCTTGCATCATATCATATAATCTCATTAGTCATAGGCTCCTTGCATTAGTCATCGAGTCTCGTCTCATACACACATACACACACATTTTCAAGTCTAGTGTCACACTTGGCACATACCCTTACTACTGTATCCTCATAGTTTTACGTCACCATCACGTCTTATTCTAGCATGTATTATTCCTTGCTCGCTTTTTTAGCGAATGAACTTTTCTAAGTTACTATTTTTCGCTTTTTGAATGAACTTTTTGTAAGTTATTTTCTTCCTTGCTTTTTAGCGAATAAACTTTTGGTAAATTACTCTTTCCTCGTTTATTAGCCAATGAACTTTTAGTAAGTTATTCTCTTTCTCGCTTTTTAGCAAATGAACTTTTGAAAGTTATTATCTTTCTCGGTTTTAGCGAATGAACTTTTCGTAAGTTACTCCTTTCGCACTTTTTAGCGAATTGAACTTTCATAAGTTACTTATTCCTTTCTCGCTTCGAGTGAATGAACTATTCGTAAGTGATTTCTTTCTCAGGCTTTCGAGCAAATGAATTTTTGTAAGTTATTCTTTCTCGCTTTTAAGCAAATTAACTCTTCATAAGTTATTCCTATTTCAATCACTTTCAATCAAATCAATTTATCTTGAATTATCCCTTTCAAGCGAATGAACTTTTGTAAGTTATTCTTTTCTCTCTCGCTTTTAAGTGAATGAACTTTGTTGTAAGTTACTCCTTTCAAACAAATCAATTTTACTTATCCTTCTTGTGAATACACTTTTAGTAAGTTATTCCTTTCTTTTCGTCGTTGAGCGAATAGAATTTTAGTAAGTTAATCCTTCTATCATACACCATACATTGCTAACAAATCTCCTTGAGACTAACTTGAATTGCTTACAGTCTTGGTGCTTATGCTTGTTTTTCTGTACCGATGATAAAAGAAGAATTTTTAGATTGTGAAACATCTAAGAAGGTTCTCTGGCCGTACTCCGTATAATTTGACTTTCGGTTTGCGGACCCGAGTCAAAGTGGGGCTTCTATAGATACTTAAATATGTCTCCCTATTTAAGTAATCAATGATGATAAATATTGTCAGTCCTACTCGGTCCGAACCAAAGGAAAGCAATCCAAAGAGTTAAGGATTTTTCTATATTATACCCTTATGTTTCTTTAATTTTTACGTTGTACCCTAATTTTTTCAAAATTCCACACGGTTCCCCTTAAATTAGCTTTTTTAATGCATAATACTCCCATCACTAACTACGCATTATTTTTTTTTTTTTTTTAAAGTAAATAAGTGTATTCGGGAATAAAAAACATATACAACTCTAAAACACATCCTAGAGGAAGGCAAACTAGACCTGGCAATCGGACCAATCGGATCAGTCGGACCTGACCAATTCAGATCGGACCGTTTTCGAATCAAGTTACATTCAATGGATTCAACCATTGTTCGGACAATTGTATTTCGGATAGGACCGATTTCGGATTATGGTCTCGGATCATCATCGTATCGGGATGCTTTTCGGATCGGATGGTGGATTGTCTCATCTTTTTATTATGTATGGAGTGGTTACTCCTTTGTGTTCGAAGGTTTTCTTTGACTATGAGCGTTTGTTATGTATATATGGAGCCGATACTCTTCGTGCTTTCTAAAGGTATACATAACTAATTTGCATAGTCAAAACTTGTGCCAAAGATTACTTGTGATAATTTTTTTTTATATATAAAAAACGGGTCAATTTCGGTACTTCGGATCAAAGCTTAATGGAAGCGAATAATTTCGGATTGTTTTCGGATCGGGTTACCTTCGGATCGGATTGATTTCTGGATCGGGCAACATCATATCGATTATTCGGATTTCGGATGAGTTTCGCATCAAGACTATTTCGGACCGGTACTGAACGCTTTGGATACCGGATCAAGGTTCGGACTGTGCCCGGTTCGGACCCAAATCGGACTTACGGATCAGATATATTGGACCGAATTTTCGAATCGGGACCAACTTTGTCGGTCTAGGCAAACCAACTAGGTTTGATTCCCTAAACCTCTAGGACGACAAACTAGCCTAAACAAGGCCATCTATAAAATAGTTTCATTTCGCTTTTTGTTATTTAGTGGAATAAATCGACATATAAATAATTATTGTAAATGTTAAATTATATATGTATAAGTTAAATTAGTGTCACTAGATTACAAAAGGTAGTTGAAATTAATGACGTCTTAATTTATGTGGGGTATTATGCATTAAAAAAGCTAAGTTGAGGGGCTTTTTGTAGAATTTTAGAAAGGTTGGGGAACAACGTTAAAACCGAAGAAACCACAAGGGTATAAGTCGTATAACAAAGAAAAAAAAACCCAAGAGTTAAAGGCCAAAATCATTTAAATGCCCAAAGTCCTTTTTCCAAATAAGAAGGTTCTAAGCCAATTTTAAAGGGCCCAATTAATTATTCATGATAATTAATTGAATTTTTCAAATGGTCCAATTAATTGTTCATGATAATTAATTGAATTTTCAAATAAATATTTTTTATTAAATGATTTCATGAAAATCAGATTTTATCTACTAGATAAATGATTTTCGGTTTTAAGTGATAATATTTGATAAAGGATCAAATGAATCTTTTTAATTTGGATAAAAAATAAAACCCGGGCGGATCCGCGATTGCTTTTCACGCAGCCTTATTGCATTTAGTGCACTATTTTGTACACTCGCCATCGTCGAACAATCAACAAAAAGAGAAAATTGCAAAAACCTATACACCGACACAAACCACCCGTGGGCCATGCCAGACCCGCGCTGTACACAAGAGGAGTGGGTTGCGGGGCACGAAGTTGTGCGATAGGCGCCCGAGTGGTGCCTGGAGCGCACAGCTAGTACGTGCATTGCACGTCTTTCTTTTTATCTTGTAACGTGATTTTCGGGATCCTAATTTCTTGATTTACCTATAAATACCTTGTATTTCCCCGATTTTAAAAACGGATTTTCCACCCATTATTCACCATATTATCCCTCTAAACACTCGACTCATATACTCCAAATACACTATGCCCACATATTTCAAACATTCATACATCCTCCAAACTCCATTGATTCTCTTTCAAGCTCCAAGGATTGGTTTTTCGAAGGTTGTTATTCCTAAGACTAAGACGATTTTTTGTTCCGAGGATCCTTTTTTTATTCAATTCCTCATTAATTATTTGAAGTTACTAAATTTGTTTTTATGATGTTGATCTATGAAAGATTCATGCTTTGTGTATATTCTAATCTCCTAATTATATTTTATGTATTTTTGTATATAATCATGGTTATTTATTTATTACTTTCATCACCTTCATCATGTTTATTTTGTTAATCAAGACCTAAATAAATATTCTCATGTCTAATAAGATAATTTGGACATCGATTTAACAACTTATTAATTTGATTGCTAATGAACATATTGCAAAAATTAGTCTTTTGTTTTTAATGAACCAATCGAGATTAATTTGAAATGTTTGAAATATATTGTTTGGTTGTTTCTTTATATTAAACTAGACTATGAATCGTATTTATTGAGAGACCATCAATGGGCGAATGTGATTCATGATCATATTTGTAACCTCACCCTTAAACTCAATTTTGGGTTCATTGACTAATTATGAAGTCATAACGGGGAAATCTACATTGGATAAATCCCTTTATGAATGTCCCTTTGGTTTCCCGAATATCAAATTAGGTTTATGAGTCTTCTTTTGAATACTTATTGGCGACTTCTTTACAAAACGTTTTTTTAGAACTAAAACCTACTTTACAATGAGGTGTCAATTCCGCTCTTTACACCGCATAGGCTTAAAGTACTGCCTACATGGAGCCATTTTTCTAACCCCAACCATATTTATGATCGAGGACCTTTTCAAGGACCTCAAAATGTCTTTGATGGCTCCTGGGTAGTTAAGACCCTCTAATTGCCCGAACATGCCTTATTTGGTCGTTTTTGCATCTTTCAATTTTCGCCACAAAATTTTCGAAGGCCACAATATGCTTGTTCTAGGACATCACAATATGCTTTAAATGGCCTTCCATGACCTATAGATACATCACATGGGGTTAGTACCCGGGCCTCTATTTGAAAGTGTGTAAATGATATTTAAAATTGGCTATTTTGGTTCCATTTATAGGCTTTTCTTACCGGCATTGTTTTGTTATGTTGGGACCTTCCCAAGGGCCTTAAAATGCCTTGGGATGAATCTCGTATTGTTTTTGTAGCTGGTCGCGAACATTCATAACTTTATTCTTGTGTGTATGTTCGTTGCCTTGCTTCATACTATAATCCCATACTTAGCCTTTCCCTTGTAAAAGATTACCTCCACAATTAGCATTGAAAGAATATGGGATCCCTTATGAGCCAGTATGAACATTATATAAGAGTGAGGGTTATAAGGGGAGGAATGAACTGAAGCAACATATAGGCGAGAATCCCCAAGTTAAATGAACGACGCATCAAATACAAACATTTTTAATTGTCGAGAGTTTCTCATACATATTTGATAATGTTTTTATCCAATCCACCCTCTTTTCTTGATTATTGACATTAAAAAAGCAACACTCCTAACTAAGGTCGACCTCACAACATCAAAGGCTTGTCAAACTTCAATCTTCAAAAACACTAGTTATCGTAACTTAAAAACATATCGAGAATAATAAGCATATATAGTAGTGTGCTTTGTGTTAATAGATTGAGAGAATAGTGACTTGAATATATGCTTATTATTCGAATATGATGGACTTATAACGATTCTTTATTAGAAGTATGAGATTAGTCTTTAAGTCTTGATGGGATGTTGATACTATTTCAAATCACATGACTTGAGTGGAAGTTACAAACCCTTTTCTAAAAGATGAGGTTAGTTTCATTATTCATTATGGTGCTACAATTGATTGAAGCAATTAGTTGTCAGAGAGAAACGCTCTAGGTTGGTTGTGAAAAAGATATTGTCTCATTTTTGTTCTTCATCTAATCATGATAACATTTTACCAATATATCAAACAAATTGACAATCTGCAATAGTGCACCCAACTAAGTAGTTCAGCTCAAGCATAATCCTATTACTTGACCAGGAATTTTCATTATATTCCAATTACTTGATCGGGAATTTTCATTATATTAAAAAAATCAAGGAAAATTTCCAATGATAGGCTTCTATTCTTGAGAATTCCCAATGGTAGATCCAACTTGCTTTTTTCCCATTGTCGGGCCTCGCCTTCCTAATTTACCCAAAATACCCAAAATTAGCTTTATTGAGGCTTAAATGTTAATTTCATTTTTAGTTTTAATCTCCTGTTAAGTTTTGCCTAACTCCTACTAACCATGGTTTATTTAGGTCTAGACTCCTAACCGACTAACAAAAATTTTCATAAATCTATACCTGATGGTAATTAAAAAACATGGAAGTATATATTACTACTTTATTAGTAGTGTAAATTGAACAGTGATAGCCATAAATCTATACGGATGGTTGTTGATAAATAAAGAAGATCCAGATTTATTTATTTACAGATTCATCTATAAGTAAATGAGTAATATAATCACAAGCATGTCCATTTCTGTAGTTTGATAGTTCTAGAATCACTACAAGAAAATACGATATCAACGACCGCTTAAAGCCGTCGTTGATAAATAGGGAAACAAGCCTTTAAACAATCAACGATGGTCAACTGGTCGTCGATCGACAAGTCGTTGTATCGATGGTTCGTTGTTTTAGGAATCAACGACCATCTGGCCGTCGGTGCCAATATCAACAACGGTTTCCTTACTTACCAGCGACTGTTTTGAAAACCGACGTTGATTATATGCCACCTACTGTTTGGGAGTCGCCGAAACAACGAAGGTTCCGAACATACGTTAATTTAACTGAGGTATTACCCGTGGCAAGGGACGGCCGGTGTACGGTGGTGTTGCCCACCTATATCTCAAAAACCCAATTTTTAGGGTTTCATGAGTAACAAAAATTTAAAAAAAAATGAAACATGAAGATTCAGGAATTACCGGCGGCAAGGAGAGCGAAAATGGGCTGTCGCCGGTCGTTGGAGGAAGGTGGAGGTCTGACCTTAGCCTTCAATGGCTTCTTCAATTCGCGCGCCCTCCTCTCCCTTTTGTATTTTGAAAATGAAATGAATACAGTCGTTTAACAACAAAGAGGAGGTCAACTTTATTTTAACTCTTTTTCATCAGCAACCGCTTAATACAGTCGCCTAAGCTAAAAAAAATCTAAAGTTTAAAATAATAAAATCAACGACCGTTTATTCGTTGTTGTGCACTGTAAAAGCAGTCGGTGGCAACGACGGCTTAAAAAAGTCGTTGTTTTGAATAATAACGACCGTTATTATAGCCGTCATGTGAAGTAAGCCGTTGATTTAGCCTTTTCTTGTAGTGAATGATTAGAAATAGTGTAAGTGTTGATCCTTGAATATGATTTAAGGGCATCGTATAATCACATCCTTATGCATCGTGAGACTCTAGAGTCCTTATCTGTGACAAGAAACGGCCTCGCATCATCACGGGCTCGTAGAAAGTGCAAAACTGTGGAGGTCATTGGAAAAATTTGAGATCCAATTTACCGGTTGTTAGGAGTCTAGACCTAAATAAACCATGGTTAGTATGGGTTAGGCAAAACTCAACAGAAGTATTAAAACTAAACAAACGTTTAATCATCGATCATTAATGCTATTTTTGGGTAAATTAGGAAAACTAAGGCCTAGCAATCGGAGAACAGATAGTTGAATCTACCATTGGGAATTCTCAAGAATATGACCCTATCATTGGAAATTTCCCAAAAATCAATGGTTATAAATTGGAAAATTTGTCAGAAACCACCTTTTATAATCACTTTTTTGTGACAAACCACCTTTTAAAAAAAATTGGTTAATTAGCCACCCTTTTGGTTCTTTTTTTTTTGTTGGAAGCCACCACTTGCCGGAATCCAGGCGTTGACCTCGATTTTCCGACGTTGACCATCGATTTTCGCCATCTTCCCCCTTTATCCAAGCAACCCACCCTCCCCCCTCGCATCCCCGACAACCCACCCTCCCCCTCGCATCTCCCGACAACCCACCCTCCCCTTCGCATCCCCCGACAACCCCCTCCCCCTTGGAACCCGCCGGTAAACCCCCCACGACCATCCCCACCCTCCCAGCCCTAAGCCCCTCTCTCGCCTCGCATCCCCCGACATCCCGTGTGGAAGAAATGGCGAAAATTCGGAAAAAAAATGGCGAAAATCGATGGTCAACGCCGGAAAATCGAGGTCAACGCCGGATTCCGGCAAGTGGTGGCTTCCAACAAAAAAAAAGAACCAAAAAGGTGGCTAATTAACCAATTTTTTTTAAAAGGTGGTTTCTCACAAAAAAGTGATTATAAAAGGTGGTTTCTGACAAATTTTCCTTATAAATTTATTAGTTTGGCACATATTTGAATTGAAAGTGCTTGGTTTTATAGTCACCAAACAAATTAGGGTAACTCGTTCTTTCCGTCTGTCAAACAAATTGATTCTACCTGGTTTTGCAGTCATCAAATTAATTATGGGCATATTCTTTCTTTCTGCTGGACAAAAATCATGTGGCCGACTTCTTTCCATCCCCTAGCAAATCATTCTTGGAGATAAGAAATCATAATCGATCTTAGACTTTTATAACCACTTGAAAATTTTAAATTGAAGACATGAAAAGGTTTAGGGATGTTTACAAAGAGGGGAGTTTAATCTATTTCTAATTATATCTATTTTTTATCTTCAAATATATTAGATATTAAAGTATATTCTAACTCAGTTTCGAAACATGTTATGAACGCCAAATATACTAATTTTAATCGCAAAGGATTTCCTAAAATGGTGATTAAAAAGATATTCTCGTATTACATGGTGCTCAATAAAATATAATTCCGTCAATCTGATATTCGCATAGGTCAGGATTTTGGTTCATACTATTGATTTAAAAAAATTCTTGTTCTAGTGTTCAACAAAAAGTAATACCGCTCGTAATCACGGTGTTCGCGTATTAATGGGTTGCGCATTCGTTTCTATTAAAAAAATTATGATATAGTAAAACAAGCTATTGGTTCAAAAAATAACAAAATTTTACACTATATATACAGCAACTTGTGGCATTCCAAAGGATAATGGAATATAAACATGCATACTTTTTTTTTTTTTGAGGGGAAATAAACATGCATACTTTAATACGTTCTCACTTTGTGCTAACGATTTTTTAGAACTTTGTGCGAATGATTTCCTCACATATTAATAAAATCCACCAAAATCTCAGTTTACTAGAGATTTGTTTCAACGATAAGATTTTGTAAAGTTTTAACCTTTCTTACTTCCTTTATTTCTTCCTCCTCCCTTTCCCTAGTTTATAAAGCTTCAACCCATGTTTATTTGACCAACTAATCTAGTTGTTGCGGTCACTGGTTAATCTTAAAAAGACAATTTAAAAAGGATTATTTTGGAATAATTCATAGTTGGACTTATTATGTAAAGGCTCTCCGTTATATGGATGATTCTTGTACATTTTTCCTAAGTTATAGCAAATCTAAGTAAGTTTTGATAGCTTTCATGGTCAACAAGTTCACATTTAGTCAATTTTTCGGGATAATCTTAAATTTAGATCCGTTAAGTTCATGGCTAATAAGTTCGTACAAGTTTGAATAACTTAAGTCAAATATAGGGTTAGAAAAACACTGTTAGTTAGCTAGAAACATGCTTATATTAATGGTCAAACTTGTGTGTGTACCATATATAAAAGACAATGTGGTACGAGTAAATAATGGACGCAATAGTTGTGCTTAACTTTGCCACTACTTACGTATCCTACTTTTTCACTCTATATATTTAGAGTGTGTTCTCTTGATGACCTTAAAAAAAATATTTTTTAATAAGTTCATATAAGTTCCAATAATTTCAGGATAAGCTCAAACAAATTATAATAAGTTCTAACATTATATAGAGTAATTTTCTATAGTTCCAATAAGTTTATATATCGGGTTCCAAATAAGTCCGGACTACCAAATATGGTAGTTTAGATAAGTTCTAAAAAATTATGTGACGAGAATGCACGCTTATACTCATATATAAATATAAATGTAATTATGTAAAATGATATTATTGAGCATGTATAAAAGTACATTTTCAAATTATTATCTATTTATATTTGTGCTAATAATAAAAAAAGACATCAACAAGTTAAAGTATTCTATTGACAAGGATGTAAATGACATTAAAACTTCTATTTCATAAAATGGTACTATATTTGTTCGATAGTATAGTTCTCATTTCTTATTTTTCACGAGAAATAAGAACAAGTGGAACATATCACAATTTATATTTAATGTTGTACTTGTATCGGTAATAAAATGGTTTTTCCTATTTTTATTGTAGCAAAAAAAAGGGTTCTGCTATATGCAACCCTTGTCCCTTAGGGTTGCATATAAGACATAAATACACTACCTAAAATGGGAATAAGTTGTGAATTTATGGAAAAATTATGCATCAACCGATGTAATAAATGATCAATGAATGCATATATTTTCCATTTTTAGTTTCTTATATGCCGCCCCAAAGGGTCGCATATAGCTTTTCCAAAAAAAAAAAGCAAAACAACATCAATTGAAACTTTTGGTAAATTGCCCTGATTGTTTCAACCAATAGAAATAACTTAAATGATAAAAAATAATCAATAGAATCACAAGAATATAAATAATTAAAGTCGAAAGATTTGAAGTAGGAACAATTTTTGAGACACCTAAGAAGGAAAATAGAAATATATATCATGGGACGAAGAGAGTGTTAGTTTAGAAATTCATGACAAAATCATATGTCGATCTATAGTTATTAATTCCAAGTTGTATTGTTCAATGCGTCCACTTTTAACTTTTATATGTAGCACTAAAAATTGCGAATATTATTTTACACGACCCTTATAATTGATATATGCGGGCATATAAGAAGCTAAAATTGAGATTATTAAGCACTAAATTAATAACATCAAACGACTTGTGATTTTGTCATAAATTTCTAAATTAATACCAATTTAG
The DNA here is from genome assembly GCA_947648045.1 of Beta corolliflora. NCBI lineage: Eukaryota > Viridiplantae > Streptophyta > Magnoliopsida > Caryophyllales > Amaranthaceae > Beta > Beta corolliflora. The sequence continues at coordinate 738,754 of CANSZD010001702.1, forward strand.
AAAATGTGTTTAGTACTTATTATTACTCCCTCCTTTTTTTAATTGCTATATTTTCCTTCAATGGTTGTTTTTTATTGCTAAATTGTTTAAACTCTCTTTATTTGAGGTATTTGGCCCACCAAAAAGAATACTTATTATTATTTGTTTTCTTTTTTTCCACCAAAAGACTACTTTTCACTTTTTCCACCAAAAGTACTACTCACTTTTCCCTATTATTTTACATGAATGATTCAAAAGCGCCATCGAAAAAGGTTGAAAGCTGACATCGCTTAAACTCTTGTCTATAATATAACGTGAAGAATTAAAAATGGATGGAAGAACTCCTAAAGCCTACATATATAAGAAATCATCAATAAAAATTGAAAGGCATATTTCAATAATCAGAGTTTAGTACTATAATCAACTTATGGGTAAAAAATCAACTTATCATAATATGGAACTAAGAAGAAAATCACTGATCAAGACAAGAAAAGTAAATTGTACATTTCCCAAGGTAAAGAGCAACTAATAATGACGCAATTTAAGGGAAATGACTCAGATTAATTGCTTAGACCGCTGACGTACCAACAACCAAAAAGAAACTGGAGGACACATGTCGAATTACCAGTGGTAAACACTTGACAAATTTGAAAGTAAGTAATATAGCTTTCATGGGAACTCAGCATGGAGTCTCAACAGATAAAACATCGTTGGATTAGCACGAGATTTGACTAATAACTGCCACCTCCCGTTTTCGACAAAGCAACACATATCTATGGTCATTTGTTCCCTTTCAAAGAAAATATTCACAATAGAGAATTGTGGTTTGGTTAAACAAAAAACTTCAACCCTTTAGAGAGCTGATACACATATACAAGTGTTTTCATTGCTTGTAGCTTATGAGGTCCCAAAGGCCAAATCTGCTAATTTAAAATTTTAGTTTGAATTTCATGCCAAATTTTTGAATGCTTTTCGAATACGAGGATGGATAAATTGAGGAGTAATATGGGCAACCGAGGAAATATTCCAATCACCATCTTTTATCAAATGACTAATCCTTTAATATTGCATTTGATTGAGAATATGGATAAAATGTTAAAATAGAGAGGCTTTTTACCAATCGATTAGTGGTACTAAAGGGAAGTATTAATGTTGTTTCCAGTTCTCATGATAAGGCCCTTAATGTCCCCAGATGTAAGAGGAGGATGGGCTTGGAATGCATACTCCAAAAAGTTTGATCTATTTAGATACTCCATTTGATTTTAAAGATTTGAACCCAAAACTTAATAGGGCTATAAATGATTTTCCATTGTAACTAATTTGCCATGAAGGCAAGATTCCAACATCTCTGTTGTGTAGGGTGTTAATGCCAGACAGTGTAAGCTGGTATAGGGTGTATGCTTGTTTTTGTTGATTGTGTCTTCTTTTTTTGTTCTTGTGGCCGAGTCTTCTAGAATCTCCAACTCCATCTATCAACTCACCGAGTATCGATCAACTCAATCGGTATAACTCTTAACTTACATGAAGGATTTTGAAGTTTAGATATGAAAAGGTAGATCGAAAAAGGAGATAGATGTTAGTGGCGTGAAAATAGGAGGAGGTGAAGTTGATGGGTTAATTAGGGTTCAGTTATAAAGAAAGTGATTAGTATAGTTGAGGGATTTTCGAAATCTAAATAGGAATATATAATTCATATTGAGAAATTTTACACAACGGTTGGTTAATTCTTTTTATTTTATTTACCAAATGCCTTTTGTAACACTCCGGCCAAGGGGTGTTACATCTTTTATCCAATAACACAATTATTTATTTACAAAACTTTCGAGATTTTGTTCAAATTTTATGTGTGTGTGTGATTTTCATGTTCCCAAACATTACTAAGACTCATATAATACTTACATAATAAAAATTAAACTCTTAACTTTTAGTCTCATGTCTACTTTGTTGAAGCTTTTTTGTGAGTAGCTTCATTTGTTCCAAAATCTTGGAACTCGGGGATCGCAAACATACAAGAACTTGAGAGCTTCCTTAATGCTCTTGGTCTTCATGGTAACTCGACCTTCATAGTAACATAAAGTAGGTCTTCATATAGTTTTACTTGAACTTGCATGGACTTTTAGAAACATGATATTGTATACAACATGTGATCGCATCTTGTCCCTAGGAACTTGTTCTAACGAGTTCCAATTCTAAAACTCATAAACTCACTTTCAAATCTACACATTCTTAAAAAAGTCATTAGGAACTAAGTTTACTTGTCATCATAAAAACCTTGTAGAGCACCACTTTAACTTTCTCCAATCTTTCTTACTCATGTATTTACATCTTTCTAGTCTCAAACACCCTAAACACGTATATTAAGGGGGATGTTACATACCACCCTAGTATTACCAATTGTTTCCCTACTTTTTCGAAATAATTCTTAACATACCTCCACCTCCACTCCTCCCTTCTCTCTTATTCACTTCACACCTCCTTCTATCTCTAAATATCACCACTATTCACACCATACCACCACCATTCCCCACCAGTCGAGTAGCGTCCGACTATCCAGAGTCACCGCTAAAAGAGAAGTCGATTGGCGTTGCCATAAAAGGTGTCCATTCAATCCTCCTTGTGGACTTAGAAAATGTCAGACGTCTTTCTTTTTCTTGGACCTGCACACTTAGGCAAAGATGTCAATTAAAGACGTCTCAACCTACGTAGTGATGCTATCACTAGATGTTTCAGCCAGAAATACATCATTCAATGTTGTCTTGACCTAGATTCAAGCGTCAAAAAAGGTGCCTATACCTAGGCTAAGGCGTCCTTCATAGATGTCTCAGCCATAAAGAAATTCAAAGAAAACGTCATCACCATGGTTACACGTCTCCTCTAGATGTTCATACCATCGTATGTACGTCTTTTAGAGACGCCTCCACCATGGTTCAACCGTTCAGAATAAACGTCTCACCCTTGGATTTGACATCTGGTAAAAACGTTGCGACCACAGTTTCAACATATTTTTCCGATATTCCTACCATGGTGGTGACGCTCTTTAAATCGCCTGTGACCTTTTTGGAAAAAATACTTCATATGTTCCATAGTGTAGACACATAATCGTGTCTCCCCATTTAAGGATCCAATGATGAAACATACAGCGACATTAGTTGACGCGACTCAACGGAAGAGCAATCTAAAGAACCATTCTAAAATGTGTTTCGAAATGATATTCTAAAGCCCAATTAATTGTTCATGATGATTAATTGTATTTCGAGCCCATAAAATGTTTTAAATCCAATTTAAAAGCCCAATCAAATATTTATTATTTTAATAGATATTTTTCATAAATATTTTATTTTCTTTGATAAATAAATCGGATTTTTAATCCGTAAAATTCCATCTCGGAATATGCTCGAATATTCCGGAATATGCGCCGGACGCGGGGGCTGCGCTCGGCGCCACGTGCATCCATCACATAGGCCGGAACGCGTCGGGCGAGCCAATGAGCGCCCGACACGTAGAATTTGTGACCCACACAGAGTCCTCCGTCTCGACGCAAGTCTTGTGTGAGACGCAACTTTCTTTTTCTATCTTTTCAAAATGCTTTTACACGTGCCTAAACCGGATTGGGCTGCGTCGAGCACACCAATGTGCGCCGACGCATGGCACCGCGCCGCCATGTAGGCCCGTGCCTCGGCGTAGGGCTTGCGTGGAGCGCAAGTTTTGTTTTCCCTATAAATATCCGAAATTTCCCGAATTACGGACGGCTTTTCATATTATTATTTCACGAATACAAAAACTTACGAATACCTCTACAATACACTTCAAATTCTCAAATACTCAAACACTCAAATACTTTCAATACTTTCAATCAATTCTTAATCACCTTTGCGTTCTTGGTTCCACGATTGCTCCGCCTAAAGATCGTTGCGCTCCTCAATCTAAGCCGCATAGGTATAATACCCGAGGATCCTTAAACAAATCATTTTTATTTTGAAGTTACTAATAGTTTTCTCTCCTGATGTAGATCTTTAAGTAATAATCGTTCTACTGTATATTCTAAACCTTTCTCTTTCTATTTATTTTTCATATTATTATCATGCCTGCCTGAACATTCTATGCCTATTATATGATTGTCTTGCTTTCTTTTGCTTCTATCACCCACATGTTATTTTTTTAAATCCAAACCTAAAGAACTGTTCTAACATTAATCAGATTAATTTGGACAACTTGCTAGGTTCCTTGTAATACTGATTGCATAATAACTTGTCACTGAAAGTTAGTCTTTTTATGTGTTTCCTGAACCAATTTAGACTAAATATTTTTTGGGTGCTTAAAACGTTTTATGATTATTCTTTGGCATAAAATGCGTAATGAATGGATATTTAGTAGAGGCCAACTTTGGGCGAATGTGGTTCATTATGACTATATTCGTACCCTCACCCCCGAACTCAATCTTTGGTTCATTTTGACCGTCTATGGAGTCAGGATGGGGAAATCTACATTGGTTAAGTCCCTAATTTGTCCCTACGGTTTCCCACATCCAATTAGGTTTATGATTCTTCCTAAAAAGAATTGTTGGCGACTTCTTTCAAAACATTTTTAATAAAACCTTTACAATGGGGTAGTCAAATCTAATACGCGCTCACACCGCGTAGGCGAAATAAAAACACGCCTACAATTTGGCGACTTCACTGGGGAGGATTTAAAAAAAAAAAAAATTTAATGATTGGGTGAAACTCGAAAAATACGATTCATTCTTATTTTTATTCCTTTGAATAATATACAGTTTTGCATATGCATGGCTATTGTTCGGCCACTATAAGGACAATCTACCTTACCTCATTAGCACATGTTCTATGTGTGAGGTCACCCGGGGTTTGCGCTTTGTCCTTCCAAAAGCTTCCTAAGCGATAGTGTTGGATCTTAGTCATAAGCAAACCTACCCAACCATGGCATTATTCTCTTGTTCCCGACTTGAGGCGGAGTGCGTCTTACACGTGGCCACCTCTTTAGCGGGGTACGAAGCGTGGGATCAATCTCTTAGTCATGGACCCTTTTCAGACTGAACCTAAACCTGACCAATAGTTTCAAACATAGAACTGGACTTTAGGTTGGAACTTTTGCATCCATGTTATATGACATTTGCCTGTAATTGCAATTCTTGCCTGTTATTATTCTGTCAAATTGTCATTATTATGCGTCGTTCCTAAAACCGCGTCTAAAAACAAGAAAAATTCATCAATCGGCCAATTCGTCTCCTAAATCCCCGAAAAACGTGTCGGGGAGTAGTGCGCCAAGCGCATTATGTTGCGCCTGGCGCACCATTCCCGCGCCAGACGCACAACTGTGCGGCACGCAGTCTGTGCATCGCACGCTTTTCGTCAATTTAGCCGTCGTAATTGTCGATCCTATGTTCAGTCCTATGTTTGGCTATATGCATCCGCGTAATACATGGTCTAATTAGAGGTCTCACCTAATCAATCATTCAAAAAAAGGTGTTTTCATGCAAGGTCGAGTCTGTCCTAAAAAAAATGCATCTAAAGGGTCATTGTAGAGCTAGAGTTGTCATGCATGTCTACCTCTTCCAATTTCCTCCCTGCTGTTCAACAAGTCTTTCCTATCATTCTTACCCTACCATATTCAATCAATTTCAAAAAAATTTACATCTTTTCAAAATTAATCCTACACCCGTGTCTATTCTACCTTTTTCAAAAAGCATTTACTAATCACCATCATACCACGGCATTTAAAAAAAAAAATTATCTTCAAAGTCAATCCATCATCTTTTCCTAACAAAAGATAAAACAAGGGGTTCCTTTCAAAAACGAATTTCGAAAATTTTTAAGCCTTATCCAAACACCTTCAATCCAATCCGATCCAATCGACCCAATTCACTTGCATTCATTCTAGGTAGGGCTGAGCAACATACCGGTCCAGACCGGAATTTGGACCGGTCCGGACCGGAACGGAGATTCCGGTCCGGTCCTCGGTCCAAAGAAAATGTTGATTCCGGGTTTCCGGTCCGGTCCGGGCAAAAACCGGAATCCACCGGTCCAGACCGGAAACCCGGTTTTAATTTAAAAAAAATTTTTGACTTAAATGAGAAAAGTAAAAAAGAGGGGCTGCTGGGTGCTGGCAATTTTGTTTGAAACCCTAGCTTTCATTTCTCTCTCTCTCTCGGGTTTCATTTTCCCCAAACCCTTATTTCTCTTTCCTCTTCGGTGACTCCTCTCTCTTCCTCTTGCCTTTGCTGCTGTTCCGGCCACCAGCCCTGCCTTCGCCGGCGTTTCCCAGCTCGCCGGAGCTTTCGTTTCTTGCCGGTCTTGAGGCTTGCCGCCCGGTTGTAAGGCGTTGTTGTTGTTTTGTTTCTTGTCGTTGGTGCAACATCGAGCGGTGAGCCACCAAAGTGAGTAAGTGACAAAGTTTGCCTCTTTGTTCTATTTTTCTCTTTCCTCTGGTTCGCGGTTGTGTTGTTGGGTTTGCTGCTTCTTCGTGACTCAGATGCACGCACGTTTTGTTTCGTTTTAGTTGTTGTAGAAGATGAGTTCCATTTTTGTGTAATTTTTTTTTTTTCGTTTTTTGCTCAATTTTGTTTATCATCTTTTAATTGTTGTTGTGTTTTTCTTTTTTCCCTTTTTGTTTTAATTTCATAATTTCATAACCATGGCAGAAACCAGAAAATACAGTGAAATTGTTTTTTTTTTTTTAATTTGAAAAAAATTAAAAAACAAGTCCAGGTCCAAACCGGACCGGACTGAAAAATCGGGTCCGGGTCCAGTCCTGACCTGAATCGAAAGCAGTCCGGTCCAGTCCAAAATCGCTCAATTCCGGTCCACCGGTCCCAGTGGGCCGGTCCGGGTCCGGCTTCCGGACCGGTGCTCGCCCCGATTCTAGGCCCATATGCATTAGAGTCCATTTTGCATTCATATAAGGCCCATCAAAATTTGAGTCCATGCATTTATATTAGGCCCGCTATCATTAGAATCCATCTTAGGCCCATATAAGTCTAGTTCAAGTCAAAGCTAGGCCCATTTGCATCTCTACGTGAACCCCCAGTTTATGTCAATCCCAGTCGACTCCAAATCTAGTCTCAGTCCATTCCATTCTAAGTCCAATCCTAGTCTATTTCCACTTCGTCAAGCCCATATGCATCTCCAAGTCTATATCAAACCTATATGTTAATCTAATCCAAACTTAGGTTCATGTAGGCCCTAGTCAAGTCCAATTCCTTGCGAAGTTCATAATAGCCCAAATTCCTCTAAAGTCCGGCTTGCTTGCTCACCCATAAGTTCAAGGTCTAAGCATTCCTTAAGTCCATAAGCATAATATTGTTGTGTCTAGCCTGCTTGCTCACCCGTAAGTTCAAGGTCTAGCATTGTAACGCCCCGACTTTCATACATCCTTATTAAGTTAATTAATCAGGATTAGCAGCGGAAGACCTAGCTTAGTCGGCGTGTTACCGCCGTACTTTCCACTAGGGGAAAATTCAAGGCGTCATTTAACATCGGCTTACGGGGACACTACTTTAATTTGTCACTCTTTTAAAGAAACACTATAATAATAGACTAATATTTTCTAGAAATTTCAGCAGAGTTTCCTTTGTAAATTGGACAACCCAAAATGGGAAAATGTTTGAGAAACCTGTTACAAATAAAATATTTCCAAATCCATAACTCAACACTTTCGCGGAGCAACAGCTAAAGGGAATCAGGAGCACTATTGCTCATCTAGAACTAGAAATAAAACTAAATCATTAATTATTATCTAATGCAAAGTGGAACGTCATCGCCTCAAAAGAAACGTAAAAAAATCATAACAGAACTCTTAGCACGTAACTGCTTCTGTAACACCCCGTAATTTTCACCCTTTATTTTTGGTGTTAGTTTATTTTAAAATGATATTCTTTTCGTAAAAAAATAAATAATTTATTATTTTCTCTAGATCAATGATTTTTATTCTTTATAATTTGGGAGCCGAATTATTATTTTATTATATGGTGTGTTAATGTGTGCATTATATTTATATTTATAATATAATTTATTAGAATTATTTTCATTATTAAGTATTTTCAAAGTTTAGGCGCGATTTAAGAATTAATCGTTTTATCGCGTAGCGGGTTTTTGAAGCATGGACCCTTGTTGATTTGGGCCGAAATTTTTGTTGGTGTGTTGGGCTTGACAGCCGGCCAAGGAGATGGAGAAGGAGAGCTCCTCTTCTTTCTTTTCTTTATATTTTTCCTTGTGACTCTTGGTAGCTTTGTAACTCCTATAACCCCCTAATCATTCTCCTTCATTAAAACCCTTTTATTTCAACCATTAAACATCCATAAAATTCTGATCTTTATTCATAGAAGTTCAGCATCATTTGCATTAAAGCCTCACCGTTTTTCAAGAAAAGGAAGAGAGAAAAGGAAGAGGAAAAGAATAGAAAGTTTCAACCCGGTTTTTCCTGTCGCACCTTCACGAAAATAACCGTAGCCGGAGATCTAACCGTTGGATCGTCTTTATATTTGGACTCAACGTTTATAACGTCTTCTATATTCTGACTGGAGCGATTGAGAATCTGAACTTTTGATCATCGGGAATCATGGTCGTAACAGAGCATTGCGAAACAAGAGTTTTCAACGTTCAAGAAGAAATGCTTAGTGACTTGTTGCTACAATTCTCGTTTGTTATGCCTTGGGGTTAGAAGAGGATTTGGATTGCATGCTTAACTTGTGATTGTCTCTTTAGACTCAGCTCTCCTCCCGACGATCCAGGTAACTAGTTGTTATCTTAGAACCATAGTGATTAGGGTATTATTCGGTATTAGATTAATACGTTAGGAATTATCTAAAATACTTTTTGAATGAGATTTTTTGACGAAATTTTACTTGAACATACGTGACACATGCTATGTGAATACTGTGTAGAGAAAAATAATTTTTGCATGATTTTTAATATTTATTTGATTTAATTAGTATTTTGTGCGTTTATGGCTAAATTTCATAATAATTATGGAACGACTGTTGAAATTGATGAAATCATTTTTATTAGATCATGTAACATGCGTATAATGTATTCCTTGACTTAGAATAATTTTTATCTACTGTTTACTGTTTTAATTAATTTATATATCTGTTTTTGTAATTTCGGTTCTGTCAGTATATAATTCATGAAAATTATTTTTAGAGGCAGAAAAATTAATTTGTTTGCATAATATGTATTTCCGTGAGTTTTTACATGTTATGTAAATTTTTGGTAATTTTTGGGCGTCTGTTTATATTTTTAATTATTATAATGGCTTATTTGAGGAATCTGTATATTAACTGTTAAAATACTTTTTGAGTCCGAAAATTATAAATAAAAATTGTACCATGTCAGTAGAGCTATTAGGGTTATATGATAATTTTTGTGTGATTTTAATGCTCGAATTTGTTAGTTTCATAATTATTATGGTGTTTTTGTGATGAAATTGAGGATACACTTTTAAATTGTTTGAAGGCTTGTAAATCAGATATAATTTATAATTTAATATATTCTGGGTTTCTGATTTTCAGTAGTATACAGTATGCATCATTTTGGTAACCACATGTTTAGGTTTGATTTATGGAATAAAATGATTTAATTGTTATTACTCTTTTAATGAATATGATTCGAGTTAATTGGTGATGTATTTGTGATTGAGAGTGGTTGCTGTAAAAACCAGTATATTGTCATTTTTGATGTTTGGGAATGTTCAAGTGTTATTGTGAGAATTATTTGTTGATTATTGTATAAGTGATTTATTTTGAGGAATTATGAAGAACTGTTTGATGAACTGTGGGTATAAGGCCGGGTGGCATCCCCTTTTTGATGAATATTTTTGATGAATATTTTTGATGAATGATACTTAGTTTGTATGCATGATTGTATTTTGAGATAAGAATATCCGGTGGGATAGATGTAGTCCCCGGTTAAGAACATGCCAACCACCTGGTTTTGCGAACTAGGGGTACACGGGTTAATTGTTGTCGTCCGAGAGGTCAGGGAGTTCTGCGTGTTCTACCTGCATCGGGAGTTTGGCCATTCTTAGACACGGGCGGTGGGGAACGTAAGCCCATAGGCCGACCGGAGATTGCGATCCGACAAACCTTAGGGAAGTGATTTGCGAATCACCGGCGTTCGGTTTCGACTCAATAACTTGTTGTATTTTGATTTATTATTATTATTTATTTATATTGGAAATTATGTCACTCACTATATTATGCTTACTTATTGTTAATGATCTCTTGATTTATCTATGAGCTTTATGATTTCTATGTGCATGATATGATGTAATGATTGCATGTTATTCCTTTCTTAATAATCTTCTTCGAATCGTGCTTTGATTGCTATTGTTCTGGGAGAACTGCTAGTTACTCCCCACTGATTGTGGATATTTGTTGTATATTTTGCAGGTGTTGTTGATGGGGATTTCCTTTGATTTTGGGCTCGGGTTGAGATGCGAGAAATAATCTATTAGGGTTTTAGTTCTAAACTTCTCTTTAGTTTGAGATAGTTTTCTCATTTTGATTTTAATCTAAGTAATTAATTTACTTATAGTATTTACTTATGTTTGTTTTTATCACTTAGTTATTTAAACAATAATCTTGTAGTAGTGACATTCCCGGAAAGACGATGTTTTCGCCATCGTCCTATTAATTATATTATTATTTCTTTCTTTTTTCCGCCTTTGAAATTACGGGGTGTTACGGTTGGTATCGAGCAAAATGCTCCTAAACTCTGAAACAGAGTTGCTAATGATTCTTTAGAATTATTAGTTAGCCATAGGATATAAAATTTGTTTAGAATTAAGTTTAGTTGTTCACTATATATAATGAGAGTGTTATGGGTAGAGTAAGTAAAGGGAAGCCTTATGGGAATGTGGTGTGCTCTCATGCTTATGGAGCCTATGTTATATGTATAGTTATTTGTATTATTGGTGGAATTAGTCTACCAAGTTTGTTAATCTTATTTGCAGGGCCTCTGACTTGTAATTTATTTTCTCTTTTATCAGAGTGCGCAACGAAGCGAAGTAATTTATAGCCTTCTCGGTTTCGTTGTGTTTAATTTGTTTTGTGTTTTGCAATTTAGAAATAAGCTTTAATTTTATTTTAATATAGTCATGTGTGTTGCATTGCATTTATTTTATTTGCTAGTTGCTTGATAGTATATGTTATTATGTGAGACAGTATATATTTTCTATTCTTTTTCAATTATGTGTTGCTTTTATGTGAGTACTACGTATCTGTTTTATTATTTACAAAACTTTCAGGTTTGAATTTATATTCCAAATTATATTTTAGACCTTTGAACTTAATAAATTTCATACCTATATTAGAGTTATTTTCTAACTTTCAAATGTTGTTATTGTTAATATTTTGACATACTCTTTTGAAAAAAAAACGTTTAATTTCAATTGTTGTGTAATGGTTTGGAAAAGAAAGGGGTTATGAAATTGTCTTTCAAGATATTCTTCATATTTCTCTTACCGTTTTTGACCATCTATATTTATAAATATTTTCCTTTTAATATTTTTATTTTTCATGCTAATCCTTGTTTAGCCTTTAATTATGGTAATAAGTTTTGTAGTCTTTGAAAATAAAAGTACCCTAATGAGTTGTTTTGGTGTTAGATTGAAAAGTGGATGTAAACTGTTTTGTTTTAAAGGTTAGCATTCAACAACTTTTACTTTACTTACTATTTTACTTTTCTTATTGGTATTATTTTCAAACTCAAATGTGGGAAAGGATCTTGTTTACTATTTGTTGTTTCTTGTTTAAATATTTAGTGCTTTCTCATTTCATATCAAAATTTTGGTTGTTTTCATTACTTCTTATTTAATTCTCTGATTTTGACTGATCTGTTTTATATTCTTTGAAAACAAAATTTATATACTCAGTCTAAATTTTAAACTTATTTGAGTTGATATTAAGTCATAATGGGTGATTCCTTTGACTTGTATGTCAATTTGATAAGTCTAAATTTTAAAACTTGTTTGAGTTGATATTAAGTCATAATGGGTGATTCCTTTGACTTGTATGTCAATTTGATAAGTTGACGCATTTTGACTATTTTGATTTAACTTCCTTTTTGAGTTGACATTAAGTTTATATTGGGTGATTCCGTTAAACTTAATGTTGATTTGATAAGATGGCTTTCAAATATTGTTTTGTTGATACTAGGTTGCAATGGGTGGTTCCATGCACATTTGTGTCGACTTGACAAATTTTAAAATTGTTGTTTAATATTTAGTACTTTATCGCCTATTTATTATTAGTGTTTCGTCGTTGTGAAATTTATTTTAAAGTTTTCAATTTCTTTTGCGAACTTTAATTTTCATATATATGTTTAGGAGGCGTACGCTCTTATAACATATGTCATGATTTGTGTTCGTAGGTGCTACTTTAATAAAGCAGCTAGCTACTCTTTATTAAAGTGTTCTTATCTCTTTAAGTGGAGTATAAGCCCGTGTCTTTACCTCTATTTAAATTGGTTTGGCTATCTATTTACGAACTTTTTCTTCTTCGTTTCTTTTCTAAAAATATTTATGTATGGTCGGATTTATTCTTTTATAATTTTACGTCAATATTTATTCCTGCTTCTTTTACAAAATTACCTATAGCTTAGTGTGCAAAAGTTTTTACCTTAAACTTTCTAATACTTGTCTTTGGTTCTTTCACATTTTATAAAATGATTGTTGTTACCGTGCTTCTTTACTATACAACTCTTTTGGTCTTCCAAAATAAAATATATATTATTTGAGTTATCAAATTTTTATACCTCGCAAAGTTGTTTAGTTCTTAACTAAAATCCATCGATTTTTTTTGTTTTCTTAATGTTCTTTATCTAGAGTATTTTCTTTGTCTCTTGGTTGTTTTGAAGTTTCGAGGACGAAACTCTTTTAAGGGGGAGTGATTGTAACACCCCGTAATTTTCACCCTTTATTTTTGGTGTTAGTTTATTTTAAAATGATATTCTTTTCGTAAAAAAATAAATAATTTATTATTTTCTCTAGATCAATGATTTTTATTCTTTATAATTTGGGAGCCGAATTATTATTTTATTATATGGTGTGTTAATGTGTGCATTATATTTATATTTATAATATAATTTATTAGAATTATTTTCATTATTAAGTATTTTCAAAGTTTAGGCGCGATTTAAGAATTAATCGTTTTATCGCGTAGCGGGTTTTTGAAGCATGGACCCTTGTTGATTTGGGCCGAAATTTTTGTTGGTGTGTTGGGCTTGACAGCCGGCCAAGGAGATGGAGAAGGAGAGCTCCTCTTCTTTCTTTTCTTTATATTTTTCCTTGTGACTCTTGGTAGCTTTGTAACTCCTATAACCCCCTAATCATTCTCCTTCATTAAAACCCTTTTATTTCAACCATTAAACATCCATAAAATTCTGATTTTTATTCATAGAAGTTCAGCATCATTTGCATTAAACCCTCACCGTTTTTCAAGAAAAGGAAGAGAGAAAAGGAAGAGGAAAAGAATAGAAAGTTTCAACCCGGTTTTTCCTGTCGCACCTTCACGAAAATAACTATAACCGGAGATCTAACCGTTGGATCGTATTTATTTTTGGACTCAACGTTTATAATGTCTTGTTCTATATTCTGACCGGAGCGATTGAGAATCTGAACTTTTGATCATCGGGAATCATGGTCGTAACAGAGCATTGCGAAACAAGAGTTTTCAACGTTCAAGAAGAAATGCTTAGTGACTTGTTGCTACAATTCTCGTTTGTTATGCCTTGGGGTTAGAAGAGGATTTGGATTGCATGCTTAACTTGTGATTGTCTCTTTAGACTCAGCTCTCCTCCCGACGATCCAGGTAACTAGTTGTTATCTTAGAACCATAGCGATTAGGGTATTATTCGGTATTAGATTAATACGTTAGGAATTATCTAAAATACTTTTTGAATGAGATTTTTTGACGAAATTTTACTTGAACATACGTGACACATGCTATGTGAATACTGTGTAGAGAAAAATAATTTTTGCATGATTTTTAATATTTATTTGATTTAATTAGTATTTTGTGCGTTTATGGCTAAATTTCATAATAATTATGGAACGACTGTTGAAATTGATGAAATCATTTTTATTAGATCATGTAACATGCGTATAATGTATTCCTTGACTTAGAATAATTTTTATCTACTGTTTACTGTTTTAATTAATTTATATATCTGTTTTTGTAATTTCGGTTCTGTCAGTATATAATTCATGAAAATTATTTTTAGAGGCAGAAAAATTAATTTGTTTGCATAATATGTATTTCCGTGAGTTTTTACATGTTATGTAAATTTTTGGTAATTTTTGGGCGTCTGTTTATATTTTTAATTATTATAATGGCTTATTTGAGGAATCTGTATATTAACTGTTAAAATACTTTTTGAGTCCGAAAATTATAAATAAAAATTGTACCATGTCAGTAGAGATATTAGGGTTATATGATAATTTTTGTGTGATTTTAATGCTCGAATTTGTTAGTTTCATAATTATTATGGTGTTTTTGTGATGAAATTGAGGATACACTTTTAAATTGTTTGAAGGCTTGTAAATCAGATATAATTTATAATTTAATATATTCTGGGTTTCTGATTTTCAGTAGTATACAATATGCATCATTTTGGTAACCACATGTTTAGGTTTGATTTATGGAATAAAATGATTTAATTGTTATTACTCTTTTAATGAATATGATTCAGAGTTAATTGGTGATGTATTTGTGATTGAGAGTGGTTGCTGTAAAAACCAGTATATTGTCATTTTTGATGTTTGGGAATGTTCAAGTGTTATTGTGAGAATTATTTGTTGATTATTGTATAAGTGATTTATTTTGAGGAATTATGAAGAACTGTTTGATGAATGGGTATAAGGCCGGTGGCATCCCCTTTTGATGAATATTTTTGATGAATGATACTTAGTTTGTATGCATGATTGTATTTTGAGATAAGAATATCCGGTGGGATAGATGTAGTCCCCTAAGTTAAGAACATGCCAACCACCCGGTTTGCGAACTAGGGGTACACCCGGGTTAATTGTTGTCGTCCGAGAGGTCGTGGAGTTCTGCGTGTTCTACCCTCGCATCGGGAGTTTGGCCATTCTTAGACACGGGCGGTGGGGAACGTAAGCCCATAGGACCGACCCCGGAGATTGCGATCCGACAAACCTTAGGAAGTGATTTCGAATCACCGGCGTTCGGTTTCGACTCAATAACTTGTTGTATTTTGATTTATTATTATTATTTATTTATATTGGAAATTATGTCACTCACTATATTATGCTTACTTATTGTTAATGATCTCTTGATTTATCTATGAGCTTTATGATTTCTATGTGCATGATATGATGTAATGATTGCATGTTATTCCTTTCTTAATAATCTTCTTCGAATCGTGCTTTGATTGCTATTGTTCCGGGAGAACCGCTAGTTACTCCCCACCGATTGTGGGTATTTGTTGTATATTTTGCGTGTTTTGTTGATGGGGATTTCCTTTGATTTTGGGCTCGGGTTGAGATGCGAGAAATAATCTATTAGGGTTTTAGTTCTAAACTTCTCTTTAGTTTGAGATAGTTTTCTCATTTTGATTTTAATCTAAGTAATTAATTTACTTATAGTATTTACTTATGTTTGTTTTTATCACTTAGTTATTTAAACAATAATCTTGTAGTAGTGACATTCCCAGTAAGACGATGTTTCCGCCATCGTCCTATTAATTATATTATTATTTCTTTCTTTTCCGCCTTTGAAATTCCGGGGGTGTTACTGGCTTCTATCTTGGAAAAGATGCTCCGTATTTTCGACCGAAACTATTGTAACTCTGCCACCCACCAAGTGACAGCCACAAGTATTGACAAAACAAAATATTGATGCACACATCAGCACAACGCTGAGTACTAACCCATAAAATATTTTTAACACATTCTTTGGTGTCTACGATTCTCACGTAATCAACATGTTCACATCATTCATAACCGCATCACAACAACATAGCAACATTCACGTTATCCATATTACTCATAATGTTTCATGACTTTGAAGTACTTCCGGTAAATCATAGCGTAATCGTAATATCATTATAGTTCTTTCCTATCAAAGCAAAGGACATACTTTCATATCATCAAAAATTCATAAAGCTTATAGTTTGAGTCATACGATTTTGTCATAGGTCATTATCATATTTCATCCACTTCACTATCAGAATACTTTCACTTAACTCTATCGTGTTTCGTTTCTCTCGTATCATAGACATATTACATAATCCTAATTGTAATTATACGAAGTAATCTTAAACTCAACATAATCACAGTCATATTCATAACGTAGTAATGATCATAGTTTCGTAACAACATAGTTATTTCATAGAATTCGTTCATAACATTACTAATCATCATATTCGTAAAACATTCCACATCTCCTACTCCAAACATCGATAACATAATGTGTGAAATCATAAAACGTAATCGCAATCATAATCATACTTTCGTAACATCAAAGTCATCATACTTCATAGCATTAAATCATTTAATAAAATTATCAACATAGCAAATATTTCGAATGATATCATAAGCTTCATCATTATCTTTTCATTTTTCTTAATTATATTGGCATCTTGATTAACATCCGAGCTTTGTAAAACAAGAAAGAGCATGCATTAAATAGAGGAAAGAACAACATATACCATTCATAAACATATACTTCAAGAACCATTCACGATATCATTGATTGTTAATCATTACATTCATAAAAATATTAAATTGTTTCATATCATAAGCTTTATCATTATCTTTTCATTTTACTTAATCATATTGGTATCTTGGCAAGTATAACAGTAGGGACGTCTCCTCAGAAAGGCGGTCACAACATAGGTGACACTTGCGGTGCCCAAATTCATTAATCAGTAGGGTGGCCACATCATAGGTGACACTTGTGGTACCCAAATTATGAACCAGAGACGTCTCCCCAAAACATACAGATAGGCGGTCACATCATAGGTGACACTTGCGGTGCCCAAATTTATTAATCAGTAGGGTGGCCACATCATAGGTGACACTTGCGATACCCAAACTATGAACCAGAGACGTCTCCCCAGAACATACAGAAAGGCGGTCACATCATAGGTGACACTTGCGGTGCCCAAATATACTGCCAAGAACCATCTTTCACTTAACTTTATCATGTTTCGTTGCTTTTACGAATCATAATCACATTACATAATTGTAACCGTAATCATTATACGTAATCATCATCATAACGTAACCATAATTACATTACGTCATCGTAATCATAATCATGGAACGTATCTTAATCATAACGTAATCATAATTACATTACATCATCGTAATCATAATCATGGAAAGTAATCATAAGCATGACATATTCATAATCATGTCCATAACGTAATCATAATCATGCTTTTGTAGCATCATGGTTATTCCATAAAATTCGTTCATAGCATTGATAATCATCATATTCATACAAACACTTCATATCCCACAATCCATATAATCATAACGTAATGCAAGAAATCACAAAGCATATTCAGAAAAGGCTCTGTGGGTGCTAGCCATAAACGTTACATACTTTGGATAACATGAGGATTTCATAGAACATGTTTTTATAAATAACGTTTCGTCTCTTCCTAAGTGTCTTTCACAGATCATCGCGGAGTCACAAACTTTCATACATTCATATTGCTTCAGAATGATCATAACGTATACTTTAGCATAATCAAGAATCAGTAATCATAACTCATAACTTTAAGTACTTTCTGGAATACATAGCACATATGTCATCATAATCCTTTCGTAGTTTCAAATCACT
Source organism: Beta corolliflora (assembly GCA_947648045.1). Lineage (NCBI taxonomy): Eukaryota > Viridiplantae > Streptophyta > Magnoliopsida > Caryophyllales > Amaranthaceae > Beta > Beta corolliflora. Next base: position 756,554 of record CANSZD010001702.1, read on the forward strand.
TACAGAAACATAGCAGAAGCATATCAGTCTTGTCATACTCCATATCGTTTAAGAGTCATTTATACTTTGAGTTGTTTCAGAATTAAAAAGTATATTTTTGCATATTCGGAATACATGAACATGCATCATAACAAACATTTCATAACTCGTTATTCGTAAGAGCAAAAGTCATCTTTTCACACTTTCCGATCACTTACAAAACAAGAGGCATACTTATTCCATACTCCTTCATATCCATATTAATAAGCTTATTAGCGATATAATTCACATAATCGACTATCGTCATTAAACATAATTCAACTTTAAATAGTTCTCACAATAGTTCAGCGATACACTTTTCTTAGTTTTCCAACTTACTAACATATAATAATAAACCTGTTATGGTTAACAAATGTACTTTAAATGTCATATAATACCAAGTTTGTCTGTAAGTCAATATATCATCTCCAAAGGTAATAGCTAAACTATTTATTATCTTTCAATGGCTTCTTTAATAGGTAACAAATATTCAAACAGATAACCACCTTCATTGGAGCTAAGTTATAGACTCGTAGCAGATTTGAAAACGGTTGAATTCACTTGATTATGACTAAATACTAAACTGATTAACATTCCTTTATTGCTAATCTACTGACAAAATGAATTGCAATATATGACCTCAATTATTATCTTCAAGTCTAACAAACATAGTTGTTCTTCAACACTTAAGACAAACACATACACGACCAACGAGCAACCTAGAATAATTTCACCAGAACAACAACACAACCAGCTTGTCAATTATTTCCTCAAATAACAAGATACTGAAATTGGAGTAAATAGCAGTAAAAAGGAGATTTAGCATATCCAATATCTTCGAAATCAAAGGGAATTAGTACCCAAATTTCATAGTTCATAACTTCAATATTAACCTTTGATATGGGGAGAATAAGAGAGAAAAAGAGGAAAGTGTAGTACCAACAAGACACTGCCGGAGAACCGGCGTCCTTGGACCACGGTGGTCGGCCAGCAACCACGCCAGGGCAGCAGCGAAGGACGAAGAACAGGGGAGGCGCGAAGGAAAGAAGGAAGCTGGTGGCGCTGCGGTGCGGCTGCGGGGTTTCTGGTGTGGTGTCTTCTGGTCGGGGGGGTTCGCTGCACCAAAGTGGTGCGCAGGTGGTGGTGGCGTGGTAGCGCCGTGAGAGGAGGAGTGAGAGGAGAAGAAATTTTGTGATTTTTAGTTGTTGAACTTGTGATTTCTGAGCCCTAATGCACTGACTTCTTATAGATGAATTTTATGAGACAAAAGGGAGGTGGAAGAATGGTGAGTGGTGGTTTTGTTCATAGGAGAGCTAGTGTAGGGGACAAAGAGGAGAGAGGGAAGAATAGGGAGGTGGGGTGGTCGGTTTAGGGAAGCTGATTATCAGCTTTGCTTCCTTCTTTTCTCTTCTTATTTTCTTTGTCTTTTACTTTCATATTTTGTTGTTGGTGAACTAAAATAAAAGTCAAACTTGTGACCCCTTTACAATTGTTAAGTTAAATTTGACTTCTAAACTTCAACTTTAACTAAAAATCATTAACTCAAAATCATATAGTAAAAATATATAAGATTTTCTTATTAAATCCATAAACTATATTATAAAACCGTTTATCATAATAAATATCATTTTTCGTAATACTAAAGTAAATATATATTTATTTTTGGAAAATACTCTTAATCATAATCACTTCGAAAAAAAATTTAGGATGCAATTAAGCTAATAAACATTATTAGTAGCTAATAAAACGAGATTAAGGTTCGGGGTATTACAAGCATTCCTTAAGTCCATAGGTAATCTTTGAGTCTAGCCTGCTTAGTTTAATGTAAGATTCGAAGTCTAGTTGTCTAGCCTGCTTGCTCACCCGTAAGTTCAAAGTCTAGTTGCTTAGGCCTGCTTGCCTTAAGTTAAAAGTCTAATCTCCCTTATTGTCCATTCTTCGATTCCTTAAAGTCTAGCCTACTTGCTCACCCGTAAGTTCAAAGTCTAGTCTCTCCTATCATCACCAAAACCCAATCCAGTCTGCTTGTATAGTCCAGCCTAGTCCATGTCTGCATTTGCATATAGTTAGGCCCATGGCTCCATCATGGTCAAGCCCATACTAAGTCCATAACCATACCCATTCCTAATCATTTCTCATTCCCATTTCCATTTCCATTTCAAAATCATTTTCCACTTTCATTTCCCATTTCTATTCCCATTTCTCATTTCCGTTTCTCATTTCGAAAACATTCTTTCTTGAAATTTACGAGGTCCATTCGATTTCTGTTCAGGACGGATCGTGAGGTTATAACTTGGGAACGTCCGAAAGAGAGGCAACAAGGTCGACCTACTCCCAGACTTGTCAAGCGCATCCTCACTTTTTCAGACGAATCCTCTGACTCTTCTGAAGCATCATCTGCAATAGGGGAAACTAATGAACAACTTAGTGCCATTATGGCTCAACTCACACTGATGAACTCTCGTCTTGAGAAGCAACACAAAGAAATTAAGGCACTGAGGGAGAAGCTAACTGAAGAAGATGAGCAAGGCGACACTCCACCACCATTCAAAACCAACACAGAACTGAGGTTCGAAAAACTCGAGCAATTGATCCAGCTCAATTCCTGGCTCGAGAGTCGGCTCATGGCCATGACATCATTGATCCCGAACTAAGGGAAAAACTCCCTAAAAAGGTAACCTTGGGTGACCTCCCAAAATTCAAGGGGGTCGAAGACCCAGATGACCACTTGAGAGCATTTTCCATCTCTATGGCTCTCAAGGGCATAAGCAAGGACCTGTTTGCTTATGTCTTTCCTTTAACCTTGGATACACATCCATCCAAGTGGTTCAGATCACTGAATAAGGCCAAGCAGAATGACTGGGACTACATCAGAGAAGAGTTCCACAAACAATATGTATACAATACTCAGCTTCCCATTGGCCTTCGTGAGTTGGAGTTAACCAAACAAAACTCCAACAAAGACTTCGTCACCTTCCTTAACAGATGGAGGGATAAAGCTGCACAAATGATTCACAGGCCATCTCAGGAGGATCAAGTCCGACTGGTGATTCGTAACTTACAACCGAAGTATGGGGAACATATCAAGTTCCAACCCATAGAGTCTTTCACGAAGCTCTATAAGGTAGGCTCCGCGATTGAGGAGGAGATACAAGCCAACAAGAATAAGGCTTCCAACAACAACAACAACTCTTTCAAGAAGAGTAACAATAACCCTTCTAGTTCCAAAAGCAATGAGGTCAATGCCATAGCTACTGAAAAGAGAGGTTATTAAAAGCCTCAAAGAACATTCACACCATTAGGCATGTCCTTAGAAGAAGCCTTCACTAGACTTCATGCAAAGGGAGCACTTCAGCCTATTGGTCCTACTCCAGATCTTGTTCCCGAAAATAGATCCAAGAGGTGGGATCCTAATGCCTACTGCAAGTACCACCAAGGGAATGGACACCCAACATCTGCGTGTTGGACCTTAAAGAATCACCTGCAGGATATGGTTGAAGACGGTAGATTGCCAATTCCGCCCCGCACAAAATTCGGCTTTAGTAGCAACCCCTTGGGCGACACCTAAATAACGTCGGGGCTTAGTCATTTAACGCTAGTTTTCTAGCTTGAGTCGGAGAGTCCCTCCCCTAGCTCCTTCATTTCCTTTCTTGTCGAGTCTATGGCATTTAGGTTTTTATTTCTAATAAGCCTTGTTCTATTTATTTCTGATTAATAAAAGAATTTCATTTTCATTTTCATTTTCATTGGCCTTCCATCATTTTATTTATGCTTCTAATTCAATGATGAAACTCGAATCACCTAATGAACTTGACTAATAAAAAAAAGAGATCTGTAATACAAAAAAAAAAAGAAAAAAAGAGGACATACTTTGGATCAGGAGTTATTCCCCTCTCCCTTCCATTACCTTTCATAAGCCATCATCCTTAAACCATCATCTCCATGATCATAAACCAAACAATCCCTTCAACATTAAAGCTCCACAAACAACCTTCAAACCTTCCACTACCCTAAACCAATAGCTTGTGTGCAAGCCTTACTACATACAAAAAAAAATTCAATGCCAGGCAAAAATTAAATAGTGAAAAAATTCAAAGTGCGACAGAAAAATAAGCAAAAGCAAAAGAAAACGCACATGACAAAAAGAAAAAAATGCAAAAAGAAAGAGCCAAAGGCAAAAAAATAAAAAGTCAAGCTAGGGGGCTTGCACACAAGTTCTACCCCTCATTCAAATCCTTTCAATCCATCAAAACCATAACCATATAATCCAAATTCATGATCCATACCTTAAACCTCAAGCCTTAAACCTTCATCAAACCTAAAGCCTTCAACCTTTCAACCTTTCACTAAACTCCTTTTTCAAGGTATGTCCAAGCCCGCTAGGTTGACAACCCGAAAGGGCGGCCTAGGCAAAAGTTCGGCACAAAAAAAATATAATGGCAAAAAAAAGACATCAGATCTGGAACTACGAATAGTCTGATTCCGCAAGGATACGTAGGAATCCTCATCTCGAGGTCCGACCGCTTCAATAAAATAAATTAGTCATGGTCTAATGATTAGACTTTCTAGAATTTAGGAGTATAATCTCTTTCTAGATCCTGACATAGACTCGAGTCTGCACCTAGCCTTGTCAAAGCCTTTTCCTACCTACATTTATTTAAGTCCCAAATTCAAACCTTTTATTTTTCAATCCAAGCTCTCCTTTTCCACGAAGGACTCTCCGATGATTCCATGGTCTGTGGCGATATTTGACTTCCCAAAGAAGAATCCCCAGTGCAATCCCCAGTGAAAACTTTCAATGTTCAAGACAGATCAACTACATTTCAACATCAAATCAAATACAATTTCAATCAAGGCTCAAGCCTAATTCAAGGCAAGCTCACCCAAAGTGGGGGCTTCCTATGTGTGGTGGTTCCTCCAATTCAAATCAAACTCCCGAAGAGTTGTAATCCGTGGACCTCGTTTGCGGACCCCAATCATTTACTAAAAATGATTTTCGAAAATCATTCTATGCATTTCTATTCAATCCTGCTCATTCTATCATTCTACACATATTCTAGTCGTGCACAATCCTGACCTTACACTACAGCCTTGCAAAACCCTGACCTTGCATTGCATTTCATACATTCTTGTCCTGCATAACCCTGACCTTGCATGACGTGCCATCCCTTAGCTTTGCATAACGTTAATCCTTGCATTGCGTCTCATGCATCCTTCGAGAGTCTAAGTTTGCATCATTTGCATCATTCGGTGCTTTATGTGAGTTGTTTGCACCTATCTGCTAACATCTTTTTCTGCAGGTAATCAGATTGCTTGTAGTTATTGTCCCGCATAATAACTTTATTTTGCGAGACCAGGCGGTTATCGATCGGTTCTAAAGCTGCAGAGCGTTTAGAATTATTCTCCGTCCCGACACCGTCTACTTTGACTATTGGTTTCCCGAACCTTAGTCAAAGTGGGGGCTTTGTAGACACATAATCATGTCTCCCCATTTAAGGATCCAATGATGAAACATACCGCGACATTAGTTGGCGCGTGTAATAGCCCTAAGAAAATCCTAAACCTAAAACCCCAACTTTGTGTTAAAGTGTGGGATCACATTAGAAAATAAACAAAGTGCAAGTATAACAAAGTGTATATCTCTTGAATTGTGTTTAAATAGTTGATTTATATGTGTTACATGAGTCATTGTTATAAGAAATGCCAAAGTAGCTAAGAGATATCATTGTTAGTGGTTAAGAAAGCTTTGGAAACCAATAGATAAGTTAGAAATCCCTTGAGAGCTTATTCCTTAAGATTACGAAAATCGCATAAAGACTGCTTTATCGCATAGCAATGAACTTCCAGTTAAAAGGCCTTTTGAGATAGAATACATGCTCAAAATCTATTCAAATTGGATATAACCAAAGTTTGGGATGTCTTAAGGATAAAATGGTCATTCACCATCATAATTTACGTGGCTAAATAGGGTGAATTCCTTACATAGTAAAATCTGGCCAGCTAAAATATCAGTTTGTACCTATCCTCAAAGAATGCCTCTTACCAGCTGCTTGAGTGTCGATCTCTTAAAGATCTTTGCATGCATGAAAGCCAACACCTCAAGCTAACACCTCCAACAAGAATCACCCAGAAACTCCAAGAAACCGACCTCACCCAGAAGATGTTTCCCTCCCCTGGGGGTACCGCTAGAATCAGTCTATAAAAGACTGTTTTGGTTTTTCGATTCCTTCCCTTATAATTTCTTCTTCAACACCTACTTATCTTTACATACAACTCTTCTAGACATAATTCCTTAGTGTTTCAAGCTTTTAGTAGAGTTTTCAAGCTTTGGGAAATTGTAGAAAACTTCATAGGAACATAAAATAGATTGCTCTAAGTACATCTTTGCACCTCTCTTGTACTTAACTTGATTATTTATGTCCTAAAACTTGTGTAAACTAATTCCTATCACTTTACATATTCAGGGAAGGTGTAGAAAGAGTAAACTACTTGAGATAAGAAGTTTTAAGTGCACTAAGCAACCTAAGTGAAGGTACACACTTAGTTTGGATTGTAACCTAGAGTTCTTCCTACCTATGGTTAAATGATTGTTTCTTTCTATTTTGAAGCATGATTATGAAATGAAATATCTTATGATATGCATATTAGTATGTGTGCTTTGAGTATATGACATGAATTTGGCATGCTATGGTTCACTTGAGATGTTTTACTTATCCTAAGCTGGGCTTAAACACTAAATTGCCATGTTTATGCTTCTAAATGGAATTTGTAAAGTATATGGAATTGTATGGTAATGAAACACTAAATGTATTAGTTTTAATCACGGAAGCGAGGCGTGAGCATACACCCGGGTTAGGGCGGGTATTCCCTAACTGTTACCCAACCAAGAGGGGGGAAATCTTGGCGGAAGTGGGACATGTCCGGGTTAAGTCTTGCAAGCAGAACAGTAAAAGGTGGGGTGACGACCCTCAATAGTTTGCTACACTCGCGTTCATATCAAAAGAATGATCTTATGAAAACTCTAAGGAATTCAGCCGGTTATGTTTACTTGCTATTATGATGATGTGTTATCAATTAGTTTTCAAAACACACCTAAACATGTATTTTCTATTATACAGTGTGTACTCAGCTTTTTGATAGTGTTGTCATTTCGTGGCCTGTCACTTGGTGGGTGGCGAGTCCAACTTTGTTGCAAGGTTAAGACAAGGACATTGGATGAAAGAGTTACTTTTGTAATAGACTTTTAGTAATGTAAATTAAGAGATGATATATATATATATTTATATATATATATATATATGTATGTATTTGTGGTATGAATAAGGAATAATAGACTAAGGAACCTTGGTTACTTTTAGTGGAAGTTGTTATAAGAACAAGTTTGTAGCTATTATATGATAAAATTGAGCATTGTTATGTGTTGATTCGATATTCTCTTCCTTACATGTTGAGAATGTCATGGTAGTAGCCTAAATCTTATCTTGATACGCTTTCGTTGTGATTAAACTCTGTGGATTCGGTTTAGTAGGGATTGGGCTGTTACAACGACTCAACGGAAGAGCAATCTAAAGAACCATTCTAAAATGTGTTTCGAAATGATATTCTAAAGCCCAATTAATTGTTCATGATGATTAATTGTATATCAAGCCCATAAAATGTTATAAATCCATTTTAAAAGCCCAATCAAATATTTATTATTTTAATAGATATTTTTCATAAATATTCTATTATCTTTGATAAATAAATCAGATTATTAATCCGTAAAATTCCATCTCCGGAATTTTAGGGATAAAAAGGTATATTTGAAAGACGCGCAATGGAATATGCTCGAATATTCCAGAATATGCGCCGAACGCGGGGGCTGCGCTCAGCACGCCACGTGCGTCCAACACATAGGCCAGAACGCGTCAGGCGAGCCAATGAGCGCCTGACACGTAGATTTTGTGACTCACACAGAGTCCTGCGTCTGACGTAAGTCTTGTGTGAGACACAACTTTCTTTTCTATCTTTTCAAAACGCGTTTACACGTGCCTAAACCTGATTGGGCTGGCTGCGTCAAAGCGCACCAATGTGCGCTGACGCGTGGCACTTCGCTCGCCACGTAGGCTGCGCTGGCGCGAGGCTTGCGTGGAGCGTAAGTTTTGTTTTCCCTATAAATATCCGGAATTTCCCGAATTACGGACGGCTTTTCATATTATTATTTCACGAATACAAAAACTTACGAATACCTCTACAATACACTTTGAATTCTCAAATACTCAAACACTCAAATACTTTCAATACGTTCAATCAATTCTTAATCACACTGCGTTCCTGGTTCCACGGTTGTTCGCCTAAAGATCGTTGCGCTCCTCAATCTAAGCCGCATAGGTATAATACCTGAAGATCCTTAAACAAATCATTTTTATATTGAAGTTACTAACAGTTTTCTCTCATGATGTAGATCTTTAAGTAATAATCGTTCTACTGTATATTCTAAACCTTTCTCTTTTTATTTATTTTTCATATTATTATCATGCCTGCCTGAACATTCTATGCCTATTATATGATTGTCATGCTTTACTGCTTCTATCACCCACATGTTATTTTTTTTAATCAAGACCTAAAGAACTGTTCTAACATTAATCGATTAATTTGGACAACTTGCTAGGTTCCTTGTAATCCGATTGCATAATAACTTGTCACTAAAAGTTAGTCTTTTTATGTGTTTCCTGAACCAATTTAGACTAAATATTTTTAGGGTGTTTAAAACGTTATATGATTATTCTTTGGCATAAAATCTGTAATGAATCGATATTTAGTAGAGGCCAACTTTGGGCGAATGTGTTTCATTATGACTATATTCGTACACTCACCCCCGAACTCAATCTTTGGTTCATTTTGACCGTCTATGGAGTCAGGACGGGGAAATCTACATTGGATAAGTCCCTAATTTGTCCCTATGGTTTCCCATATCCAATTAGGTTTATGATTCTTCCTAAAAAGAATTGTTGGCGACTTCTTTCAAAATATTTTTAATAAAACCTTTACAATGGGGTAGTCAAATCTAATACGCGCTCACACCGCGTAGGCGAAATAAAAACACGCCTACACATTGTAATCACAACACTTTCCCTATCCGGTTGTCCCAGTCCCATATTAATTGCAAGTTTGCAACACTTTCTTTTTTAGGCATATACCACTATTTAATTATTAATTCGCACTCTACCATCATACCCCACACCTTTACTGAAAAAGATATCTAATAATAAAATAATAACCCCCTATACTGCTGCTACACACATCCTAAATGAAAGGACCTTCACCATTTACCCACAATATTATAATACTCACTATCTTTAATCAAATTGACTATAACATTAAAAAGTTAATACTCATATACTCCCTTCATTCCAGAATAGTATGAACACTTTCCTTTTATATTTGTCCCAATTTAGTTTGAACACTTCCATTTTTTGGCATTTACCCCATTATTACTATATTACTTTTCTTACAACCTTTTGGTCCATACTTTAACTTTATCAATAAAGAACTACCTATTTCTCTCCTTTAATAAAAAATAAGTTCCCCACGCACCAACTCCTATCACATCTACTTTCTAACGAAATAACATGATTCGATAATCACACTACAACTTATCACCATAAACTACGTGTCCCAATAATTGTTCAGATCTTTATTGGACAGAGGAAGTATCTACTTCATGAACCTCTATGCACAAGAATGTATGGCGATTAATATAGGACCGACAGAGTAATTTTTATATTGGTTCTGGTTGCTCACCATCGTCCATGTCCTTCGTCTCAATTTTTCGATGAACAAATTCTGGTACACATGCAATGTTTAGAAACTTTTGGGGAGACAGAGATTAAAAAGATAGTAGAAAGTGATAAAGTGGGAGGAATGAATGAAGGGTAGGGCATTATTGTCCAAACTAGGGAGATACTTAGAGAAATCAGAGCGGTGTTTAGTTGCTCACTTTGTTATTTCTTTTAACTAATTTTCAAGATTACTCACTTGAGTGTCAAAAGTGAATCATGAAAAAACTTGGCAAAGGGAGAGGTGGTAGTTTAGTGGAGTACCACCCCGAATTCCAGGGCATTGCCCAGGGTTCGAATCCTCATCCCAACAATATGTTGGTTCATTTACTTTACGGGTCATTTAGCCTTGTACCCCATCCCGAGGCGATGTGCGCTACGGGCTAGTAGCTGCAGGGGTTGGTCACGGACCAATTATCTTTCCTAATAAAAAAATGAAAAAACTTGGCAATGTTTCTTTAGCTCCTCATAGATAATTAAACTACATAATTACGAGGATTTAACTTTATAATTTTATACTTTGATAAGCAAAATTTTTCATCCTTTTCTATTATTCTTATATATTATGAACAACTTTTTTTACATTGATTTAATTAACCATGTCACCAAACATAGCCAGTAGCTGAACCATGCTGGGGGAGGGTTTTGCATAGGCTAGGACTTTTTCTTCCATTTATCCTATTTTTCATTGATTAGAAGCCTAAGTCACGTGAACATGTGTCAAGAAAAGTGAGTTTTAGCGTCATTTATGACACTCACTGCACCCATGCCAATAGTTTGTGGTGTTTTGGCTACTAGTTAAAGTTGGTGGCAGTGGATGCACCCGCGCCATAGTTTTGCCAAAAAAAAAAAAAGGAGTATATGACAAATATTTCTTCGTTCTTTTCATATTAAAGAAAAAAGATATGAAAGAGGATAGATTAGGCGGGCATCCAATGATGAGATCCTCATGTTGTAAAGGTGTGTCCACTGTCCAATGTCCCCTTGTGTAGGAGAATACAATAGTTCTACACGCGTGAGGGTAGAATCATGTGTTTATTTATTCACAAGGCAAAGACCCTGCTAGTAAAAGAGACTCATTTAGAGGATGTGAGCTGGTCATATCTATCATGCTTTTGAGATCCTTGCAATTATTGAAGTCATGCAGGCTCTTATCATAAGTGTTTTTTTAGAGAGAGAAAGCGAGAGGTCTACGCCTCTAGGCCCTCTACCCACCTCATAATATAGAGAGAGCGATTGCATGAATTATTGGGCTCCTGAGTGAGTTATAATAAAGTCTTTCAACTACCAAAACCAGTTGTGTTTATGCCCCAACATTCTCTCCAGAAGTGGTTCTTTCTTTGAATGATGTGTTAAACAGCCGAAGATCATAATGCTGTACGCAGCAACACTGCAGAAAATAGATTATAGATGTCCAAGCAAATAACTAATGGGAGATATAAGCTAAGCAGGGTATATTATTATAATATGGAGTAATCCTATATTATTAATATAAATGAGCCTAGATAGAGTGAACTATTAGTATTATACTTACGCATGCATGGTATCAAAAAATCGCAATATGGTTGGGGATTATTTACAATGGTATGATATGACATCACATGATATTACTTACTTTGTACTCCGCATATCGAAAAATCATAGTAGTAAATTTAGTATCTCAGTTTATGCATGCTCGTAGGTGGCAGGCTGTGATTTCAAAAATCGGGGGCCACAAAAAAGCATAAAAGATATTAAATAAGTAAAAATTTTGCAACGAAAGAAAAATTGTCTAATATCGGGTTGTTTTCCCATCGCCTTTGATTTTTTGATCTAGGTGTATCACTCATCGTTTCCTACATTCATTATTTAATACAAATAAATACATATAAACTAACTATATGAAAATCAATCAACAAATTACCATCATACAAGTACATAAAAAATCTAATATAACACGTTGAGCAACCAAAGCCAAGGAAATAGAAGTTCGTATAACCGGGGTATAATCTAGACTCAATCAAACCGCCACAAGGTGACTAGATCTATTGTAGCTTGTTAAGAGTAAAGAATCATGCCTATAAGAGGAAACACTACCCAATATAAACTTCAGATCGAAGGAATCCTTTGAATCGGATCGAGAGCAACACTTGCCATCGACATTTTAAACATAGTCGATCAAAATCCTTCTACCCTACATCCCACAAAAAAACACACATTCAATTTCCAGACTACTGTACAACCATTGAATTTCTTCACACCTCATGTATCGCTCAATCAATAACTACTTTAATCAAGCACCGGGTCACATATCCAAATTCATGATATTGTCAATATTTCTTAATTGCAATAAAAACTAAAAAGAATTACAAAAGGAATAATTTGTTTCAAATTCTACCCAAAATAATCAAGAGGAAACTATCAACTTGAGATACTACTAATCTTCAATCAAAACAAGAAGAAAGAGCGAAAGTACCATGGTTCCAGGTGAGGTTGCCGGCCGAGACGCGATGAGGTCGCGACGACGGTGCGGCTACGTCTAGCAGAAGCAATGGGGCTGGGGGGAAGTGGAGGCAGAGCACGAGAGAAGAGGGGAAGGAGGAACAGGGAGCTTCGTGATGGTGACGTAGAGCCTCGAGAGAGAGAAGGGAGATCGAGTTTCATGGGGTTGGGGCTTGAGTTTCTTGAGGAGCGAGAAATTACAAGAGAGAGAAAGAGAAAAGGGTTTGTTTTGGGGTTCTCATTACTTCTCAACCGACCAAAAGAAGGAAAGAAGAGGAAATGTTAAGCCGTGTTCTGGATGGCTGCTTCCTCGCGGCCTAACGCATAATTTTTTTTTTTTTTTTTTACAAAAAATACTTAAAAATAATTTTTTTAATTCGCGGGTCACGTGACCCCGTGTGCTGTGTTCTATACCGGCTCCGCCATCGCTCCCCGCATATCTCATCTTTTAGTTGTCAAGTGTCTTTACTCTTTTTTTTTTTTTTTTTTTGATAAGTAAGTGTCTTTACTCTTTATAGGTATTTACAGGTTACGACCATTTATGGTTTGGCTTTGCCCTTTTGCCATATTTATATCATTCTTACCTAGATTGTGATTGGAAAATTTGTTATACTTGCTTCCGTTTCAAAAATACTTGACACTTTGATCGTGTTTTGTGATTTCTATGTAAGAAAAAATATAGTCATGTGGGATCTTGTTAAATGTTAGACTCGTCTCAACCTATACTTTCAAAAAATCAATATGATTTTTAGTTATAGAGAATTAGAGTTATTAATGGTTGAAAACATGCATTAGCAACCGTGTCGAGAGTAAGTGTGTCAAGTATTTTGAAACAGAGGAAGTATGATAGATTCCATTCTACTACGTATTGGCTAACCCGTCTTTGTTTTTTGTGATAATGTAGATAATATTTTAGGAAGTTGTCTAATGTCAGGATGGTATTGTAGTTGGGTTTCCTAATTATTGTAACATATATATTGTGATGAGGTTTAATGAGAAAGGCAACTCTTTTACTCTAATTCTACATGGTATCGGAGCCTACCTTGTTTTTTTCCCTCTTTTCTTTCTTGGCCGTGATGGGGGACGATGATGAAACACCTCCACCGCCGCCCACCATCAATATAAACTCGCCCTTTTTCCATGGCACCGGTGACCGCCCAAGGGACTTTATTACCCCGACTCGGTTACGGCATGATAACTATGATGATTGATCGTCTGACATACAAATGGCACTCGAAGCTCGACGTAAGTTTGCGTTTCTTGATGGCAACTATCGCGGAGGTTGTCCCTCCTTACACCACCGCAGAGCGGACGACGATCAATGCTATGTTGATCTCTTGGATCACAAACACAATCGACCTCGAGGTAAAGAGTACTCTTTCTAAATTTCGTGGAGGCTTCTCATCATTGGAATCATCTTAAAACTCGATTTGCATTAGTTAATGGCCCACGTATTCATCAATTGAAATCATCTATTGCCCGTTGTGAGCAAACGAAATCGATGCTCGGTTTCCACCTATTATGGGAAGCTTAATTGTTTGTGGCAAGAACCCGGAAAAACACGAGCCCTTAATCTCATGTTCTTGTTGTTCTTCTTGTTAGGCTGGGTCACAACACGCCCAACGCCATGATACTCAAAGGCTGCACGAGTTTTTAATGGGCCTTTATACTGATTATTATGCTCCTCTTCGCACGAGTATTCTCTCTACTGACCCCTTGACATCCCTTGACCGAGCCTACCAACTCGTGTCTCAGGATGAGCGAGTCCGTCTTGCTCGTGGGGGGGTTGATGACAAGCCTCAAGAAGCTCTCGGGTTTGCTGCAAGTGCTGGTCGAGGATGTGGTAGGGCCGACCGTCTTGTTTGTTCGCGCACGCCACAAAGTTGGCCACGAGATGGCCAAGTGCTTGGTCCTTAGTGGCGTGCCCTCATTGTAAGAAGCATGTGCACGCTCCTGAAATGTGTTATGAGGTCGTGGGCTATCCGGCCAAAGGTGATTCGAGCAAGGGAGGGCCTCAGCCTCCTGGGGGTTCTCATGGTCGTGGCATGGTCAAGGCTCATGCTACCTCTACTCCTACCGTGCTTTCCTCCTCGGCTCCTAATGCCTCCTCTTCGCAGCTCTTTACCGCGGATCTGTGCAAGGCACTTACTGGTTTATTTGGCAATTCTAAAGTTCCTGAGGATCGCTTGAATGTTACGTTTTCTTCTGATTCATGGATTATTGACACTGGTGCTACTCATCATGTCACTGGTGAGAAATCTTGGTTTGATTTAGTTGATATTCTCCGCTTGTTCCGTGGGTCTTCCTAATGGTGCTCACTGTTTTGCTACTCAAACTGGTTCTAATCGTCTTTCTGCCACCATTATTCTGCATGATGTATTATATGTGCCTACTTTCAGTTGCAATTTACTTTCGGTTTCACAATTGTCTCATGATATGGATTGTATTGTACAATTTAACTCCTCTATGTGTACTATACAGGACCATCTGAGGGAGCTGATTGGAACGGGACGTAGACGGAATGGACTTTACTATTTATGTGGAGGATATTCGATTTCGCAAGTTTCGACAAATGTTGTTTTTTCGGATTTGGAGTTGTGGTATAGGCGCCTGGGTCATCCCTCTGAAAGAGTAGTGAAGTTGCTTCCTCTTCTTTGTGGTCATAGGGGTAGTTTGAATAAAGCATGTGAATGTATGTTTTCGTGCTAAGCATCCTAGGGATAGATTTCCTTTGAGTGAGAATAAGGCCAGTAGAATTTTTGAAAAGATTCATTGTGATTTATTGGGTCCTTATCGTCATGCATCATCTTGTGGTGCGCGATATTTTTTTACTATTGTTGATGATTATTCTCGTGTTGTTTGGATTTATTTGATGGATGATAAAACTGAAGTTTTTCGCATGTTTATGACTTTTTGTGGCTATGGTCGAAGGCCAATTCTCTCAAACAATTAAAATCGTGCAAAGGGACAATGATACCGAGTTCAATTGTCCGCTTGAATATTTTTTTGCCTCTGGTATAATCTTTCAAACTTCATGTGTGGCCACACCTCAATAAAATGGGAGGGTTGAGCGCAAACACAAACATATTTTGAATGATGGGAGAGCTTTACGATTTCAAGCCAACTTACCTATTTATTTTTGGGGGGAGAGTGTCCTTGCTGCAGCTCATCTCATAAACCGCACTCCTTCTCCTATGCTACAAAATAAGTCACCTTTTGAAATTCTTCATAACTACTCTCCTGCATATGAGGCTATTCGTGTTTTTGGTTGTTTATGCTTTGCTCATAATCACAAAACTAAAGGTGATAAATTTGCAAGTCGAAGTCGCAAATGTGTGTTTGTGGGATATCCTTTTGGTAAAAAGGGGTGGAAGTTATTTGATCTTGATACAAAGGAGTTTTTTGTGTCTCGTGATGTGAATTTTTTTGAAGATGTTTATCCCTTTCTCACTCCGGAAGATGTTAATATAGTGCCACATGATATTGTGCCCATGGATAATGGTCCCATTGATTTCGATTTTGAGGAATTTGAGCCCCCCCTAACCGATGTGCCTCGTCTCTTTGTCCCGCCCCGCAAAACATTTCCTAGCCTCAATGTCCTCGCCTCGTACCCCCAATTGTCACCGAGCTCCACAAAAGATCCCCGTCCAATCCCACAACCCCAGTCCATAAAATTACCCATGTCCAACCCACAACCCCCGCCTCCTTCGAGCTCCACAAATCCTCTCCTCTCTCCAACTGAGCCTGGGCCCGTGTCCTCTCCTCGCCGCCGACCCAGCGTCGACTGTGCCCCAGCTTCCTCTCGCCGGGCCCAATATTTCTCCCCTGCCCCAAAGTGCTTCTTTTTCGCCTACTTCTCCGGACTCTTCGGTTCAGCCCAATGACACGCTGGACTCCTGAGCTGGGTCGTGGTAAAAGGGCTAAAATTCCCTCGGTTTTGTTGAAAGATTATGTGACTCACTCTGTTATTGCTGAAAGTCCATCTTCGTCTACTCTGTTTCCTTCGTCTCCTTCAGGTTCCCCCTACCCAATAGCTCACTATATAAATTGTGCAAACTTTTCTGTGAATTATCGAAAGTTTCTTGCTGCTGTTGTTTCTGGCACTGACCCCAGGTCCTTTAAGGAGGCTATGAGAGATCCTGGTTGGAAAGCTTCTATGCAGGATGAGATTCGTGCTCTCGAAGATAATGACACTTGGACTTTGCAAGAATTGCCTCCTGGCAAGCGTGCTTTGGGAAGTTAATGGGTGTACCGCACCAAGTATATGTCTAATGGCGAGATTGAACGTCTCAAATCGCGGTTGGTTATTTTGGGCAACCATCAGGAGGCTGGTATTGATTACACTGAGACTTTTGCTCCCGTTGCTAAGATGACAACTGTTCGTGCTTTTCTTGCTATCTGTTGCCTCTAAAACGGGAACTTCATCAAATGGATGTTCATAATGCATTTCTTCATGGTGATCTCGAATGAAGAAGTGTATATGAAGCTTCATCCTGGTTTTGAGTGCTCGAATCCTCGTTTGGTTTGTCGGCTTCGCAAGTCTCTTTATGGTCTCAAACAAGTTCCTCTGTTGGTTTGCCATGTTAGTTTCAAATTGGCCTTGAAAGGGTATGATTTTCTGGCAATCCTACTCTGATTACTCTCTCTTCACTTACATTCGTGGTCTTACTCAGATAAATGTGTTGGTATATGTTGATGATTTGATCATTTCTGGTAACGATTCCGCTGCTCTTACTACTTTTAAAGCTTATCTGAGTGACTGCTTTAAGATGAAGGATCTCGTCCTCTCAAATACTTCTTGGCATTGAGGTTGCTCGTAGTTCGTTGGGTCTGCTTTTATGCCAAAAGAAAGTATACTCTTGACATTATATCCGAGGTCGGTTTGTTGGGTGCTAAGCCTTATGGATCCCCTATCGAGCAAAATCGCCGCCTCGCTTCATGCCACATGACCACCATTGGTTGATGATGTCGCATATCGCCTTGTTGGGCGCTTAATATACTGGCCGTTACTCGACCACGGATCTTGCCTATTATGTTCATGCCTTATCTCAGTTTATGCAGGATCCTCTTCAGGAACATTGGGATGCCGCTTTACGAGTGGTTCGCTATTTGAAAGGCTCGCCAGGCCAAGGTTTATTACTTCGCTCTGACAGTGAGCTTTCTCTTCAAGGCTGGTGTGACTGAGATTGGGCTACTTGCCCGTTACTAGGGACGTTCTTTGATGGGATGGATTGTTTTCTTGGGTAACTCTCCTGTTTCTTGGAAGACAAAGAAGCAAAGATACGGTTTTCCGCTCATCTACCGAGGCCGAATATCGTTCTATGGCCGCCATTACTTGTGAGTCAAGTGGTTCAAGGGTTTGTTACTCGGTTTGGGTGTCCATCATCCCAAATACATTCCTTTGTTCTACGATAGCCAATCTCGCGCTCCATTTGGCGCACAATCCGGTGCAGCCATGAACGCACAAAATACATTGAGGTTGATTGTCATTTTCAGGCGTGATGCCATTCTTGATGGTCTTATTACACCTTCCTATGTTTCTACTAAAGCTCAATTGGCCGATATTTTCACTAAAGCTCTCGACAAGTCACAATTTGATCTTCTTTTGTCTAAGTTGGGCATTTTCGAACCCTCCAATGTCAAGATTGTATTGTAGTTGGGTTTCCTAATTATTTTAACATATATATTGTGAAGAGGTTAATGAGAAAGGCAACTTTTTTACCCTAATTCTACAGATAACCTTATTTCTCAATGCTTTAAAATGCAACCGACAATATCTAAGTCTTCCACTAAGGCAAAATATCGTGTTATGACTTACACTATGCAAGATTATACTTGGATTAGTATGTATTCTCGTTGAGTAGGGTCTCCTTGTTCGTCATAGTGTCAAGCTCTTTCGTGATATTGTTTTCGCTTTCTATGTAGTAGTAAATTTGGTTTAACATTATTGCCACAAACATATTTTATTATTCTATTCGCGAGCATGTTACTCATGACGTAGTTTGTTATGTACTCACTCAGTTTCACTTACTTGATATTTCAACTAATTAATGAGAGTCTTTATAGTCGTCATTGTTTTGAATATTTACATTCCAACCTGCACATGATTCCCACTACACAAATTGATACATACCCCGCTACAATCTTAATGGAACACAATATATTATGTACTTTATATTTGTGCCAAACCACATGAGTAAAGTATTGAGAGACATACAAATCTCAGCTTATTTATCAAAAAAGAAAAAGTATTTAGAGTTCAAGGGAGTAGATAGTTAGATTGAACCTTCTCACATGTGCTATGTGACACCCTCTGTCCTTTTTGTGCTCCAAAAAAAAACTAACCCGTATTAGTGCTGTTAGTAAGTCTAAATATATATCAATGTCGATAATAAGTTTTAACCATTGAAAAAGTTTATATTCAAAAAATTGAATTTTGATTGTAAAAATCAGTAATGACAAAAGAAAAAAATTGTTCAGAATAAGAATCACTCGATTTTTTTTTAAAAATTTTTAATCTGTTTAAATAATTCTTTTATTAGTAAAATTCTGTTTAATTATTATAATAGTAGTTTTTCTAACAGGTTTTTGTCTATTATTATTTGATGGAGCCTGTGTTTATGTTAGGGTACATCCTCTATATAATTGCATATAGTCGTGGACCCCATCACGTAAAATAAGAGATATCCTGTATAGTATAGAATATTGTGTGGCGTATGACATTATGTATATATTACTTTGAGTTATAATGAATTTGTATTTATATACTATGCTCATGATTGCAAAAATATTAGGCCATCGTAAGATAAAAAGGATGCATGAGACTAATAATTGCTGATTTTATAGTAACTGAAGATTGAGAGGACGAGGAGAGAGACAGGTCTTCTCAATTATATTCTCATGCAAGTATGGATGCATGATAATCAATCAGCTTCATTCTCTTGCTGATTAGTATCTTTTTCTTCTTCTCGAAAGACATAATTATTGGGTTGTTTGTCATGCTTACTTTAATTTTAATTTACTATCATTATTCACTTCATCATTTTCATCATGAAACTAACTATATGGTCGTCGCTTCTCTCTCCACTCTACCCTACCCCAGCCTCTTCGTTCTTGGATGCTGAGTTTGTGTTAGTAAAGAAAGGGACAAAACACCTCCAAAAAAATGCATTGTGTCATGATCATCCTAATGATGAATTCCAAATGTACTGGTGATATTGATCATGTCCTTTTTTTTAAACCATCTCCTTGAACTAAAAGCCCTTCTTATCTTTTGATGAGTACTTTTCCTAAAGACCACTTCAAAGTGTTCAGTAAATTTCTATCATTCTATGCACCTATAACCGTTGAAAATTCAACAAACTTTGACAAAAGGTTGTTCATACCAAAAAAAATTAATGAACTTTCTTTGTTAATTCAAATTGGTGACATGCACATGTAGTATATTTACAATAAGTTGTTATGAGGTATTAAATTTATATCTATAGATTTTAAAAAGTTCTATAATTTTAACGAATTTCTATTTAGATTGTGGAACTTGGTGATGATGGAAACAGAAGAGGGGTAAGAGAGAAGATATGATTGGTGGGAAGAAAAAAATATTTTTAGATGAATAGTAGTCAAGAAAGGTCAGTTGGGCAATTGAAATACGTGGTTTGTCTAACATGCTGGGGAACATATGATGTGTAACAAACACATCTTATTTTAAGTGAAATTGTAAGAAATTTTTTGTTGTGATTATGATTGTGTTAGTTGTATTTCCTCCAAGATACGATAATTAAGTACAACCTAGAATTAACTACATGGGCTTTATACATTAAACCCGCTAAACGTAAACTATACAAACTACTTACATAAAGGCCCAAAGGGGCGCCTAACACCCTCTCGCTTGGAGCATGAGAGGTTACGAAATGCCCAACTTGCCTAGAAGATAGTGAAATTGTCGTTTGCCTAAGGCCTTGGTGAAAATATCGGCAAGTTGTTCAAAAGAGTAGGAACATGATGAGTAGAAATGACACCGACCTCAAGTGCATTACGGACATAATGGCAATCAACCTTAATGTGCTTCGTACGCTCATGAAAAAACGGGGTTTTGAGCGATGTACAAAGCAGACTGACTATCACAATAAAGACTCATAGCACGAGGATGAGCAATGCCGAGACTAAGAAGCAAGGCCTTAAGCCAAATCAACTCACAAGTAGTGGTAGCCATTGATCGATACTCAACTTCGGCGGACGAACGAGAGACATTATGCTGCTTTTTAGTCTTCCAGGACACAGGAGATTGACCAAGAAAAACAAGCCAGCCAGTAAGAGAACGGCGAGTGAGAGGGCATCTAGCCCAATCAGAATCACACCAACCAGTTAACTGAAGATCACAATCAGCCCGGAGGAGAATGCCTTGCCTTGGACAACCCTTTAAATAATGAACGGTGCGAAGGGCGTCCTCCCAGTGCTCCTGCCGAGGAGCCTGCATAAATTGGGCAAGGATATGAACCGTGTAAGCTAAATCCGGGTGAGTGAAGAAAAGATAGATAAGACGGCCAACAAGGCACCTATAACGCTCCTGGATCCCGAATAGGAGGGCGCCAGTAGCAAGAGCGAGATGATGATTCTGCTCCATCGGAAAACTAGAGGGCCGAGCCCCAAGAAGACCAGACTCAGCCACAATGTCAAGAATGTACTTGCGTTGACACAGAAAAATCCCCTCAGAACTACGAGCGACCTCCACACCGAGAAAGTACTTGAGAATACCCAAATCTTTCATGTGAAAACAGTCACCCAAATAGTGCTTGAAAGCAACAATAGCGACAGAGTCATTCCCAGTAATAATCAAGTCATCAACGTAAACAAGAACATTGGAGCCTCACGTAACCCCGAGTAAGAGTGAAAAGGGAATAATCGTAGTAGGATTGAATAAAACCATACTTTTGGAGAAGCGACAAGCTTGGCAAACCAACACCTAGGGGCTTGATGAAGGCCATAAAGAGTTTTCTGAAGCCGACACACCAAACTAGACTGGTGACCATGAAAACCAGGAGGAGGCTTCATATACACCTCCTCATCAAGATCACCATGAAGAAATGCATTGTGGACATCCATTTAATGCAACTCCCAATTTTTCGCAACAGCGATGGCTAGGAAAGCGCGAACAGTAACCATCTTGGCAACGGGAGCGAAAGTCTCGTTATAATCAAGGCCTTCAACTCGCGGTTCCCAAAAATGACAAGACTGGCTTTAAGCCGTTCAACCGTGCCATCAGCATGATATTTGATTTTATAAACCCATTTGCACCCAAGAGCATGTTTCCCGGAAGGGAGAGGAGTCAAAACCCAAGTATCATTAGCTTCTAAGGAAGAAATCTCCTTTTGCATAGCGTCACGCCAACCAGAGTAGGCCATAGCTTCCTTGAAGCTACGAGGCTCATGACCTGCAGTAACAGCAGCAAGAAACACACGGTGGCGCATAGAGAATTTGTCAGCATTCACAAAATGTGCTAAAGGATAAGGAGTACCTGGGGAACTGGAAGGAGGAGGCGAACTCGGGGATGGACTCATAGCGGGATTCAAAATCGTAACATAGTCACGCAGCAAAACCGAGGGTCGTTTGTCGCGCTTGCCTCGCCCAACTCGTGCAGAAGACAAAGAAGTAGAAGTAGCAAAGCATCAACAGAGCCTAAGTCACACCCGGACGCGGACAGCCCAAAGAAGGTGGCGCGTGAGCATGAGGCCCGTGATGCGAAGGCCCAACGGGCCGCATCCCGCGGACAACATGCCCTGGGTTTGTTGCCTCGGGTCCATCGAGTGGGCGGCGTCACTCGTGCAGCGAGATGGCCCAAGATGAGGAATGGGCGCGAGCCCATCGTGGGAATGAAGAGGAGCCGGAGGCAGGAGTCCCAACAACGGAATGATTTAAAGGACCGAAGGGAGGATCCATACATGGGCCTGGCCAAATCATCATCACCAAGAGATAAAACTTGTTCCAAATCCTCCAAAAAATCCCCATCAACCCCGACACTTTCACCCGGATAGAAGAAAGATGAGTCTCAAAAGGAAATTCATTCTCAAAAACTTAACGTCCCGAGAAACAAAAATTTCATGGGTCTCCAAATCAAACAGTTTCCACCCCTTTTTGTGAGGAGGATAACCAACAAAGACACATTTCAGACTTCGTGAAGCAAACTTGTCCCCCTTAGTTTGGTGATTATAAGCAAAGCACAAAGAGCCAAACACTTTCAAAGCATGAAAATCGGGAACCACACCAAAGAGAGCCTCATAGGGGGTTTTATTATGCAACAATCGAGAAGGTGTGCGATTAATTAAGTAAACGGCACCAAGAACACACTCACCCCAAAAAGAGATTGGTAAATGACCTTGAAACATCAAAGCACGACTCACATTAAGTATATGTTGGTGTTTCCATTCAACACGACCATTTTGTTTGTGGGGTGCCAAGACAAGTGGTTTGGAAAATGATGACATGAGCATTAAAATAATCAAGCATGCAATTAAATTCAGTGCCATTGTCACTACGCACCATTTTAACCTTAACCTCAAATTGACGTTCAATCATAGCAAAGAATGAAGAGAACGACGCATACACATTAGTTTTAGAGGTTAACAAATACACCCAAGTAGCACGAGAATAATCATCCACTAAAGTCAAAAAATAATGTGCACCACAAGAGGATGGGGTACGATAAGGACCCCATAAATCACAATGAATCAGTTCAAATATGCGATTGGCTTTATTGTAACTAATAGGAAAACTAGGACGAGATTGTTTTGCTTGATGACAAACAACACATGCATTATTTAATGCTTGTTTACTACTAGAAGAGCCAAAAACTGGAAGAAGCTTGACGACCTTATCCGATGGATGCCCCAAACGACGATGCCAAAGCTCAAAGTCACTAATCTCACGAAATGGTCACCGCACAAACGCTTGGAATCCCTCGGTAATAATAGAGTCCATCCTTTCGTTCACTGTGCTCCAATCAAGGTTCCCGAGCGAAAGTCCTGTATAGCACAAAGAGAATCAGTGAAGCGAACAAAGCAGTTAGAGTCATCGATTAATTGCGACACAAAGATGAGATTGCATTGAAGAGAGGGAATCAGGAGAACATTGCGAAGAACAAGACCCCCAAGAAGGTGTACAACATCGGCTTGAGTCGCAATAGCATATTATCCATTGGGCAACCCCACATGACACGCACGAATAGAAATAATATCAACCAAAAGAGCAGAGTTCCCTGTAACATGGTAAGATGCTCCAATGTCAATGAGCCAAGAGGAAGAAGGACACTCACCCATCATGCGTTCGGATGATTTTTTTATTAACCATGTTCAATAAGATTTCCATTTAGGCAGGACTCAAAGAAGGAAGAGAAGTGCGGCCCCATCCTCCCCAATAGTCGAAGGAGAGATCTTGCCCAGAGAAAGCGCCGCTACGGCGGCAGTACGGTCTTGCACACGGCGTGGGCCCGCGCAGCTGTGGTGGAGGATCTCCGGTCAGTGGTGCCGGTGGACACGCTGGTAGGGGCCAGACGAGGGGAGTCAGATGCGGTTGAAGCCGACGAAGCCGACGATTTCCCATACTTTTCTTCCCACCAAGCAGGTTTCCCATGAAGTTTAAAACAAGCAAAAACTTCGTGGCCACGTTTCTTACAATAGGTGCAATGCAGGGCTGATTTATCGGGACGACCATGAGATACCTTGACGCAAAGCGTGACTTTCAACAACCACGGTTTTGTCACGCATAATGCCACGAACTCTCTCCTCTTGAAGGAATGTTTGGTATGTGCGATTAAGATCGGCTGGGGGTTGTTGAGATAAAAGATTAGATCTAACTGTGGAGTAAAGGTCGTCATCAACACCAATAAAGAATTGGTGAAGCTTTTCTTCTTCGCGATCGGTGGCGAACTTGCCGGCGCATCGCAGGTACACGCACCACACACACAACCATGAAGAGGTTTTAAGCGGGCCAAATCATCATACAATCCCATTAAAGAATTATAGTAGTCCTCTATAGACATACCTTTAGTTTGCTTACATGTGGTGATATTGGAACGGAGTTGTTGTAGGCGAGTTCCGTCAGCGATGATAAATTCGCGCCTCCAAGTACAACCAGAGAGCACGGGTTTCTTCAAAATAAGGAATAGAGGAAGCAAGCTTCGAGTCCATACTACGAAGCATCTAAGAGACAAGCATGGATATCACAGTATCCCAATCCAAAAGTTTCTTTTTGTCAGATGGTTTAGTAATAGTACCATCCACGAAAACGAATTTCCGGCGAGCTTTCAAGGACAACGTGATTGCCCTAGCCCACGCAAGATAGTTGTCGCCTTTAAGAATCACGTGAGTGATTAGGTTGCCGGAGTTGATCACCCGATACGAGGTAGAACGGAGAAGAAGCATCTAGTTTAAAGTCTTCGGTCATGGTTGCGTTGTGGAGGAAGCAAGGGAGGAAGATGGCTTCCGTGGAGGGAGGCTCTTTGTGAAGGTAAAAACGGCAGAGGTGGGCGGCAACCGTGAGGAGACGGCGAAGAGAAAGTGGCAGAGGTAGGGTAGGTAAATTATTAGGCTCCGATACCATGTTGTGATTATGATTGTGTTAGTTGTATTTCCTCCAAGATGCAGTTATTAAGTACAACCTAATATTAACTACATGGGCTTTATACATTAAACCCGCTAAACGTAAACTATACAAACTACTTACATAAAGGCCCAAAGGGGCGCCTAACAATTTTGCTCAAAAACAATACTGTAAATTTTGGAAAGATGGACCCTAGAACAATTATGATTTCCTATTTGAAATTAGATATAATCTACTTCTATTCTGATTCATTGTGATGCCTGCTTCTAAGTCCGTATAATAATACTACACAAGTTCTAACTAATAAATGATTAGACATAATATTTAGTTATATTCTCTCTAATTTCTTATATTGTATTTATTCAATAATCAATATACATTACAAGATAACATATTTAACTATAATTTATCAAACCTCTGTGCGTGTGACAACTATATTGATGGTTCAAGAATTTACAAAAAGAATCACCATGCTATCCATTTATGTTTTAAATTTGTCCACTTGTAGGGTTTTTTTTACATCGAGAAAACGTGCATTAATTAAAAAGGTAGTACAACCTAATGCTATTACAACCAAACATAAAACAAAGCAAATAAAACTAAAGGAGCTTTATGAGCTCTTACAAACCATATAAAATAAAAACAAGAAAAACCGATAAAGAGTCGCATGATACGGAGGTCATTGTTGTTCAATGATTGTGATGATTGAGGCAAAACTGATGGAAGTGGTGGAAAAAGCGAATCTCGTTCACGATCCGGACAACTAGCAACTAACGGCGAGCTTTGCATCTCACCGTATGAGCAATCCCTACAACCTTATGTCGCTTAGAATTCTTGGCTCATGAGTATGTGAAGAGTCACGTTCCTGGGTGACTCATTACTCTCTTGAGAGAGTAGTGCAGGTATCTCCTTTAGGTAGGAGAACCGCATTTGAGTTGGCGCGCGCGCTGAAAACCACCAAATGCAACTGGGGTGCCGCTGTAGACACATAATCGTGTCTCCCGATTTAAGGGCCCTATGATGAAACATACCGCGGTCTTAATTGGTCCGATCTAAGGGCAGAGCAGTCCGAAGAGACATCCCAAAACTATTTCGAAAAGTGTTGAAGTCCTATTTTAAAGCCCACTTAATTATTCATGATAATTAATAATATTTTGAGCCCTGTTCTTTGAAAAATCCCAATTAATTGTTTTATTTCAATAAAATAAATATTTTCAAAGATTTTTTTTTATAATAAAAATCAGATTTTATCCCGTAAAATTAGATTTTCGGAGTTAAAAGATAAAAGAAAATCTTAAAAACGTGTTTTAATCAAAAAACGTGTCAAAGCAAGGCGGTGCGTTGAGCGCACCAACGTGTGCTAAGCGCACCACACTGTGTTGAGCACACAGATATGCGCCGTGCGCATGAATCCTGCCACGTAGGTTGCGCCTAGCGCACATCAGTGTACCGAGCGCACGTGTCATGCCACGTAGACTTAAATATGTGTCATATAGAGTCCTGCGCCAAGCGCACTTCTCTGTGTGAGACGCATTTTTTCTTTCTTATCTTTTTCAAAGCACGTACCACATGAACGCTTTCTACTGGGCATGCCGCGTCAAGCGCGCCATTCTGCGCCTTACACGTGGATTTGTGCGTGATACGTCATCCTGCGCCTGGCGCAGATGGCGCGTGAAGCGCAGATTCGTTTTTCCTATAAATAGGCTTCGATTTTCCGAATTAAAAGACGGTTTTTCACACATAAACACTTCGAACTCTACGAATATATTTACGAACCTCTCTACAAAACCTCCCTAAAAAACTCATACTTTCAGACATATATTCAAAACACATACAAACACATTCAAATCTTTCTTACAAGTTCGATTTTCAGGCTTCACGATTGCTCGTCCCGAAGGTTGTCAATCTCTCAGACCCAAGCCACGGTATTATCCTGAGGGTCCTTGAATAATCTTTTTCTACGTTGTACCCTTGTGGTTTTTCAATTTCTACATTGTACCCCAACCTTTTAAAAATTCCACACGGTACCCTCAAACTTACCTCTTTTAATGCATAATGGCCCCACCACTGATTATACGTCATTAATTTCGTCTACTTTTTATAATCTACTGGAGCTAATCTAATTTGTGAATATTCCCTCCGAGCGTTAAACTATGTATAAGTTAAATTAGTTCCAATAAATTAAAAAATTAAACGAAATTAATGACATATAATCAGCGGAAGGGGCATCGTGCATTAAATAAGGTAATCTTGAGGGTACTTTGTGGAATTTTTAAAAGGTTGGGGTACAACGTAGAAATTGAAAAAACACAAGGGTATAACGTAGAAAAACCCCTATTATTTTTATATTACTAACGATTTCCTTCATAATGTAGATCTTTAATATAAAAATTGCTCTTTTGTATATTCTAACATTTTATTTCTCTTTTTTATTTATTTTATATATTATTGCATGCTTGCCTGATTGTTCTATGTATTATTTTTTATCACCGACATGTTATTATTGCTAATCAAAGACCTAAAGAACTGTTCTAATATTAATCAGATAATTTGGACAACATGTTAGGTTCCCTGTAATTTGATTGCCAAATAACATATCACTAAAAAATAGTCATTTATGTGTTTCCTGAACCAATTTAGACTAAATTACTTTTAGGGTGTTGAAAATATTATATGGTTATTTTATTGCATAAAAATTGACATGAATCAATATTTAGTAGAGGCCAGCAATGGGCAAACATGGTTCATTATAACCATATTTGTACCCTCACCCCCGAACTCAATCTTTGGTTCATTTTGACCATCTATGGAGTCTAGACGGGGAAATCTACATTGGATAAGTCCCACAATTTGTCCCTACGGTTTCCTATATCCAATTAGGTTTATGATTCTTCCTTTAAAGAACTGTTGGCGACTTCAAAAATAATTTTCAATACACCTTTACAATGGGGTAGTCAATTGAAATATGCGCTCACACCACGTAGGCGAAATAAAAACACGCCTACAACCGCCTTCAGATTTGATTTTTTCAAGGCAAATATCATTAAGATCAATGCCAAGCTAAGAACAGAGCTAAACATGTTCAGCTCTCGAACACAACTCCGATTTGAGAAACCGAAAACCACACGTCCTAACCATGAAGAGTTTTCATCACCTCGCCCACGCTCACACTCCTTAGACCTAAATTCTAAGGTAGTACCATCAGTAACCAACTCACAAACACTTTGTGATTTCCACAACCAACCACGAAGAATAGCTTCTGCAACTCGAAAGACACAACTAACTCTAATTATTTGGAAATTGACCACGCATACGAAGTTACAACCCAATGAGACGTATATCTAACATAACTAAGAACTAGGGGATGGGGGAGGGGGAAGCCCGAACCGAACACTAGGGGGAGGGGGAAAGGGAAGCCCAAACCGAACATCGGGGGGAGGGGAAAGGGAAGGTCGAACCGAACACCGGGGGGAGGGGAAAGGGGAGCCCGACGCACACTAGGGGGAAGCGGAAGGGAGACCGACTCAACTACTGGGGAGGGGGAAAACCGACGTCAACTCAAAGGAAACGAAACAGGGGTGGGGAGAGGGAAACCAACAAACAATGGAGGGGGGACAAACCTGCGAAACGTGTAGGGGGAGGACTCACGAAAGCTGGGGGAAGGCGGTACACGCGGCGGGGGATGGGGCGGGGAGATTGGGGAAGGGGAAACCTTCTACGAACGCTACAACTAAAGGACAAGGACAGGGGGCAGGCTCGCCGGCGACCGGTGGAGCGGCTCGCGCTCAGGCCAGCCACCAACGAGCCTGCGTTGGCGGCACGCGACTTGTAGAGTTTCTTGGGGTTCTTTTTGTTTTGAGGGTGTAGAGAGAAAAGCGGTTGTTGAAGTTGTAACTTGTATCTACAGCATAATAGGAATTGGCTTGTAGTTTGTCGATGTGCTAAACAAGTTATGTTTGGTAAATAACTTTTAAGTCCCATTTGTAGGTTTGAAACAACATATACTCTCTCTGTTTCTTATTGATATTCCTGCATGGAATTCTGGCACCATTTAAAATTACATTGAATATTTTAATTTTTTTTTTCAATACATAAGAAAAAATATAGTCATGTAAGGTATTATTTGATTCGTACTAATGAGTACTTTACTAATATTAATAATATTAAATTTTTATAATTTTTACTAATTCTTAATTGCATATATTAATAGTCAAATATGTGAAGTCACAATGTGCAAGTCAAATTAGGAACATCAATAAGGAACGGGGAAAGTTAGAATAACTTTGATATAAAATTTAAATTTTAATAGAAAAATTAAACACATATACTTCATCTGTTTCTTTTTAATTTACACACTTTTTTTTGGTTCGTTTCTTTTTAATCTACACACGGTTGCCTTTTCTATTCTTGGTAACATTTCCCATATTCTCCTCTTTTTCTATCCATGTCATCCCCTTTTTTATATTTTAATCCACTCTTTAGTTTCTCTCTCTTACTTTTCAATTTCTCTCTCCACCTTTTAAGTTTCTTTACATTTGGACTTTCTCCTTAATTCTCCCCCAAAGTAAAGTAAGTAAACTAAAAAGAAACGGAGAGAGTATATAATCGAGAACAGTATGGCGGCGGTCTAACAATTATATTTTCTAAATATTAAAATATACAAAAGTAGTCCCAAATATGAACTTTCTTGAAAAAAGTTTATTCAATGAAATATCCAGTGGAATATTTGGGCCCATAAACTGATGTCGGTTTAATTTTCTTAGGTTGATTGTGTATTTGATTAGGTGAAAAAATTGTTCTAGTTTTATTTTTCGTTTTTTTCACCTTATACCTCGACAAATTGCATTATGCACCATATGCCTTCGCACTTTTCAAAATTCACCGTATACCCATCAATTTCTTGAAAATACATCAAAATGCCCTCAAGATGGGTGGTCGTTAATTAGGGATTAGGAGTTAATCAGAGGTTAATGACTAACGGAGTTAACCGCCATTAGTCACTAAGGCCATTTTGATGTACATTGAGAGGTATACGGTGAGTTTTGAAAAGTGCGAGGGTATATAGTGAATAATACAATTTGTCGGAGGTATATAATGAAAAAACGTTTTTTTTCCTTATATTCCTCATTTGATTATCTCGAAAGACATCTCTCGTTTTTTATTCGGTTTTAATTCATTGTGATTTTTCGGGTTGCACTATATCTAATTTTCTTTTTTTACCGTACACAATTGATGGTACTTAGAATTTTGTTAAGAAGGAATTTGTCTCATAATATATATAGATGTGATATTATACAATTAAATATTGGAGAATTAACCATATACTCCCTCCTTTTTTTAATGGTTACACTTTGACTTTTATACTATTCACAAAACTTCACTTTGACCATCGTTTGTGATTTATACGTGAATAAAAACATAGTCATGAGGGATCTTGTTAGATTAGTCTTAATAATTATTTCATAAACATGTACTTTTTATAAATTTTTACAAATACAAAACTAGAGATATTAGTTCTCTAAATTTTGCATTGGTATGCATGAAAATTATAAGTGTAATAATTATTTGTAAACGGGGCGTATAATATAAATAATTGGTAGTCCAACAAATATGTAACCAACTATTACAAAAGGTCAAACCGTCAAAGTGAATTCTCATAGTTTGTTTGACAAATATGTAACCAACTATGAGAATTTAGTTTGTCAATAAAAATATGTTAGATGAAATGGTGTGTACATAAATTTGCTTAGGTGGAGAAAAGTTTTGAACTTATCTTTATTTAACGGTTTTTTCACCAGGTACCCTTGAGGTTTAACGAAATGCACGGTATACCCTTGTTGTTTGAAAAATACACCAAATACCCCCGTGGTTTGACAATATTGCACCAAATGCCATTAATGATGAACGGCGTTAGTCTGCCGTTAGTGCATGTTTCTTATGCACCATATACCCTTGAAGTTTAAGATAAATGTATGAAAATGGTAATAACGGCTAGTTTTTCAAAAAAAAAATCAAATTTTCAAAACTAGCTGTTGGGATATATTTGTGGGGTTATTTAAACAACATCAGAACCTTTTGATGCACTCTTCGAACTCTTTTGCCTACTTTGCCTCTTACACTACAATGAACTCATAATCCCACACTTCCTCTTCAAATTTTCAATCCTCCTACATTAGAGTGCCAAACAAGACGTGCAAATGTAGGAGAATATTTGCAATTAGGAGCTCGGAATCATCATTGAATCCGCAACGATTGTACTATAAGTGTGATGCGTGTAATAAATTTAGGTGGTGTAGTGGTTATGTTGAGCAACATAATAGGGATAGGCAACGAGGATGATATACTTGAAGAAGAAGAAGAAGAAGTGGGAAGTAATGCGAAGTTGGTGGATGAATGAAGCAATTGAAGAAAAAAATCAAGCAACAACACAAGTTTATGCAAGCGGTCATCAAAATAGGAATTATCATGTTTCTTGTACTATTGTTTGTATTGAAGAACTTAAATGGGAAGTAATGTAATCAACTGCATTTAAATTTCATTAAATAAAATGTGACTTGTATGATTCACCAAAAAAAAGTAGCTTTACATTGTCCAAAAAACAGTAGCTTCACAACATTGCCAAAAAAATTAATCTTTTGTTTCAACTACTAATTAACCCATAATGAGTGCAGTTAAAGAGTTGCAAAATATGAAATTAAAGTAAAATAAACCAGTGAAATGATATACAAGACTTAAGGGTTGTTCTTGCTCTTCTTAGCCTTGATTGCACCCTTGGATGTTGCTGCTGCCTCTTTTCTTTCCCTTTTGTGAGTCGCTTGTCACGTACCGACTCTTCCCAAGTCGCTATACGTGGCCTACTTGCTTCACAGTCCCGTCGGAAGGCAAGTTAAGGCACCCGATTGCTTGCTTGGCTAACTTAGCTAAGCTAAGTGTGCTACGAAATTGGCTAAGTATGGAAGATGGCTAGAGAGATGATTTATAAGAATGCTCTTATATTGCTTGAGAGAGAATACAAGTGTTGGTTGATCTCTACAAATGAATGGGGATGCCTATTTATAGGCCTCCATCCATCCTTCCCCTAGTTTCTAGAATATTCCGCACCTCCTCAAATGGAGGGTTCTACACATTGCTGCCCTAGAACACTCTAGATACTCTACAATGTCTATGTACAGCAAGGAATACTCTAGGCACGTCCTAGAAGCTCCTAGCCTAGAAACTTTCCTCCACAAAGCATTCTAGACCCTTCTAGAAGCTTCCATGCACTCCCGAAATATAGCCGTGCACCATCACCTGATTCTAGGCCTCAAACCCAAAATCTGGCTCGACCATTATCTTTATTAGCCTAAAATATGACGGACCCCCAAATTTGAGCCCATTTGGAGCTCATTTGGCCCACCAGATGCCTCGTTTCATGTTGCCCCTCGTCGGGCCATCGCCCAGCGCCCAGCCCACGCTGCTTGCCCAGCGATGATTTTGGGGCGACGAATGCCATCCGTGACATTCTCCCCCACCCAAATTCTTGACGAATTCGTCAAGATCGACCCTCGGGCAAGTCCCTTCTGCCCGCGTCTCGTGCTTGTTGCCTTTTCCCCTTGGCTAGCACTTGACGTTCCTTGCATGTGGCTCTCATGATTCGCCTTGTTGCTCGTCCAACGGAGCTTGTTTCGATGCCGACCCTTCGACATCGAGGTTTCGATCCGTCCCTGGATTGACCTTGGACGCTCATCCCTTAGGGCCCATGTTGCCTTCAAGGAAGAGATTCTCACGCCTGCTTCCTTGCCTTGTGCGAGATGGATGTCATACTCGCACCCCTTGTGGGTGATCGATAACATATCGTCACCTACCCGAAATGGCATGACGGTGCTAAGGAACTCCATGCCTAGCACAACGTCCTCATCATCAATGTCGACTACCAAGAAGTCGACTTTTCCTCTCCACTTCCCCAAGCGGACAGGAACATTCCACGCTCTCCCATATACTGGCAAGGCTCCCGAGTTGATGGCCTTCATCTCGCCATCCACCTTGGTGAACTTCACACCTAGGTTCTTGGCTTCCCGCAGCGCAAGAAAATTGTGCGTCGCCCCCGTGTCAACAAGCACCCTAGTGTGAACCTCGTTCACCGACCCGTTTACGACCATCAAGCTGCCTCCTTGCTTGATGCTCGTCTCTTGCGCTGTCGTGGATGCCTCCCTCTTCGGCTCCTCTTCCACGACTTCCGACGCATTGAGGAGTTGTACATTGGCGAGCTTGGCTTCCTCTCCCAAGCACATTGCCCCCATCGACGCTTCTGTCGTCGACTCCTCTCCCAGAGTTGCGATGATAGCACTCAACTTTTGTCGCTTAGGGCATACACGAGCCATATGCGGTCCATCGCAAAGAAAGCATTTAAGTGGCTTGTGTTGCTTACCTCCATCGCGACTATCCCCCTTGGACTGGGCCTTGTCCTTGCTGCTATCCGCGTACTTGGCCCTCGGTTGAAGCGATGCTTCCTCCTCCTCGTAGTCGTCCTCTTCGACCCTTTTTGCCTTGTCTCGTCTTGAATCCCTCGGGATCTCGATCATGGACTCCGCCACAGCTATGGCTTCCGCAAGAGTCTTGACTCCCCTTCGCCTCAACTCTTTTTCTGCCCACCTTTGCAGACCGTCCATGAAGAAAATGAGGCGAGTCTTTTCCTCCATGTCGGGGATCTCGAGCATGAGCGACGAGTACTGGCTAATGTAGTCCCGAATAACCCCTGTTTGCCTTAGCCCTCGTAGCTTCTTCATCGCAAGCTCCTCGGCATTCTCGGGGTAGAACTGCCTCTTTAAGTCCCTCTTGAAGTCGTCCCACGTCACTATGCTGCATAGCCCCTTCTTGATATCCTCTTGTCGCCTCCTCCACCAAAGGACGGCGTCCTCCGACAAATACATTGTGGCGGTACAAATTCTGGAAGCATCGTCTTCCACGTGCATGGCCTCGAAATATCTCTCGACGCTCCATAGAAAGTTGTCGAGAGCTTTCGGGTCACGCTTACCCTCGTACCTTGGCAGCTCCGGGACCTTCATCCTAGGTCCTTCCCGCATCGTGGCTCCCCCGGCCACGGCCGCCTTGCACAGCGTCATGTCCGCTTTGCACGAGTTCAGGTCCCCCCGGACTGAATCAAGTTGCTCCTTCATGGCTTGGAGCTGCCTCATGATGGTTCCCTTGAGTTGCGCCAACTCTGCCCGAATTGAGTCGGCCACCTCATTTACGAGAAGTTGGGCAACCTCCCTGGCTTCCGTTGCCGTTGCACCAACTCCCAGTTCGAGCACTTGAACACGGCTATCTATCCCGTCGATACCTTGCTCAAGTGTCGACATACCCGTTTTGAGCTCTGCGACGCCTTGCTCGGCAACCCCCATGCTGTCGACAAGGTCCTCCATCGCGAGCTCAACCTTAGCAAGACGACCATCAAGCTCCGAGGTCGTTTGCTTCTTCTTCCGTAGGGTCTCATCCACGACCCCTGATGCACCAACACTGTCCTTCATTTGTGATGCCATCACTCCGACCCACACTAATGCTTCGTCCACACAACAGCACCAATGCCTCACCCAACTTCAACGACAACGCCCCAACGATCGTCGCTGCTCTGATACCACTTGTCACGTACCGACTCTTCCCTAGTCGCTATATGTGGCCTACTTGATTCACAGTCCCGTCGGAAGGCAAGTCAAGGCACCCGATTGCTTGCTTGGCTAGCTTGGCTAAGCTAAGTGTGCTACGAAATTGGCTAAGTATGGAAGATGGCTAGAGAGATAATTTATAAGAATGCTCTTATATTGCTTGAGAGAGAATACAAGTGTTGGTTGATCTCTACAAATGAATGGGGATGCCTATTTATAGGCCTCCATCCATCCTTCCCCTAGTTTCTAGAATATTCCGCACCTCCTCAAATGGAGGGTTCTACACATTGCTGCCCTAGAACACTCTAGACACTCTACCATGTCTATGTACAGCAAGGAATACTCTAGGCACGTCCTAGAAGCTCCTAGCCTAGAAGCTTTCCTCCACAAAGCATGCTAGACCCTTCTAGAAGCTTCCATGCACTCCCGAAATATGGCCGTGCACCATCACCTGATTCTGGGCCTCAAACCCAAAATCTGGCTCGACCATTATCTTTATTAGCCTAAAATATGGCGGACCCCCAAATTTGAGCCCATTTGGAGCTCGTTTGGCCCACCAGATGCCTCGTGCCATGTTGCCCCTCGTCGGGCCATCGCCCAGCGCCCAGCTCACACTGCTTGCCCAGCGATGATTTTGGGGCGACGAATGCCATCCGTGACATGCTGCCATGCACATCTGTGGGTTGTTGTTCTGATGTTGAAGGACCACTAGCAGCAGCAACAGCTTGTTTCTTCTGTTTGGCAGTGGCTCCTCCTTTGCATGTTCTAGAATTGTGTCCAACTCCTTGCAGTGACCACACTTGACAGTGCTGCTCCTTTTTCCTCTTTTCTTCTCACATCTCCCTCTCTTCCTCTGCTTAGCTGGCCTCCCAGCACTTCTTTGGAAATGGGGGGTAAAATTTTAGGAAGTTCAAACAAGGGCCACTGGGTTGAATCAGGCATTGGGTGCATGTGGTTTGAGTAGGTTCTTTTGTAGGCAGCCCCTTTCTAGTAGGTAGAGACAAAGTCTTCATGCTCTAGTCTTTGATCAAAAATAACCCTAAGGCCATGTTTACATGGAATACCAGTCCCCTGCCACTTCCCACAGCCACATTTCCTTTGCTCTAGGTTAATGGGAAAATGCACATGGTCTTCCCTAACCTCAAACTCACGCCCTCCTGCTTGTACCATGTGGCAGAACCTAGCTTCATCAGGTCTCTGATTCAAGATCCTTGTGGCATAATCAGTCAAGGCATCATTGCTTTGTCAAACCTGGACCCAATTCTTTCCATGCACCAAGACCTTATAGCTGCAATGAAATATCATAGAAATTAGATGACTGAAATTAAACTTATTTACAAATAAATTAGGCACAATGGGGTGGGGAACATTTACCTTCCAATAAAGACATGACATGGAGGTCTCTAAATGGTTTTGTGCATGCATTAAAGGACTCCACAAAGTTGGTTGTGTTGTGATCACAAACAACTTCAGGGTCAAATGCATGTCTGGACCATTGCTCCTCTACCTTGTTCAAGTACTCTAATGCCTTGACATCAAGCTTGGTTATCTTCTACATAGCTTTGTTATAGACATAATTGTTGTATGCATCAGCAGCAACCCAAAAAAGTTGGTGGAAAGCAGTTCCACTAAACCCAGCATTTTTGCAGTTTGCATAAAGATGTTGGCAACATATCCTCCTTGCAGCATCAGGGACGACTTCATGCAAGGCACTTTCAACTCCCTACATTTATGTACCATACATTAGCAATAATATTAGTGTAAAAAAACAAAAAAAACATAGAAATTAGATGACTTCACCTTCAACCTGAACTTTTCTTGGCATAACTTCTGTAATGATTTAATAGGGATGTCTGGTGTACCTTCAATGTCACCCCTCAAATGTCTAGTCAACCAAACAGAGGAAATCATAGGGTTATTTTCCAACCTCCCACATAACTTGTGTTCTCCCTTGAGGGTCTTGATTGCCCAGCTGCTGTTGTCCAACAACATGGATGCATGGATCCTCCAGTCACAATCCTCAACAATGCAACATGCAGTGAACCTACTGTTATCAGCCTTCTCTACCCTCACTGCAAACCCTTCTTGTATACAATAGTCCTTAAACACATCAAGGAAATGTTCTTTGGAGGAGAAAATCATCCAAGAATGTAGCTTCACCTCACCAAAAGCCATATCATCAACAACCTCACCATTCAAGTACACCTGATCCATGTTGGATGTCCCATCCAAGCACTCATCAAACCTAGCCCTCTGTGTATCACCATCAAATTCTGGCTCATCTTGTGAAACTTCCTGTTTAAGGTCCAAATCTCCTAGCTCCACCTCGAAACTTTCTTCCTCCTCTTCATAATCCTCATCCTCACTTGTTGTCGATTCCCAAGGATCATAGTTTCTAGGTTCATCCTCTTCATGCACGGGTTGCCTAGACCTAGTTGCATTTCTCCTAGGGCCCTTAGTCTTAGGCACATAAGTACCAAGCCTCCATGCACTAGTCTTAGCATCGCCCCTAAAACCCTTCTTTGTTATTCTTTGTAGAACCTTTTTTTTTGGGGTGGCTGGTTTCCATGAGGGTTGTTTCCTAGTGGGTTGGTGTGAGGGTTCAGTTGAGGGGGTTAATGGGGGTTGTGAGTAAGAGGTAAAGGATGTGAGGGTGAGATTATAGGGGTGTGTATAGGAGGTGGTTGGTGTGGGGGTTAAACCGGGAGGTGATTGGTGTGAGGGTGGGATTATAGGGTGCTGTGTATAGCGGGTGGTTGGTGTGGGGGTGAAACAAGAGGTTATTAGTGTGAGGGTGGGAGTGTTTCGGGTGGGGGTGTTTCGGTGAGGGTGAAACATGAGGTGTTGGTGGTGGATGGGTCGATGTGGGGGTGATGGTGATTGATGTGGGGGTCTCGGTGGGGGGATTTTGGTGTGTGGGTGAGCGAGAGAGGGTTTGAGGTGGAGTTGTTTGTGTTTGGGACATTGGTGGTTGTGACCCGAGGTCAATTTCCCACACTCTTTCATTCTCCACTTCCATGTCATTCTCAACATTATAAACAGGCACCTCCACTGAGACAATGAACTTCCTTGACTCTTCTAAGTCTCTCTCAATCCTAACTTCCTCTTCTTGTTTCTTCAATTCCTCTTCTTGTTTCCTCAATTCCTCCTCTCTTCTTTTCCTTAATTCTTCTTCAAATTTTGCTTGTTTAGCAGCTTCTCTCATCAACTTTGAATTCCTCATTTGCATGGCTAAGTTAAATGACAAACCTACATCATGTGTATCCTCTATCCATATCATGATCTCCTCTTTACCTCTAAATAGAGGGAACATCCTCATTAAACTTTCATCATCACTCACTTCCACCCTCTGACCTGTTCTAGGATGATCATACCACAATCTAAACTTCTCAGGCACAAGAACATCTCATATATTTTTGTCCCTCCACAATGAACTCATCAATCAAATCCATAAAACTACTATCATCCATATCTAATGCCCTAACATCAAACCTACGTCCCTTGTAATCACAATGCAACCAAATATCTCTGACCCTAAGCATATCACAATATGCATAAAGTAAGGAAAAATTGCAACATGAATAAAGTAAGGAAAAAAAACTCAAACTTTGAACAATCAACAATCACAATCTTAAACCCTAGAAAATTGTAAAATTTCAAGCATTTTAATCCAAAATTATAACCATTTACTTCACTAATTTACACTAAATGAAAACTGATTGAGAGAGATACATACCTATTCATGTTGAAGATTCAACCCAGTTTTTTATCAACTTCCAAATGCACCCGATTCCTCTTGAAAACCCGATTCGGATGCGAACAACCCGGATTATTAACCTTGAACTTCCCACTCAAATTCCCCTGTCTTGGATTATGCAGATTTCCCCTAAATTAATTTGTCCGATTTTTAGGGCTTTTTTGGATGAGAGAGTTTGAAAAACAGAGGGTGGAGTGAAGTGAAGAGGAAATACGAAAGGTCGTGGGTTGGGGGATCATTCCAATGGCGCCAGTTCTGACTGATGGCATTTGTGTAAATATGCACTAACGGCAGACTAACGTCGTTCATTATTAATGGCATTTGGTGCAATATTGTCAAACCTCAGGGGTATTTGGTGCATTTTCCAAACAACGAGGGTACCTGGTGCATTTAGTGAAACCTCAGGGGTACTTGATGAAAAAACCATTTATTTAATTAGGTTTCAATACCAAATTTTCAAGCCATTTCCTTCTTTCTTTCTAGGTTTATGAATTTACATCTCTTTAAAAAAATATACAAATTCAAAATGAAGTTGTTAACTTCTTTCTTCTCGTTTTTTAAAAGCCAAGTATTTTCCATCATCTCGAGTTTTTTCATGCTCTTGTAGCTTGTAGGTCACGTGCCGAGTTATGTGTGGAGAAAGGTTGCAAGTGGATTATCTATCATGGAAGTGGTGGCTCCGTTAATATTTAGAGTGATCCATGCGTGATTGCATAGACCACCTTCTTATCGTGTGATTTCGAGGAAAACAAACGGGAAACGTTGTGAGTTAGTGGGAGATTTGATGAGTGATGATGGGGTGGATGGAATGAAGATGAGATCAATTGATAAGAGACAAGTTCCGTCCTATTGAATCAGCTGATCGATGAGATTCTTAGCATACCCATTCCCTCATCTCCGTCAAATGATGTGTTTGTGTGGAGTTATGAGACGTAGGGTTCTTTACACTGTTAAATCAGGATACCATCTTATCACTTTCTATAGAACGTCTGTTGATTCACGGTGGTGTTGGGTCTTCAATGGTATGCATCTCTTAGCATACCCAGCACAAACTTTGAATTTCACTAACTCCTAATTTGGGTTGAGCAAAACAATCTGAATATCCGATAATTTGATCCGAATTTGATCAAATTTTTTGGATATCCGATCCGAAAACGTATTTTGGATCGAATATCCGATTTTGGATATTGATTTTTGGATTTTCGGATATCTGAAACATGAACGGGCAATGGATATCGGATATTTAATCCAATATTCAAAATAAGGGTATACGTATTCATCAAAAGTGATTCTAAACTTATCTCAACTAAAGTCAATGGACCTGATCAACCTTGATTTCATCCTATGTTTACACTTGATTGGATCTAACCAATCTTGATTAGACCTAGTCAATTCTAAAACTTATCATGTCTAAGGTGAAAATAATGTTAACATCCTAATAATTCTCTCTATTTTAAAAATATTTTTCCGATAAATAAAAGAGAATTATCAAAGCATTGCTGCAATGTGTGAAACGTTTCGGCTTACTCAAAATTTTACAGCCGAAAATAATAAAACATTATAAACCAAATAAATAAAGTCAAATAAAAAATCTTACATCTTTGAACCAACATGGCCCACCCAACTAAACTCAGTCAACTAAACAAAGTCAACCAAAAGTCAAACCACAAACAGCTCTAGAGTTTAAGACAAATCCGGAAATAGAACTTAAGAAACTCCAAAACAATCCAACCAACAATATATAAATAATAAAACATAATTACTACACTCGCACTCCCATGCATCATGAACTCCCATATGAAAAAGTATGACTTATTAATGCAAGTGACTGCTCGCCAAACAATATGTAGTAAAGATGGATCGTCACAGGATCAATAAGGCATAAGCCATGATCAACATACAAAGTACGAATCAACAAAGTTGAGTACATAAAGTCTAAGAATAAATAAACAAACAATGCAACCTAACATGATACTACATAAATCAAATAAAAGTCATGCACTGCAATCAAAATAATTTAAGTAATACTAGAATAAAAGACGAATCCAGTAATGACTTGATTAATTAATTAGGTTGAATAAGTAATGAATGAGCTGTCCAAACCAATAAAATCATTCTTCAAGAAGTAGACAAGGCAACAGGCGCGACTCTGTACCTCCAAAACCAACCGATATCAAGAAAATTATATATAAGAGAGACACGTTGATCAAGCAATCATCGAAAAGCCATGGGTTAACACTATGTGCCCCAACTCCCAATGTTCAATACTCGATCTAGACGTGCACTAATCTAGAGTTTTGTTGCTCATTCTCTTTCACTTTAAGTGGTTAATTGTTTACACATTAACCGCAATTAAAAACTATCACATAACAACCAAAACCAACACACAACAATCAAACCAACACTTAAATAATATATTTTATATTTGATTAATAAAAGAGATCACAAAATAACCAATTCCATAATAATTAGTCCTTTAAACCAAATTGTTGAATAAATCAACAATAACCAATGTCATTAAGACATACCTTTCCACTTACTCCGTCAGAAAACCACGATTGTGAAAGAATAATAAATAATAAACTATGGAATATAATACTATGATTAATTCCAAGAATCCACGTTCTACCTTATGACAGGTAATAAATTTTAAATATGGATTGATATACAATTTAAACCAATAACCACATCTACCAATCATAGGAAATAAATAAGCATGATTAAATAAATAATCAAATATACCTATATGCTTATATCAACAATCCATTCAAACATATAATAAATAATAATCACATGTTCAACAATCACAGAAATATGATATTTCGTTGCAAACAATGTTGCCTAAGATCTATCAAAGTTCCCTAAGCATGATATTAAGTTCTAAAACCAATCCTAGTATATGATACTATGTCGGAACCCTTAGACAATCACGTACCTCGTATTAACTCTTTTGTGTGCCACCATGGTGCACTAAAAGTAACTCAAGGAGTATTCTTTTCCTACAAGTAATGATATTAAAAATTAATCACTACCATAATAAAATTTCAGCGCTTATAATAATACTTAAAAGTTGTCTAAAACCTTTAAAAATCATTCCTTTAACATTAAAGTTTCAACTTTTGATACTATACACATATAGCAAAGTTTTACTCTTTAAAAACCCATAAAAACTCATAATTTAAGACTATATAACCCTAAAGTTTAAACCTTTAAAAGCGAATTGTAAATTTATTTATATCTATATATATATATATCTAAAACTCAAGCGCAAAAAACATGTCATGCTAACACATGTCTCCCTCCTCCCCCACACAATTAAATGAGAAATATTAAACAATAAAAATGTGTGTTATAAGACTCGAACCCATGACCTCTCATTTGAGATACAAATGCACTAACCAACTACTCTATTATCTCATATTGGTCATTATAGG
Source organism: Beta corolliflora (assembly GCA_947648045.1). Taxonomy (NCBI): domain Eukaryota; kingdom Viridiplantae; phylum Streptophyta; class Magnoliopsida; order Caryophyllales; family Amaranthaceae; genus Beta; species Beta corolliflora. The sequence continues at coordinate 798,297 of CANSZD010001702.1, forward strand.
AAAAAGAATATATTTAAAGATAAGATAATTTTCTATTCTTAAGACAATTAAATACAAATGTATACATTAATACTCATTAAGCTATTGTTAATAATAACGTGTCCTACTTTTCAGCAATCTTATATTAAAAAAACGCTCTTCAATTTTTTATAACCACCGTAATTAACACTACTACACCATTTCATTGCATCGGTTGTATTCTTACATATTAACCTACATCTAAAAAAAGATTGTATTATATTTTTTATAAGTAATTATATATTTATATATATGTACTCTCTTGAAGGTGAGGTTATATTGATGAATAATTCATATTATAATTTACTATGTAGAAAATTTAATAGGAACTAGAAGATCACTTCCTATGCACAATCCAATGCATATAACTCTTTTTTTTCCACTTTTCTCAAGTGTTTGATTCAAGACTTCAAATTCACATTGATAAATTATTAGGGGCATCGCCCGAGCCAACAACTAGTTATAATCTATAAAGGAAATTAAAATTTCTTAGGTCATCAAAAAGTTACTATTTGTTCTCTTTTAGAAACTAGAGTAAGAAGTCATAATACAGTTAAAGTGCAAAAAAATTAGGAAATATGTGGACTTGGGAGTGTAACTACTACTCTCCAAGAGGAAGAATATGGTTGGGGGGGTTGGAAATCTGGAGATGTTAATATGCAATTACTCAGGCAGACTGAGCAGCTAATGGTTTCTCAAGTTAGCAATCTTGCTGGCACTATCGGTTAGATTGTTACTGGTGTAAGGTCTTCACACAATTGCTGACAGAAGACCTTTGTAGAGGGAGCATATTGATGTTAGTGTCACTACAGGGTGCTCAGTGCCTTCAGCCTTATATTATTATAGGTAATTTTAATGATGTTACGAATCTTCGGATAGGATTAATGGGGCTGCTGTGAGTGAAGTTGAGACCCAAGATCTAGCAAACTTTATTTTAGAAGCTCATGTGATGGAAGCTCCTAGTTCTGGGGTTTTTTGTTCTTGGAACAACAAGGGTACATGTGCTGAGAGCAGGGGCGGAGCCACATAGTAACAAAGGGTAGCACGTGCTACCCCTGTTTTTTTCAAAAAAAAATTGAGTTTTCCTTTTTTTTTAAAAAAAAAAAGAAAGGAAAGAGAGCGTCGTCGCTTAAGTAGATTGCGTCTTCTTTCCCTACCAGCTTTTGTACCAACTCCTAAGCCCATTACTTTCTATTCTACTTTTCTCTCTCCTCCTTCCCTCGTCTCCTTCTCTCATATTTTCAGAGCTTCTTCCTTTTTTTGGGTTTGAGATCTAAAGATTTTGATTTTGATTTTGATTTTGATTTCGATTTTGATTTTGGTATGTTTTTTCTTCATCTTAATGAATACATTTCATAATCTGGGTTTTGTTCATTACTTCATTTTCTAATTTGAGTATGCTTTGAATTATATTTATTTTTCTTGTTCAGTATTATTATTGAAGCTAATTAGATCCAGACATTATTTCTAAAATCTAAAGCAGCTTGGTTTTGTGTTTTTGATTGATAATTACGTTTCTATGTTCTATTTTATATTTATTCTATTTTATTTTGCATCTCGGGTTTTGTTTAATTTGGTCCAATTTCATTAATGGCTTCTTTTCTTTTCTTTGTTTTCTTTTTTATGTTTTTTTTTTTTTAATTCAAGATCATTAATTTTTTTTGTTCATGTTTTGTTAGACAAGAAATGTGTTATGTGGATACCGATACATGTGCACTTTACTTACGCAACTTGCTAAGGCTAATATCAACGATCTTGAATATTATAATGCTTTGCAATGTCAAAGGAAATCGGGGAGAATAATTGTTTATAATTGGGTTTGAGATCTAAAGATTTGAAATTTAATGTACTTTCGTATATTTTTCGTTGCAATGAAATTCAAGTGGTGAAATGTTTTTTGAACTGGATTTGAACTATTGCGATCGAGTTCATAGAATGGATCTAATGTTGGCTGTCAAAATTTCACCGAAGAATTAATTTTGGAAGGGCAAGGCCCCCTCGTAGTCCAAGTAGTGTAGTAGTGAGAATTTGCGATTGGAGTCCCCAAGTTTCTTTGACACCATCATGCCGTATTTAGTTGGGCTTCTCCCATGCGCTTTTCGTTTTTGAATCGCTCCCGCTAATCTCGTAATGGGCCTTGATGCTCTTCGATATTAATGAAAACGACAAATTATCAAAAAAAAAAAGTTTTTTGAACTCGATTTGAACTATTGTAATTTTTTTCAATTAAAATATGTTTGAGGTTTTATTTGGATTTTATACCTTAAAGTTTCATAAAAAAAATTGTATTCTATACTACTCAAGTAACATTACGCTACCCCCTCATCCGGAATCCTGGATCCGCCCCTGGCTGAGAGAATTGCTAGTAGGATTGACAAAGCCTTTGTCAATCCTCGTTGGATTGATACTTATCTTCGATGTGGTGGTGAAGTACCTCTCATTGGATTGATACAATCAATATTTATGAAGATATATTATTAGATTCGTCTTAATGTGTGTATTTTGAAAGATTTTTTACAATTTTTATTTATACGTAATTAACGAGTCAAAGTTTGCATTAGTTTTTGCTTGCATGTCAAGATATTTGAAATAGATAGGTTGCAATCAAAATTAAAAAGAACGGAGGAAGTATTAGTTTTTCTTTGCGTGTCAAGATATTTGGCCCGACAATATAAATCCTTGAAAAATCATTAAAAGTGATTTATGCTATTACAAACTAATGTAAACTCTGCTAAAACATGCAGATTTTGAACAATAATTCACATGCAAAACATAATACTCCATATACTACCTCTCATCTACATTGATCGATAAAGTTTGGATTTGAATGTCAAGATTGTCTTCATAATTCTCATGTAAGCATGTAATGTAACAGAGATTTGAGGCTACTTCCAGGTGAGAGGCCAAACATTAAATCTCATCAAATTCTTTCTAGGAAAGTTTTTTCTTATTCCTCGGGCCCCCTTCCTAAGATGGGCCTTCATCCAACCTCAAATAAGAAAAAAAAAATAAACTAAAAAACAATGCATAAGTTCACAGATATGTCATCCGAGGATATCTTCACATGACAGTGGAAACTAGAAATTTCATTTTGACTATGAATCAGCAAATCTTTCTCAATAAAATAGGCAATTATCATGTTGAGAAACTAGTGCTAAAACTTGCAGCTGATTTTTGGCCCGCTGACTCTGAAAAGCATAGTGTTGAGATACAAATCTTAGAATGGACTAGCAGAAGTTGGAAAATTCAAGTCGAGGAGCAAAAAATGTCACAAATTTTAGCACCCCCAGAAGGGAACAATATCCACCACCAATCGAGATGGTGGAAACAGATGCCATCCAATGCAGTAGGCAGTAGTAATGAGGTCCCGTGACCGTGAGGCAAAGCATGTCAAATTGTCAATGCCTCCTCCATGGTTAGTTTACGCAAGGTCGACTAGAGCAAAAAATAATGTATCCGGACCAAGGCAGCCGATGCTAACTATGATCATAGAAGGCAGCAATGCAGCGGAAGGTTTATTGCAACATAGCTCCAAAACAACCATCAATACAAAAAAAATATATGTAAAATATTATTAGAAGTAGGTATTTTTAGGCGCAAAGAATGTTGTAACTAAGTGGGTTAACAATCCCCCAATTTAAACAAAACAGTAAGAAATTATACACATTACATGTTATATCTTTAAGCTTATAAGATTAGTTACGGACTTACGGTGCTAGTTTTAGCTCCACGTTGAGAAATCAAAAAACCAATGGCAGGGAGAATATTCCACAAACAAGTTGTATAACTCAACTTACTCAAGTACAAATCATTGCATTACCTTATTGAAATAACAAGTGCATTACATAGTACATTAATACAACAAAGACAAGGACACTTGCAACAGAACTACATATTTCTCAACTGTGGTGTTGATATTAAAACCTGACTGTAATTTTGATGAGGCGAAACCTTCTTTTAACTTCTTCTAGTTCAACCTCCTCCTCCTTGGAGCACGAGAATCCCCACTATCCAAATCTGAAGTTCTAGAAGGGTCATGCCTCCCGTCTTGAAGTTGATGTAGAGAGGGACACCAATGAGTCAATCTCGACAGCTGTATCCACTGTTTGGCTCTCTCCATGTATAGAAGCAGCGATGCTTGAGAAAGAGTCCCGATCATCCACTGATGGTGGCTGCAGCTCTTGGCTCCTTCCTGGAGGCGACCGGCGAAGATATGCATCAACCATCCTACCACTAGCAGCACCAGGTGAGAGACCAGCACTACTTCTATGGAACTGACCTCTTCGATAAGTCAAAGGTGGAAGCCTGCGATTCATGATCTCAGGCCTGTCCTGTGTCAAGTCAACGACTTCTTCAGGGGAGAGGAGGATTTTGCTCCCTCTCCGTAGTGCTCGGTTAGTCATATACCTATTTAGGATAGCAGCCCTTGTAGGTAGGTCTGCATCACCATCGGCATTTGGCTGATGAAAAAGTCCCGAGTCAATTCAAAACGAGCTCCAAGACGCCGGATCATCTCCTCCATCGGAAAGGAAGAGGCTGTCCTCTGAATAGTTTGCCTCAGGCTCTCAACTCGCCGTGCTGAGGGCCTCATCGGGACCTTAATGCCCGCATCCTCCTCTACCTCATGAATATGGTTCCCACGTCCATAAATCGGAGTAACATTCTTAAGTGAGACTTCTCCTTTACAGACAGGGCATTCCTTAGCATCCGAATGAATATGCAACCATTGATAGATGCAGGGCCAACAAAACAAATGACCACAACAAGTAACAACAGGTTCTCTTGCCAAGTCAAACATATATTACAATCGAAAAAACTTCCCTCCTCAGAGTTCGGCTTTTCAACATCTTTCTTCTCAGCAATGGAACCATTGTCCATAGGGATCATATTATTCTCACAAGTCTTGACCACATCATGGCTTCGTAACTCAGCTGTAACACTTCCTTCCCCAGCTTGTAATGTCCCACCATTATCCTCTCCATCAACCCCAGAACCAGCACCAAGATCACCACCACTCCCATGAGAATCGACCATAAATCGCAGAGAATGAGGTCCCAACGGTAGCTGGCCCTGTCTCCAACGCCACCGATGCCTACTTCTCTGCCTAAGAGCTTCTCTAAGATAAGGTGATTCCCACTCATCAACATTCACAGATTCCCCTGATGACGGCCCCGTTCCTGGACCTAACACAGGCGACGGGGGCGCCACAGGCCCTAAATTTAAGTCTAAATTCATCATATCTTCTGTTCGATCAGCCATCACTTCTCCAACAACAACAATTGGGAAAAATTCTCAACTCTACTCTACCCGCTTAATTCTACCGAAAATCCAACCAAAAACCCTATTCCCACCTGCAAATCATCTCAAATCTCCTCCCAATTCAGGCGAAAACCCGAAATTGAGAGAAACCCTAATTTTTTCCCCTCAATCAAAATTGACCCATCGAAGACCAATTAACGACTAAACAAAAAAACCCAGATAAATATACAACATTCATAAACTACCTTCAAATTGGATTCTCTTAAACACGAAAATTCAGTACCAATACACACACAAAAAAACCCACAAATTTTACAAATGAAAACCCTGAAAAGTTTCCAAAAATTGGGAGAATTGCAACTTAAAGAAAAAGAGAAAGAAGATAAAACCTGTAAATCAATGAGAATCTCTCCTCTGCTTGTTAGAGAGAGAAAGAAAGTTTCAGAATTAGGTGACGAAAAAAAGTCCCAAATATAGCGTTATTCGGCTGCAAAAGAAAAGAGTGAAGAATCTGGAGAATTACAACATCGATTTTCTCTCTCTAAACCGTCAAATGGGCGATCGAGAGGTGGTGTTGTGATTGAGAAGAGCCATGGAAGCGTAGGAGCTGAGAAGAACGAGGAGAGAGAAAGAGAAAGTGGGGAAAGAAGAGGAAAGTCAGCAACTTTGGGAGAGTGAAAGGAGAGAGCAGATTATTCAGAAACGAAGGGGTGTGTGTGTTTCCTTGGTCTTTGACTGTAAGAACTTTGGATTTTGGGGCACTACTAGTCTACTACTACTAATCTACTATAGTATAAGCCCATTCATAAAATTGGGATTGGCCTCTTTTCTTGATTGTAGATGGATAATGGGCTAGGGTTGTAAACTGTATATGGAGTTAGGGGATGATAGGTTCAGATATGCTATTGGGTCGTGTTTCATATGAGATATGTGTAGATCATATTGAGAATAAACATTTTTCATCTATACAAATATATTAAAAAGCGTTTGCTTGTGCTCAACGCGCCACGCTGTCACTTTTCCTTTAGTTGTTTCAGACGTCATCATTATACATTAAAAAAAATTAGAAACACGCCTCCGTATAAGATTCGATCACATTGACCTCAAATTAATAATACTAAACTTCTAACCAATGAGTTATGCAACATTAGATGATATTTTTTAACATGAAAACATTAATAACTCGAGGCGATCACCGACTAAAACTAGTTCATATATCAAAAAGGGAAAAAAGTTGTTTGATCATAAAATGTTGTATGTTGAATAAAAAAGTAATCATTAGAAAAAGAAACATAACATCTATACTAATATATTAAAAAGCGATCTTATGCAAGTTTATGCGTAGCATGGCACTCTCCCTTTAGTTGTTCATTCCATGTCATCATTATGCACATTAAAAAAAATTAAAACATGTTCCATATAAGATTCGTAATTACGTGACTTTAAAGCCTAATAATTGCGTGACTGGAGGTAGAATTTCAAAGCTTCTAACCAATAAGGAAAAGAACATTAATGATATTTTTTGACGTGAAAATGTTTATAACCCAGCGTGTCGTCCGGGACCAAAAACTAATTTAAGGACTAATTAGCATCTTACACCCCATATTGTCACGTTAACTAGTTTCTTCAAAACAAAGGGTCACATTGTGAAATCATTTATTTTTTTCACCGTCTGGAATTTTTGAAAACAGAGGTGACCATCTAAAAATTTCTATTAAAATATTTTTTTAGTGAGATCAAATGGATTTTATTTTTGGAAACTTACTATCCCAACTCATGTTCTCACTATCCCAATCCAATATCTGAAATCCAATTTGTTTTTGGAAACTTACTATCCCAACTCATGTTCTCACTAACTCGCGGAGATTTTCACTAAGGCCTTAGGTGAGGCTCAGTATCCTTTTGTCATGTCCAAGCCGACTTTTCGGGGTCATTAAACTCCCACAAGAGGAGCGATTCTGTTTAGAACATTTACATACTAGAAATACATAGACGAAGAGAGCTGGAAATAGGTGCCCTTGTTCTAGGCGATAATGTCATAAAGTACGTGTGTAGACTTGGAATCGCTGTCCGCCTAATCTTAGCACTCCAACGATAATATATATCATTGTTATAATTGGTCCGATCCATAGAAGAACAATTCGATGAGCTAAGCTCAAATTTGTTTGCAAAGTCTATTTATTAATTAAAAATATTCCAAGCCCAATTTTTAAAAGTTCAATTAATTATTCATGATAATTAATTGTAGGTTTAAGCCCATTTTTGAAAATGCCAATTAATTATTCCTAATAAGTAATAACTAATTGTATTTTAATAAATATTTCTAAATTAAAAGATATATTATGAAAATCGGTTTTTATCTTCTAGGTAAGTGATTTCGAATTTAAGTGATAATATCTAATGAAATATAAAAAGAATCTTTTAATTTCGTATAACAAATAAAACCCGGTAAAATCGAGGTTGCGCTTGATGTCGAGACAACCATCACAATCCAGAACGCGCAAACGAAGCGTGCCTCACATAAGGCTTATATATGTGTTGCGCATTCAAAAATCTTATCTAGCTTTCTGATTTTCCCTATAAATAGACCTCATTCTATTCGGTTTCGGGATACGACTTCATAATACGATTTCACCTTGAATACTCCAGACACATACCTTCATAGCACTTCAAATATTCAAAAACAACTTTCAATCTCTATCGATCTTCAAGCTCCAAGATTGCTCCTATATATTTTTTTTCAAAGTAACTAAGAGGTGGTTTTACTCAAAAACTAATGCATAACATAAGATACAACTATAAATGCACCTATAAACACTGCCAATCGTTATTCAAGATACAGGCGATAAAGGTATATTAAAGATAGTACTTGATATTTCAATTCCAATTTAGTTGTTTGAAATTACTAACAAATTTTTCATCATGTAGAAATTCATGTTCCTTTGTATATTATAGATCTCTAATCATCTCCTTTATGTTTCTATTCGATATATTATATTCATGGCTATATGCTTATCGCTTTCATCACCTTTCATATATTTAATTCTGTTAGTGAAAGACCTACATAAATGTTCCAACATTAAAATCAAATAATTTGGACAATTGATTAGGTTCCTAGTAATTTTGATTGCTTAAAAAAAACATATCACAAAGATTAGTCTTTTGCTTGCATAATAAACCAACATAGCTTAATTTTTAGGATGCATGAAAATATTGCGTGGTCGTTTAATTGCAAAAAATTAGAACATAAATAGTATTAAGTAGAAGCCAACAATGGTCGAATTTGATTCATGGTCCTATCCGTACCCTCACCCCCGAACTCAATGTTTGGTTCATTAACCAACTATAAAGTCACGATGGAAAAATCTACATTGGATAAGTCTCTAAGATATCCATATGGTTTCTCAAATATCCAATTACGTTTATGAGTCTTCCTTTAAAGACTTATTCACCACTTCTTTTCCCAAACGAATTTCAAAATTAAAAACCTTTACAATGAGGTAAACAAATCCGCGTTAACAATGCGTAGACAATAAAAATATGCCTACAATTTGGCGACTTCTCTGGGGAGGATTCAAATTTTATTTTTGATGAGTGGGTAAAACTCGAAAACTGCAATTCATACTATTTTTATGCTTTTAAATGACATTACTGTTTTGCATGTGCATGGCTATTCTTCAGAGCCACCAAAAGGTCTTGTCCTTGTCTTACTAGCACATGTTCTATGCATGAGGCTACCCTGAGGAGTTTGTGTTTTGTCCCTCCAAAAAACTTCCTGAGCCATAGTGTTATTTGATCTTAGTCATAAGCAAACCCACCTAACCATGACATTTCTCTCTTGTTTCTAACTTGAGACTGAAGTGCATCTTATACATGACCATCATTTTAAGCAAAGATACGAAGCGTGGGATCAATCTCTTAGTTATGGACCCTTTTTAAGCCTAACCTAAGCTTGACCATAGTATCAAACATATTCTTGACTTTAGGTTGAAATTGCATACTATTTCTTACCTATTTGACATTATTGATTGCTTGTTTACTAAGTTCAACATACTTTCCCCTCGCATTCCCCTTGAATTAGACTAAATATTTTGAAAAACGACTAATAGATCGTCGAGAACAAAAATATGCATCATGAACATCGTGCACCAAGTATAACACAATTAAGATTTTTGATGAGCTTAAGAGCATGTACAACATTGTTCAAGTGTAAAGGTAGGTGGGGAGTGTTTGAAAATGTATGATCGCAACCAAAACTTGAAAATCGTATGACTTATCGACTATGATATTACGATTTGTGCTCGAATTTAAATGAGATGTAAGATTACCTTGATTGGACGTCATGTGAGACGCCGCTCCAAAGGTCCATGTACCACTGCTCATCCGGAAGGGTAAAAGTGCGGGTATGCATAGCAACTTGAATGTTTATTGGTGCATGCATAGCTTCAATGTAAGGTGGTGAAGTGAAGTGAGCTAGAACTTGTGGATGTCTCGAGCCAAGAACACCTGATTGCCTAGCGCCCAAGAGGTGCGGGTGGACATGGCCACGATGTTGTCAATTAGGGACATATGGGTGTCGTCCCACGCTGTATTTATGGTTCCCAAGTGGATAGATAATTTCCCTTCCCTTTGGCGCCATAGCCACAACCATGACCACCGCAATTGTTGTTGTGGTTGTCCCCGCGCTTTTTTGTGCTAAGTTGTTGAAGATCCTAAAGCATACCTAAGATGATTAACAATTACATCATCATTAATGGAAATGAGGGCTGAATTTCTAGTGACATTGGTTATCCATCATTTCTTGCTCGTTGCATTTATCCATGCCATTTTTGTGTTGAATCGTTGAGGATCCCAAGCATTATTAACAAGAGCATCATCATTAACGTAAATGAAGGCTGAATTTCCAGTGACATGGCTACCCGTTTTTCCCTACTCGTTTCCTCCAATACGATCATGGAACATGCTTTATAAAATGGGGCAATTGGGTTTCTTTGTTGAGTAAGGGTGGAAACCCCTATATAAGCATGCATAAAGCCCAAGACTAATTGAAGCACCAATTTTTTTATCAGAGAAGGAGAGATGACGTTGGCCAATTAGTCAGGATGAGACTTGAGGTGTTGACAATAAGATGATGCATTGGGAAAGTCTTTGATGTTCCTATGAGAAAACTCTTGTTCAAAATAAACGACCCTAAAGTTCTTATTGTCAAAGAAAATATCCTTTAACCGCTTCCATATAAATCAATATGAGACGGCTATGAAAGCGATATATATAAAAAAATTAAAGTCTCATAATGTTCCCTATAATGCAGCTCGCTGATATACAATTTTTGTCGGAGAAAATGTCCTTTAAACGCTTCCATATAAATCAATATGGGACATTTAAAAAAAAAAGACAAGTTATGGTGATAGCTATTGCATTAAGAAAAAAAATATTTGTCCTTGCCAATTTTGCAGGTTGCCTCTTGGAAATATTAGGAATTTTTTTGGATGCAAAGTTCGCGATCTTTCTCTCGGTGGGCGGTGTGGGTTGCAAAAGTAAGGTGGTTTTTCTATTAAAGCTATGTGTCATCTTCTTGGCCCTTTGCCCTCATGTAGAATGGAAGAGATTGGTGTGTAACAACTTGGCTAGCTCTAGAAGCTCAGTGTCTTTACATTTTGGCTTGCTATATCCGGAATAGATCTCCGGCAAGGGGATATATTGACTGGGTTGGGGTCTTGAATTTTCTTCTTTGCGTGTTTTTGTAAATCTCAACTCGAGTCGTGTGCTCACTTTTTTTCAATGTACTTTCGCATATTTTGGAGTAGATGCCTACATATTTATATGATGGGTTTTTGTAGACAAACCAAGTGCCTTCCTTTGGAACTTTATGTAGTCCTGAAAATTACTAGGAAACGCACACCAAAAGCTAAATTGTATGCTATGTTTTTTTGCAAAAACTATGTACTGTCTTTGGCTTGAAAGACATGTTGTTATCTTGAATCGTGTTTGTAATTTGAATCTCTATGTTGTTAAATTAATTTTCATTAGTCTCAACTCGAACTGATGAAGACATGAGAAAGATTATGCTTGTTTATTGCCTTAGGCAAATGAAAAGTGACTATGACAATCCTTCCTAGATGGTGAGCTCGAGTTCACGCTAATGCTATTTTTTAGTAAATATCTTAGTTATTATTTTGTTAAAGTTTCTTTGGAAGATTTGTCTATAGGTTGTAATACCTTTCTCTTTTTTTGGTAATCATTTTTTACCATGCTTACACAAACAGAAGCAATTGATAATTACAATTCATTATCCAAATCAATCAAATGATTCAACTCTCTCAAGGTTCTTCATTTGTTGATAGGATATTCAACAATGATAATTTTTACTAAGAGATTTTTCGAACTCAACAGGATATGTAGGAGTCATGAAGAGGAGTAAGAATTTGAAAATGGAATGGAGGTAGGGTAAAATTGTGTCTCATTCACAAAAGTCGCTAATGAAAGCTATCAATGATAGTGTTGCTCAAAAGATATACTAGTTTTAGTAGCATAAGTTGCTAATGAAAATCGTTAATAGGATTGTTGCTTGAAGACATACCAGTTAACTAATAGGAAGTTATACATGATAGGAAATATAGGGAGTTTTTCTAAGAAAATCTTCTTATTTGAAATATAGCAATAGAAACTAGAAAGTACAGTTCTTCCCTTCTTCAAAAATCAGCGTACCGGATGCTCCCTCGCTTTTTTTTTATTAACCTACATTCTTGTTTTCTTTACTTTTTAGGAGACGCCCCTTTCCATCTTTTTGGTTCTTTTTGACCCCTTGAAGATTAAATGAGGTTGAGAGGTGAAGAAAAGAAGATCTTTTACTTGAAAAAGTATATAAACAAATATAATAAGATTACTTTTTGGTGGAAAAGTGAGATAAACAAATATAATAAGATTACTTTTCACGCCAAGCTTCCTAATAAGGAAGGTTAAACAACGAAGAATAAAAAAAGAACTGGGGCTTTAAAATGTAAAGAAAAAAAAAAGCGGAGGTAGTAGAAAAAATTATTAGCGTACAATTCTTTTAAAAGTGACAAGTGAGTAAAAAAAAATTTGGGGTACAAACAAGTTGGTAGCGCAATGAGCGGGTTTATGTGCGGATCCGAATGAGCAATACTTTTACATACCAATGCCGGAGCATCTTGGTCGTTGTTAAAGGTAGGGCCCACCCTAAACCAAAATAAAGTAGTTTCAAATACTAAGGAGTTAAAACCCCAAAAAAGAAATTTGGATTAAAATTAAAATAAACCAAAAAGATTTAACCCTCTGCTCCCATCATCTTGTATTCCCAGTCCACGTCTTCCACCCTGTCATCCACCGTACTCTTTCTCTCTCCTCCCAATATCTGATTCCGTCCACTCCACCGGCTACCGTTTCACCCAGTCACCCTACACACGTGCCATCCCCCACTTTTTACCTTCCTCGCACGTGCCTTTCCCCTCACCCATACACTACCATTTCTCCCCCCTCTGGCCTCTTTTATATGTGTTGTGTGGTGCAACTATTAAAAGTAGGAGAGAGAAACCCACCTCAACAAACAAACACTATTTCTAAAAACTCCCACTCATAACTAGCTTGCCTTCTTTAAAGAGAGAAACATCAACAAATTCATCCTCCATATTCTACACACAATTTTTTTTTTATAAAAATCTCTCAATTAAATAAATCAATCAATCAACCAAAAATATTTGCATTTTCTTGTAGTTGAAGTATATAAATTCTTGGGCCGTCTAATTAATTTTCTTGATATTATTATTATTATTATTATTATTGTTGCACTAATTGTTTACCTCTTTTTCTCCCTAAATCTGATCACATCTTGTGTGTTTATTTGCACCCCTTGAAACATGAGGATTAGGAAAAGAAAGGTACCGTTGCCACTTTCTCTTCTATCTCCAGTACCCCTTTCAGATCCCAACCTTTTCAGCCGGTCACCGGTCATGGTAACCTTGCAAAGTGGCCATCATCCTAGTGTTGGTGCTGATTATAATATCGATCATTTCACTCCTACGTTCTCCGATACCTCCGCTTCCGATCTACGCCGTCTGATCGTTGCAAATACTACTGATGATGATGCTATAGTAAGTTGGCCTGGTGTTGTTTCTTTGTTTATTCTAGTACTGTCACTTGTAGTAATATTTTTTTTGTTATGTTTTGATGGAATTGCACTACTATTACTCCGTGCAGTATTTTTACTGTGGATGTTTTATCCTTTTTGTTTTTTCAGAGATTTGAAGGAGGTGATGATGGAATTCAAACAAGTAATGATGTTTCCAGGTAAGAATTTTTTTGTTCAATATAATGAAAAATTATGTTCTCATTTATTGTTGTTAATTAATTAATGGAAGTAATTAAAATGTTTTTTTTTTTTGCACCAAAATTGTTTCCCACTTTGATCAAATATGTACTTCTTTCAAAAATTAAAAAGGGGAAATATAAGGGCAAATTAAGAAAGGAATAATACTTTGAAGTATATAATATAAGTGGGAAAATACTGTATACATATAAGTTTATTATCAGCTTTTGGTTAGAGCCACCACCATACCTTCCCCATCTAATTTCAATTAGTCTTTTTTTTTTCTTTTATTTGGCTATCTACCCAAAAAATAATATTTGTAAAAAAAATAAATAAAAATGAAAAGGGGTATTGTACAACACCAATGCGGTGGATGTTTAGCATGGGGACGATGGTCCCCATCAAACAGCATTTTCTCTCTCTTTCTCTTCCCTACATATTTTTGCACCCACCATCATCTTAAATTTGTCCATAACTATTTCCACATTTGTTGATTTTGGGCTTTAATGTTTGTGGCTATTGATTTCTGGGATTTTCCGATATTTAGCAACGCAAGAATAACAACAACAACAAGGGGTGCAGCGATAGCAGTAGTAGCAGATGATGATAATAATAATGGACCTTTATCTCTCTCCAATAATGAAGGTAAATTAACTTATTACAGATCAATATGACACTTATATCATTTGTAGATGTTTTTGTTTTGCTTGACGGATCTTGAAGATTATAGTTTTGGGGTCAATTTGTTGTATATACCGTTGTGACTCGTGAGTGTAATGTCATTACGAGTAGGGAGGTGGTGCGATGGAGATAAAGCAATTCCACTGAAAAAGAGAAGAGGGATCAGTTTCAATAACTTTGTTGAAATTGAACACTCATGTACAATAATAGTAGACGACAAGGAGATAGACGCGGCTACCCTAACAAAGCGCAACCTCAAAGATGGCGTCAACGATGAACAACAAAGTAGCATCCATGATGATGATAATAATATTAATAATAACAAAAACAACAACAACAGTAACACGAATGTGGTCGTGTTAACGAGTGCAAAGAAGAGCAACAGCAAAAGAGGTAACACAATAATGGAAGGGTCAAGGTGCAGCCGAGTGAATGGGAGAGGGTGGAGATGTTGTCAACCGACACTTGTGGGTTACTCCCTTTGCGAGCATCACTTAGGGAAGGGAAGACTGCGAAGCATGACGAGTAGTAGTAGTAGTTTAAAGTCTCGAGCCGCTTCCAAGAAGAAGAGCAACAGTATGATCCATAATAGTACGAGTAATTTCGCGTTAGGCCGCGTTGAGAGAGATAATGCTGGTGACAACGAGAAGAAGCTGGAGAAAATGAGCTCGTTTGGGAATAAGAGGGTGAAACTTGGAGTTGTTAAAGCTAGATCACTTAGTAGTTTGTTGGGTCAGACAAATACTATGAGTAAAATTGTGGGAGATGAAAGTATGCAGCAGCATGAGAAGATGAACAACTTGGATCATTACTGAGATTTTATGGATTTCTTCAGGTGAGAGTTATATATATATATATACTTCTATATATCTCTCTGCTTGATAATGAATATATAGTGTATAATATAAGTAATTTTATCATTTTATGTATCTACGTACGTCGGTGCAACTCTAAAATTAAACATGGAGATAATTGGTGCAGTTTCACTTGTGGTTTTGTATGAATGATTGATGGATGAAGCAGTTTTAGTTTATTTTGTAATACATGTTGGGTGATATAACTATATAAGAGGGAGTTAATAGAAACTTTATAGTAAATTGCGTGATGTTTGGTGCAACTTTATGTATTAGTGTCTATCTGGTTAATTTGTAGTTTGTAGTTGTCGCTTTTGTGTTTCACGTGTTTTAGAGTATTCTTAAAATGTGTGTGGTGCAGATTAGTTCTAGATGACATGATTTTGATGATTTGGTCTTTGATTTTGGCCTCGTTAATTTTTTTTTAAAAAGGTAAGATGAAATTCACTGGCTTGAAGGGAATAAGTTTAAATCCTCAAATGAAGTCACGTGAGGTTTGATCCCTGACTTCAGGATATGAGGTGGGAAGCGACGCCACTACTCCCACCACATCAACCTAATATAGCTCCGCGCGTGTTTTCACCAACGTATAATACTACACTTCTCATTTCTTTTTGTGTACCGTTTTTAAAATATATTTATAAATCATATATTTAATTATGTATAAATTTAAATTATTGAAAGTTGACATTTGAATATACGCCTTAAGATGAACTTAAATAAGACTTTATATGATTATATTATACATATACTAGCAAAATTTTATGAAGTTGAACTTTGAAAAAAGCAAATAGCAAATTAATTAATTATAAAAGGGAGGGAGTTTTATATATAGTCGTGATGTAATCAGCCAATTGCCTTATTTCAATCAACCAAAGATCGTTATAATAATTTTTTTTCCTTTTAGTTCCATTCTCCAATATTCGTCCATCTACAATCTATTTTCCATTGTCCTTCCTACTTTGAATTTTGTCGTCAAAATTGGATAACTTTGACTTGTAATATTTTAAAACTTATAAGAGAAATGAATTTCTAACCGTTATAATATGTAACAGAGGATTTGGGGAAGAAAGATGGGTGAAATAGTGGGTTTTGTAAAGAGTGTAAGAAATATTGAAGTGTTTTTTTTAGTTTGCTAGAAGTTATACAGTTAGAAAAATTGAGTTCTACTAAAACTTTTAAGGGTTTTATATTATGAAATCACCATTGACCAATTTGTCTTCCAAATCATTTTCCTAAAAGTATCTTTTTAGAATCAATAAACAAACTTGAAGAGGGAGGGGTGGTAGCTCATTAGAGTAAGCGCCGAATTCAATGGCATTGTCAGGGGTTTGAATCCTCATCCCAACAATATGTTGGGGCCTTCACCTTTAGACCCGTTGTCTTCCGGGCTATTTAGCCTTGTACGTCTGAATTTTGGTGTGCTTTTCTGCTATTTAATTTGTAATACCCCTCATGATTGCTTTAAAGGGATTTAGCAGGCTACTCGTTCCAATAAGATGCATCTTTATTTTAGGTAGATTATTTCCAAAGTTACTCCACGATTAAGTGTGCTTGGCTGGGAGTAGTTCAGGGATAGGTGACCTCCTGGGAAGTTTCTCAGGGTGGGCATGAGTGACGAAAAAAATGCGCCGGAAGAACTTGTGTTGGTTATTGAAGACAGTTGTTGGCCCTGGATGCGCATTGGTGACGATATACTCAGGCGCAACAAGGGCGTTGCTGTCCTCAAGTGAGGGTGTACGTAATAACCCTCATGATTACTTCAAAAGGAATTTAGCAATGCTACTCGCTCCAATTAGATGCATCTTTATTTTCGGGAACTTATTTCCTTAGTTAATCCACAAGTTAAGCGTGTTTGGTGGGAGTAGTTTAGGGATGGGTGACCTTCCGGAAGTTTCTCGGGGTGTGCATGAGTGAGGAAAAAAATGTTACACTCGTTAGCCTAGCAAGGATTGATCTTTAAACCAATTATCTATCCTAATAAATAAAAACTTACTTGAAGATCGAGAAAAAATAAGTAGGAACAACAAAATGTACGACGTAATACTCCATATAACCCTCATATAATATGTAGATACATACTCCATATAATATGTACGTAATACTCCCTTTGTTCATTTTTTTGGTTACACAACAATTTCTAATACTTCCTCCGTTCTGTTTTAAATGAAACGTTTGCTTTTTCACGCAACCCAACGCGCTTCTTTAATTATTAATATCTTTAGTTGTGCACACGTAAAAAATATAAAAAAGTTATAATTTGATTGTATGCATCGAGACGAATATAACAAGATCTCACTTGACTATGTTTTTCCTTATATAATGGCGATAAATTGGAGTCAAAATTGATCAATGAATAGTGTCATTTCACCCAATGTTTCATTTAAAACAAAACGGAGGAAGTAATACTTTTTTGAAACATAAAAAACATAGAACTGTGAAAATATTAGATTAGGCCATGATATTCTCTTGGATGCCTTCTTTGGTCACTGGAGTATCATTTAGCACAAAATAATAGATAGTTGGTGATTTTGAGAGCAAATAGCTTAGTACGTACTTCCTCTGTTTAGAGATAGTTGATGCAATATTTACATAGTGTTTACTATTCATCACATCTTGCACTTTGATTGTCTTTGGTGATTTATATTTTATTTAGAAAAAACATAGTCATGTGGGATCTTGTTAGATATGTCTCAATGTGTATCTTTTTTAATCAACTTTTTATTATTTTTACTTATTGATGATTAAATATATTAATGTTTAAAACCATGCATCGGCAAGCGTGAAAACATGAAATGGTGCAACTAATTCTAAATGGAGAGAGTATTATTAAGCGCCTATCTACAATACTTAGTACTTCCTCCGTTTTTTTGGTTCTACCATTTTAATTTGACTTTTGACATTATCCACAAATTCTAATTTGACCATCTTGTATTATTTATATATAAAGAAAAACATAGTAATGTGGGATCTTGTTGGATCTGTCTTGTTATATATTTTCAAAAGAATATCAACATTTTATAATATTTACCTACACCTAGCTAAATATATAATTGCTCAAAGTTGTGCGTTGGCAAATGTGCAAAGAGCAAATTAAATGGTAGAACTAAAAAAACGGAGGAAGTATTATTTAGATATGATATTGCTCTAAATGTCTCCAATACTAGTTTTCACTAAGCAAGATTTATATTTGCAAAGAGCAAATGGTAGTAAATGTCTCCAATACAAGTTCTCAATAAGCAAGATTTATATTTGCTAATCAAAACTTTTTTTTTTGCAAATGCAAACCAACTATTACTAATAAAAACTAATTTTCCAAATTAAAATTTTATATCGCTTATAAATTATTTTTAATGATCTATCTTTTACAGGTTGAAGAGAGCAATTAATATGTTAACCATAATTAAATATCATATGCTTCATAAAGGAAATAAACTAATGAAAGCCTTACATAGTTAGTTACTCCACATACTAGATCTATTTAACTTTTTGGCTGAAAGCAATTTTTCCTTTAATATAGAAAATGAAAAAAATTTCTCATTGGTATAATGGTGGGCCCTGCCACTATTTGCGTGTTCAACTGCCTAGGGGGAGGGGGATATGAGAATCGAACACGAGTGGTGGACGTGGAAGGTGAATCCCTTACCACCCACTTCGTCTCCATCCTCAACTAATGTAGACCTTTTTTTTTTTTGCTAATATAGATCTTTTTTTTTTTGCAAATCCGAACCAACTATTACTAATAAAAACTAATTTTCCAAATTAAAATTTTTATATCGCTTATAAATTATTTTTAATGATCTATCTTTTGACTTTTATAGGTTGAAGAGAGCAATTCATCTGTTTAATCATAATTAAATATCAAATGCTTCACAAAGGAATGAAAGAAACTAATGAAAGATGCCTTGCATAGTTAGTTACTCCACACAATAGACCTTTTTATCTTTTTGACTGAAGGCCGTTTTTCCTTTAATATAGAAAATGGAAAAAAAATATTTTTTTGGTACAACGGTGGGCCTTGCTTCTATTTGCACGTTCAATTGCCTAGGGGAGGGGATATGAGAATCGAACACGAGCAGTGGACGTGGAAGGTGAATCCCTTATTACCACCCCACTTCTTGCCCATCCTCAAATGAAAAAACTGGTTCAATGTGATGTGCCTGCCCAAGTGTCCATAGTGATACACCACTACACGAACATATCAGACTCTGAGAAGATTGTGTTTTGGAGTTAAAAGCCTTGCCTTCTCATTCATGATTTGTGAATATATATAGGTTACATGAAATAGGAAACTAAGTATATAAGGGACTTTATACAAAAGGAAACATATTATACATAATATTGCCATACTATTGTCTATCACCCCCCCTCAAGGTGGGCATGGGAAGGATCATGAATGCCCAACTTGGACACCAACAAATCAAATTGACTCTTGCCAAGAGCCTTGGTGAAAATATCCGCAAGCTGAGTCTTGGTAGAAACATAAGATGGAAGAATAAGACCGTCATTAACGGCATCACGCAAAAAGTGGCAATCAACCTCAATATGCTTCGTGCGTTCGTGAAAGACGGGATTCTTAGCATATGAAGAGCAGACTGACTGTCACAAAACAAAGGAATGGGCTTGGGATGATTAACGCCCAAGGTCAACAACAAAACCTTGAGCCACTTTAACTCACAAGTAATGGAGGCCATAGAACGATACTCTGCCTCGGCAGAAGAGCGAGAGACAGTAGGCTGTTTCTTGGTCTTCCAAGAAATAGGAGAATGACCCAAGAAAACAAGCCAACCAGACAATGAACGACGAGTGATGGGACAAGCAGCCCAATCAGAATCACACCAGCCTTGTAAAGAGAGATCACTATCAGCTCGTAACAGATTACCCTGCCCAGGAGTACCCTTCAAATATCGAACCACACGCAAAGCAGCATCCCAGTGCTCAACACGTGGCTCCTGCATAAACTGAGATAAAACATGAAATGAATAGGCCAAATCAGGACGGGTTACAGATAAATAAATCAAGCGGCCCACAAGACGGCGATAAGCAGCAGGATCAGAGAACAATGGACCAGAAGCATGGGCGAGACAATGATTCTGTTCAATAGGAAAACCACTGGGTTTAGAACCCATCAAACTAGCCTCAGAAATGATATCAAGAGTGTATTTTCTTTGACAGAGGAAAATACCAGAGGCACTGCGAGCAACCTCAATGCCAAGAAAATATTTCAGAGAACCCAAATCCTTCATCTTAAAGCAATCACTCAAATAAGCTTTGAAAGAAGCGAGAGCAGCGGAATCGTTACCAGAAATGATAATGTCATCAACATACACCAAGACATTTAGCTGAACAGAGTGTCGAGTGAAAGTAAATAAGGAGTAATCGGAGAAAGATTGAAGAAAACCATACTCTTTCAAGGCTGTGACCAATTTGGCAAACCAACATCGGGGAGCTTGTTTCAAGCCATATAAAGATTTGCGCAGACGGCAAACAAGATTTGGATTTGAACTCTCAAACCCAGGAGGAAGCTTCATGTAAACCTCTTCTTTCAAATCACCATGAAGAAAGGCATTATGCACATCCATCTGATGCAGCTCCCAATTCTTGGAAGCGGCAATAGCAAGAAAAGTACGTACAGTGGTCATCTTAGCAACTGGAGCAAAAGTCTCTGTATAATCAATACCTGCCTCCTGATGATTGTCGAGAACCACTAAACGAGATTTGAGTCGCTCAATGTCGCCATTGGACAAATACTTGGTGCGATACACCCACTGACTATCCAATGCACGCTTCCCAGGGGGAAGCGCTTCCAAAGACCATGTACCATTAGCCTCCAAGGCCTGAATTTCATCCTGCATAGACGCCTTCCATCCATCACACCTCATAGCCTCCTTAAAAGACTTTGGTTCTCAGTAGTTGACACAACTGCCGCAATAAACTTCAAATAATTTGCGTAAAAATTTGCACAATTTATATAATGAGCTATAGGATAAGGAGTACCTGAAGAAGATGACGGAGAGGAAGTAGAAACAGATGGACCGTCGAGATAACAAGGTGTGTGTGACAAAATCCTTCAACAAAATGGAGGGAACTTTTTCCCTCATACCACGGCCCAAAACAAGAGGAGGCGAAGAAACAGGACCGGTGCATTAACCGGCCCAGCATCGACCAAGAGCCAGACCCGGTTCATGAACCGCCGGGATGGACCAAGAGCAGCCCAAGTGCAAGTGGAAGCGGGAGAAGAGCCACAAGTTTGGGCTGTGTTAGGAGGAGCTGAAGTTAGGCGCGTTGGGCTGACAGGAGGAGAGGAGGTGTGGGGCGCTGAAATAGAAGGAGATGGGCCCAAAGTGGTTGGGCTTGGAAAGACATGCGGTAGATCATCGTTGTTGGAAGAAGAAGTGGTGGGTTGATTTGTGGTGTTAATTATGGGCCCCAGGCCACACCCATCACAAGGAGAGATATTCCACTTCACAAGACAAAGTGAGGTCCACCTTAAAACTATATGTGCAATAAGGGGAGTAGCCCCTTTGCATTATAAAGTGAACTCATCTCTCTTCTTTAATCAATGTGGACACTCACACGCGCGTGCGCTATACATCATAGTTCAACACTCCCCCTCACACGTGAGGCCCCTTTTTCAATTGGCCCAGAAGAAATTAACGGACCCATCTATGGGCCTGGCTCTGATACCATGAGAAGATTGTGTTTTGGAGTTAAAAGCCTTGCCTTCTCATTCATGATTTGTGAATATATATAGGTTACATGAAATAGGAAACTAAGTATATAAAGGACTCTATACAAAAGGAAACATATCATACATAATATTGCCATACTATTGTCTATCAGACTCCCATTACACGAAATGAGTAGAAATGTAGAAAGTAGAAAACAATATAAACGCTCGATTCTTGTCATAACTCATAAGCCAACCCGGGTGAAACTAATTAAGTCATGGCATCAACTATATTAATCCTACATAAAGAAAAGAGAAACCACTTTTTTTCACCACTGGAGAATAGCACCTGAGTTATTTTTTCATATACCACTTTCACACAAAAACCTTAAATTTATATAGCCAAATTCTATCCGCATGAACACAAACTTGTTTTGCTCACAACGCCAAACCTTATCTAATCCTCTGTTTGCGTTTCTTGCACCAATACAGCAGTCAGCAGCAGGGGTCCTACATTAAGTCTAAAAATTAAATTAAAAAAATAATTCATTTTAATTTTCTATTGAACCAAAAAAAAGAATCTGTGTTATTTTTCGATTCTACCACTATGTATTACCAATCTCAAAACCTATAATTGACACCATAAAACATAAATATTAGTCTGCCATCCAGTGACGTAGCTAGTGAGTAACAAGGGGTAGTACATGCTACTTCTTATTTTTTTTTTAAACAAATTGAGTTTTTTTTAAGAAAAATAAATAAAAATAAAACATAGAAACCAAGCACTGTGTGTGAAGCATTGGTGATGGTTAAAGATGTGGAGTAGGTTACTTGTTCTTTTCTCTTTCTTTCTAAAAGTTTCTTTCATTTCCTTTTCCATCTAATTTTAATTGTTCAATTCAATGGTAGACAAAGGAATTATAAATTTGTAGAATTTAAATTGTGAAATTTTTTGTGTGAGTTTATATGTTTGTAAATGTGGATTAGAAATTTACAAGTTTGTGAATGTGTTAGTAAATTATAACTTATAAATTTGTTAGTGAATTATAAATAATATATATACATTTGTAATGTTGTGAATATGTAATGTGACTTGCAAGATATTTTTTTTATAATGTAAAGTCTTCTAAGAGTGGTACCCAGGACTTGAGATTGACTCCCGTCTACATCATTGCACTGTCGCTCATTTACACACAAAAAAACAAGGAGGGTAAGTGTTTATGAGTATACCTCAACTGATGTGTGTGTACTGCACCCTCACACATACAAGTACTTCCTACATAACTAATTAACTTAGTTTGTTATTTCTTCCATTCTCTCTGGCTGGTTTATTATGATAATAAGGCTTAGTAATTAAATAAGTTGTATTAGAAGTATATGAAATCAGCTCTCATTCTGCTCTCTTGTGAAGATTCTCTAAATATGTTTGTTTTCGCCAATTCTACTATCATTTACAGTAAGAAAATACTAGGTGTAGCTGAATTGGTTAGTGAAGTTTTGTGTAATTGTATTATGTGTATAAACGTATTTAAGAATCATGAAAAGAAAATCAAGAGATAGATAACTGAAACTTTGTTTAAAAAGGGATACCTAATGAAATCAAGTTAATTCGAATCAAAATTTTCCTCCAAAAGTCAAAAAATCGTTCTCCATTAAGTACTATTTCTCCATTTCAAAATCAGTGCAAAAATATGAAAACTCGCTATAAAGAATTGTATTTTTCTTTTATTAAAGTACTGTGAAGTTGTATTTGGATTTTGTTACATTTTAAATTTAGTAGGCTTTTTTGGTATTCAATAACATTACAAAACTAAGCTATCCCTAATCAAAAGTCCTGGCTCCGCCCCTGCTGCCATCGCACCGATATAATGGTGCGCTTCAAACACAGGGGGTTTAAGTAGTTGACAACTTTTGGAATTCCGTTATTTATGTCATATTATAACATTCACCAAAAATTACTCTTAATTATAGTTCTGTATATGACCTTCAACATCAACATTATCCCAATACTTTTAAAAGTCTTACCATTATAGGCAATAGATGGAGTAAAGGCACTTGGGTTTACATAATCCTATGCTTGCTGTGGCAATACAAAATACTAACTTATCTCTCATTGATATGCGACGACTATATATCTACAATTGGACAAATAAGTAAGTCAGTTTAAAAGTAGTACAATCTTTGAAAGTGTACATGGTTCGACTATTATGTAGAGATTTTCTAATGTGTACGTGTCTATAGACAAACAATAACAACTAGAAGTATTAGATTTTATATCAATGACAATTTTAAAATTATAAACAAAATTTTATCTGAATCTTTCTAAACTTAACTAATGCAAACATTGTGAAATCGATAGCTTTTATTAGGATTCACTATTATCAAATTTACCCTATAATCTTAGAGTGGTCTATATATATTTAAAGTTAGTGACTTAAATTTAATTCTCTCTTTATATATTGAAGGAATGTCTGCCTTCAAAGTTCAAACTACCCCCAAGGAAAAAAAATTACATAAACCTTAGAAGAAAATAATGAGAAAACATATCATATCACGTGTTTATATTAGGTCTCTCCTTCAAAAGAAAAAAAAAGAAGTTAATAAAAGACAAGTTTTGAATAGGCGGCTTCTAAATTTGGAGCCGACTAGTTCTAATACTAAAAAAATTTCCGTAGAATAAAGGTGGTCGAATTAAGCACCTCTATTTGTAATTTGCATTTCTAATTTGTATAGTATCCACCAACACTCTCTTGCAAATGGAAGGTTTTTTTCCCCTCTTTATTACAACTTTGTAGTCATTAGATTGTAAACTTTATTTAAATTGCTCTCCACTTTTCTTACACCCTTATAAATCAATCTTTGTTAGCTAAAACCAACAAGAAATGTTGAAGTGAAATGTGGTAGCCTAGGTGGTCGAAGATCTCGACAAACTTGAAGCCATATACTTGGCAAAAGCCATTAACCGACTTGATACTTGATACCAATGCGCGCTATTATATTGTTAATCAGCAGAGAATGTCAAGTCAAATCTTAATTCAGAATAGCTGGTTGCTGAGACTCAAGAGCTCTTATGAAAGCTTTAATGACAAAGAGAAGAGCATAGTTGAAATGACTATTTAAGCCAATTTAGGGTACTCGATCTTCACATGAATTTATTTGAATTGAACTTATTATCGGGGTGATTCTTGGCCTATGTAATTAGAGAGACGGAATATGGCCCCCAAAACATAAGAGCCCAAAACATATATATTTATTTTTAATTGTTTGAGGAAAAGACAAAAGAAAAACATTTAGATAAGTAGTAAAAGTATAATAGAAGGTACAATGAGAACATGAGTTCAACTCTTGGTATCTGCAAAAATTCATCAAATTGTTGTTGTTTAAACTTTTGAAGATAGTTGTCATTAGCCAGCTGTAAATACGAATCTTATACTTCTATCTTTTTTGAACTACAAATGAAGGACCCAATGAAGGAAATTGTATAAGGCCCTCATTATTTTTCCCCATATTTGCCCCGCCTCGGCTTATTATTAAACCTAATTGGATGTGATTGAATCTGATTTTACTTTATGTTTTATATCCGATTAGATCGAATCAAACCTAAAACATAACCGACATCGAAAGTTATTATTTAAAAGGTGAAGAGAACGAACCCTAGACTAAAGCAAATTTTACTAAGGACATATTTACATTTTCGAGATAAAACACAATTTGCTTCAATTAGATAGGTCAAAAGTGAGATACATTAATTTCAAAAGTTACACGACACTATTAAAGATGAGTTATTGGGAACCAATATAATTTGGAAATATGAGGAAAAGTAGGCCTATAGAAACTGTATAAAAGTAATTCAATTTATAGAAATGGAAAGAAATCTAAACCATGTTATATCATATATGTGTGTAAACCATGTTATAACATCTGTGCGCGTAAACCATGTTTTAAAATGTGTGGTGGCTAGCTAAAATTATGATGTAGTCAATCAATTAGAAATTAAGTATGAAGAGCTCAAAATGATGTAGTGATTGAATAAGGGATCTTTGGCACTTGGCAGCATTAGGCATGCACTCCATGACACCATTTTATAGAACTTTGTAACGGGGGAACCACCCCACTTTCATATCTTAATATGTTTTATTATTACTATTAGAAGTATTGCATAATATACATTTATATACCCCAATTTTTTTTTTAATTGCACCATTTCGTTTTTGATGTTTGTCGAGATGCTTCTTTGAAAGTCAATATTTCTAATTATGTATAAGTAAAAATTATAAAAAAAATTGATATTTGTAAGTCTCAGATTGAGACGAATCTAACAAGCCCCACCTAACCATAATGTTTTTTCTTATATAATCATGTAAAATAGATTAACGAATTTCTTTGTTAAATCAAAAGAGGCTTGCTTAGGTGTTGTTTGTAGGGATTATTCTGGTTCGTGGCTAGGAGGGGTGTTTATGACCACCTTCTGCTCTAATGCGCTGAAGGCCGAGACTCGAGCCATTTTAATGGATTTACAGTGGGCAAAGCACCATCATAGCCTCGGACGGTACAAATGCTATTGATGAGATTGGTAACAATTGGATTGTTAAAAGTAATCTGTGTAATGCTATTCACGAATGTAGGGTACGGTGTTGCTCCAAGAAATCGCATGGCTCGAGCTACAGCATGAAGGAAGAGCTTCTAATAGGCTTGCAGACGCAATAGCAAGACATGTACAAGGGAGGACAGCAGGCCCAAATATTTTGCTGGAATTATCTACCCCTCCCCCAGATTGTATTAAATATTTCTTAGAAGACTTAGAAGCTTGTAATATGTTGGCCATGGATCCTGACCCTTCTGACCATGGCTGAAGTTTATGTGTTGAAACCTTTATTTAAGTAATCTATTGTTCGTTTTTCCCAAAAAAAAAAAAAATTTGAATGGTGTCAAAAATGAAATGGTGCAATGAAAAAACAGAAAAGGTAGAAGTATAGTTTATAGAATTAAGGTTACTAGTTTTTGAAAGTTGGTGTATATTGACTTGCAGCTGCGTCGCTCTGAATATACTTATGGTTGCACAAATAAAATTAGAACGAATTGAAGTGAAATTGATACATATAGAAGTAACGCAGAAAGTGGAATTGGCCCAACTTTCAATTCTATAAAAAGAATTAATGTCCTTGAACTAGTCTTTTTTCTTCTTGCCATGAGGGATATGCTATGATTTTTGTTTGCTTTTATTACTTTTGCTGGGGCCGAAGGCATTATGAATCAGTGAGGCACTTGGCTTTAATTTATCCACTAATATTTGAAAACCCAAATCCTAGTCATCTCAGAGAAACAATACATCGACATAACCTTGAATAATTCATTGCAATTTAATTATACTTTCAATTTTATCATCTGTATGATACACAACATCTGGATCGTGGAGGGTTCTACTTTTGTAACTAAGATTACCTTGGTACTCATATTGGGGAATTGAGAAGCCTAGTTGAGGGTCCATTACCTTTTACTTGAGGAAAAGTCTAGGGTTTGCAATTATGTAGAAATAATACTTTCTACGTTCTATATTAACTAGCTTTGGCAAGGTGCGTTGCTGCTTATTGTTTATTTTATTTTTTTTTCAAAATTTTATTAATATTGTTGATTTTTTGTTGGTGTGAAATGAGATTTTTCAACACCATTGTATTTATATACTTCCTCCATTCTTTTCCTATTGTAACAATTACCACTTCGGGTAGTTTTACCTATTAAAACCATTCCACTTTTGGTAAAAAAAAACAACTATAGTTAACAACATCGCCTTTACTTTATGTTAATAAAACCATCATTAACTACGTACTCAAATTGCCTCATAAAGTTGCGTTTACTTTATTAAAGATTTACCTATCCCCTACTCTAGTTAACTCCTCTACGCTAAACTATCTATTTTGTTTTATTTTCTTAAAAACCATGCTCAAACCCATTGTTGCAGTAGAAAAAGACAGAGAAAGTATTTGTCATTATACTTTAGTGTCTTGATTTGTTATTGTGATATATAAATTTTATATTTTTAATGTTCAATTGAATATTGTAGCTAAGTCTATTATTAAATAGTATCCCAATAATTGGTATAATTAACAATAGCTAACACAGTTTTAACATGGAAAATACCCGAACAATACTTTAAGAAAGTAGAGGGTAATAATTTAATAGATGCAGGACAAAAAGAACAGAGAATAAAATATGAGTGTCAGCCATAACTTCAACTTTTAATATAGCACATAAACACTAACGCATATAGAATAGAAGATGGAGAAGCCAAAAAGAATATCATAATGATGGTATCATGAATAAAATAAATTAAATATAAAACTAACCTCTATTAATAATCGAAAATATTATTTAAGAGAAAAAAATTTATTCATCAATCATGACCATATCAAGACTTATCAAACTCACCCCTTTTTTATGATTTGTGACCTCAAATAGTCTAAAAACTCGAACCTTGATTTCCCAATTAGTTTTAGTAGAATTAAGTTTATTGAGAAAATAATAAGATCTGACATATAGATATATGAAAAAGAAAAACATAAATAATTATGTATACAACAAATATTCTAGGAATAAAATAATTAGTCAATTGTATAATACTTCTGCAATGTCGTTGACAAACTTTCATTTGATTCTTCATGTAATGCCATTATGGTATGCTCAAAACTACATATATGTATCTTTTATCTTTATATAACTCAATTTTTAAAAGTTTGATTTTAAAAGACATAATTGCTATTTTCACATATAATACGCTATTTTTATAGTTATTTTTATATGTACTTAAAATAAAGAATAAATAATATGTTATTGTTCATCTTAATAAATATATTTTCATAAGTTGTAAAACTATATTGTATATGGAAACATATTTCGAGAACTCTCCGATGTAAGAAATTTATAATATTGTGAATTATGTAGCAAAAATTATATTCAATTTACATATTGTTTATTTAAAATCAGAGTGTAATCTTCACTTATTAAAAACAACTTATATGTATTTATATCTATGTTAAACACTATTTTGAAAAAAAAATTAAAAAGAATGACATGTCATGTTTAGGTGGAGCTCTCTATAATATTCTAAGATTGTTTTTTAAAATCATACTCTAATTTTTTCATCATCCAAAACTCTAATATATATAGATTTTAATTTTTGTTCTAACAACAAAGTTTCCTTAATAAATTTGGTTGCAATACTAAATTGCTTTTGTTCAGTTGAGTAAGGCTGGTGTTTGGATCCTCTAAAGTTCTAAAAGAACTCTATAATGTAGAGCTTGAGCAATATCAACTATTGAATTTAAAATCAATGGCTCATATATTATCTTTCCAAAACCCCCTCTATTTTTTCTCATTAAAATCCACCCCTTATTTTCCCCTTCCACCAATATGAGCCTTTAATTTTAAAATGTATGGTTCATATACAACTTTACCTTGTAGAAATTGATTAAAATTCTAGAGGATCCGGACTCGTAAGGCTGAGGTTTTTAAAGATTATATATATGTTTAAACCTGTAAATTTGACCTATGATAAAATGTTATAGTCACATATAGTACACTATAGTTATGGCTATTATTATATTTATCTAAAAAAAAGACTAAATAATGCCTTACCATTCATCTAGTTAAATATATTTTCATGAGTTGTAAAACTATATTGTAAATGGATCTTATTTTGAAGCATATTTCAAGCACTCTCAAATGGTAAAAAATTATAATGTTTTGAATTAGGTAGCAAAAGTTATATTCAATTTACATAATATAATAATTTAGGTTGTTTAATTGAAAACGAAACTCTAATTTCTCGTTATGTAAAACTCCTTTTATGTATTTAAATATGTGTAGAACTCTATTTTTAAAATATTTAAAATAAAAATTTATGAGATGACAATCCTACGTGGCACTGTCTATTTCATAAGTTGTAGAACTATATTGTAAATGGATCTTATTTCGGAGCATATTTCGAGCTCTATCCAATGGAACAAAAATTATAATATTTCGAATTACGTAGCAAAAGTTATACACAATTTACATAAGATAATAATATATGTTGTTCATTCAAAACAAAACTCTAATTTTAGCTTATCTAGAACTCCATGACCTCGAAATCTTGAGGAGCTCCCTATGCTCCCGAAAAGTTCCTCATTTATATATATATATATATATTGAGTTGTTTATTTTATTTTATTGTATATTTTTTGTTAATATTATTGTTGATTTTGTGTTGTTGTAAAATGAGATTTTTCAAGATCATTGTATTTACATACTTCCTCCGTTCTTTTTCTATTACAACAATTACCACTTTAGATAGTTTCATCTTTTGGGTCCATTCCACTTTTGGTAAAAAAAGAAACTACATTTGACAATATTACCTTTACTTTATGTTAATAAAACCATCATTAATTACCCGAATTGCCTTATAAAGCTGCGTTTACTTTAATAAGGATTTATTTGTCCCATATTCTAGTTAACTAAAGAGGTACCTCTATGCTAAACTACCCATTTTTTATTTCCTTAAAAACCATGTCCAAACCAATTGTTGAAGTAGAAAAAAAACGGAGAAAAGTATTTGTCATTATACTATAATTTCTAGATTTGTTATTTTGATATATACATTTTATAATTTTTAATATTCAATTGAATATTGTAGCTAAGTCTATTATTAAATGGTATCCCAATAACAGGTATGACTAACAATAGCTAATACGGTTTTAGCATGAATAATACGCGAATGATACTTTAAGAAAGTAGAGGGTAATAATTTAATATATGCAGGACAAAAAGAATACTTTCTTAAAAATTGATAAGAATGACATGGCATGCTTAGGTGGAGCTCTTTATAATATTCTAAAGCTGTTTTATTTAAATCAAACTCTAATTTTTACATAATCCAAAACTCTAATTATATATATGTAACTTTATCGCTATAGATTTTAGTCAATAAATTTTGTTGCAATACTATATTGTTTTAGTTTGGTTGAGTAAGGTTGAGGTTTTGAAAGATAATATGTTTAATCCTGTAAATTGGACCTATAATCAAATGTTATAATCACATATAATACACTATACTTAATACTTATAGCCATTAATATATTTATCTAAAAAAAAAGACTAAATAATGTCCTACAATGCATCTAATTTAATATATTTTCATGAGTTGTAAAACTATATTGTAAATAGATCCTATTTTGAAGCATATTTTAAGCACTCTCCAATGGTAAAAAAATTATAATGTTTTAAATTAGGTAGCAAAAGTTAAATTCAATTTACATAATATAATAATTTAGGTTGTTTATTCAAAACGCAACTCTAATTTCCCCCTATCCAAAACTCTTTTATGTATTTAAATATATGTAGAATTCTATTTTTTTTCAAATATTTAAAAAAAAAACTAAATGACATGACAATCTTAAGTGGCGCTCTCTATTTCATAAATTATATAACTATATTGTAAATGGATCTTATTTCAAAGCATATTTCGAGCACTATTTAATGGTACAAAAATTATAATATTCTGAATTAGGTAGCAAAAGTTATACACAATTTACATAATATAATACTTTAGGTTGTTCATTCAAAACGAAACTCTAATTTCTTCTTATCCAAGACTCCTTATATGTATTTAAATCTATGTAGAACTCTATTTTTAGAAAAAAATAAAAATAAAAATCGATGACATGACAATCCTATAAGTTGTACAACTATATTGTAAATGGATCTTATTTCGAAGCATATTTCGAATGCTCTCCAATGGTACAAAAATTATAATATTCAGAATTATGTAGCAAAAGTTATACACAATTTTCATAATATAATAATTTAGGTTGTTGATTCAAATCCAAACTCTAATTTTCGCTTATCCAAGTCTCTTTATATGT
>CANSZD010001702.1:835000-875000 GCA_947648045.1 Beta corolliflora
TTGGAGAACTGTAGGGAAGTGCTGCCGGATTTTTCTTAGAATTGAAAACCAAACATTCATTCACTAGTGAGATGAGAAACTCAAGGATGGGTTAGGTTGGAGTGATAAGGACCCAAATGTTCATGATCGCATTTGATAAGACACTTTGAATGATGTGATGATCGATATATTGTGTTCTTGTTTGGTGTCTCTAGTGTATGAATATGGATCGAACCTGGATGTATGGTAATCGAATTTCGGCGACATTTCTACAAGGGGTTGATGAATTTATCAGGGTTGCATTAGAACATCAATCGCAGAATGAGTCAAAGTTAGTCTTGTGTCCTTGTTGTGATTGCAATAACTCTAGAGGGTATCGTGATGTGGATCAAATTAAGGATCATTTGATTCGTCGTGGGTTTAAGAGCAACTATACTAGGTGGACATGGCATGGAGAGTTTTATGATCAAGGGATGAGCTCCACTAGCTTTTGTGATGAATTGAATGTTGATCACATTGATGATGAGGTTGAGGTTGATATCGAAAAAGGAGAAGATAATAATGATAATGATAGGGTAGATGATGAGAATGATAGGGTGGATGATGAGAATGATAGGGTAGATGAGATGTTACACAATTTGGAGGATGAAGGAACTGATCGTCCGAATATGTATGATAATATTTTAAGTGCAGCGGACAAACCTATGTATCCGGGGTGTAAGAATTTCACTAAACTTTCTGGCATCCTTACATTGTTCAATATGAAATCGAAGCATAGTTGGACAGATAAAAGTCTAAGTGAGTTGTTCACTTTTTTACAAGAATTGCTACCTGATGGGAATGAAATTCCCAACTCTACCTATGAGGCAAAGAAATTGTTGTGTCCATTAGGTATGGAATATGAGAAGATACATGCATGTCAAAATGATTGTGTCTTTGTATCGAAATGAGTACAAGGATTTGGGTGAGTGTCCAAGGTGTGGATAGTCTCGGTACAAGACAAAGGAGGATGATGAAGGGGTGAGAAAGAAAGAAACTCCGGCGAAGGTTCTTTGGTATCTTCCAATCATTCCGAGATTTAGGCGTTTTATTTTCGGATGAAAATAATGCTAAATTATTAAGGTGGCATGCGGATGAGAGGAAGAAAGATGAGATGCTTAGACATCCGGCCGATTCTCCGCAATGGAGAAATATCGACCGAAAGTTTTCCAGTTTTGGTAAAGAACCTCGAAATCTTAGGCTTGGACTTTGTACGGATGGGATGAACCCATTTGGCACCCTAGGTACCCAACATAGCACTTGGCCTAGGTTCTACTAACCATTTATAATCCGCCCCCCTAGTTATGTATGAAGCGTAAGTTTATTCTCGCTATCGCTTCTTATCTCGGGTCCTAAGCAACCTTAAAACGACATAGATGTGTATCTTGACCCACTCATTCAAGATCTGAAATTGTTGTGGGATGAAGGTGTTTCGATGTTCGATGCGCATGCGAAAACTGAATTCACATTACGTGCCATGATATTTTGCACGATTAATGATTTCCCGGCTTATGGAAATTTGTCCGGGTATACAGTTAAAGGAGCAAAGGCATGCCCTATTTGTGATGAGGATATGATTGATGAGCGATTACATCATTGTGGGAAGAATGTATACCTGCATTATCGTACATGGCTTCCTTTAGATCATCCATTTCGTAAGAAGAAAAAGTTGTTCAACGGAAAAGTGGAGATGAGAGAAGCCCCTGTACCTTTACATGGAAAACAGGTTTCTAGGCGGGTAAAGGATATTGAAACAGTGTTTGGCAAGCCCTTTAAAAGTGTCTCAAAGAACTTATACAAGAAAAGGTCTAAGTTCTGGGACCTCCCATATTGGGAATGTTTAGAAGTCAGACATTGTCTTGATCTAATGCACATTGAGAAAAATGTTTGTGATGCCATTGTCGGCACATTGTTGAATATGCCCGAGAAGACAAAGGATGGAGTTAAAGCTAGGAAAGACATGGCTGAAATGGGCGGACCTGTAACTAGCACCTCGGGAGCGAGGACAACGCTATTATCTTCCACCAAACTTGCTACACTTTGTCTAAGAAGGAGAAAACGAGTTTGTGTCCGACGCAAATGGTTAGCATTTTGCGTCGCATGATTGTCCGACGCAGATGATGTATCCGCATCTGCGTCGAGAGCTGTGCCGTAGGACCCATGTCCGACGCAAATGGCCGCCTCACATCGGACGCAAATCGTCAATTATGTACTAGTGAGCTATTTCACTTCCCAAAACTAACTAGATCTTACATATAGGAACTAAACTAACACACACCAATTACTTTATGCATACTTGAAGTGTTAATGTGAAAATTTAGGTGCAATTGATTAGATATTCATGTTACGGGTTCGTTTCGGGGTCGATTTTGGTGAAAAATCCACTTTCTCACCCAAAATGAACTTACTATTGCAACTCCAACTAAACCAAACATATATCACTCAATATATACATATTTGAATTTTATATGTCAAATTTAGGTAGAATTGGTCAAAGTACCAAGTTTCGGGTTCATTTTGTCGATTTTTGTGAATTTGAGCTATTTCACTTCCCAAAACTAATTAGATGTTACATATAGGAACTAAACTAACACACACCAATTACTTTATGCATACTTGAAGTGTTAATGTGAAATTTAGGTGCAATTGATTAGAAGTTCAAGTTACGGGTTCGTTTCGGGGTCGATTTTGGTGAAAAATCCACTTTCTCACCCAAAATGAACTTACTAATGCAACTCCAACTAAACCAAACATATATCACTCAATCTATACATATTTGAATTATATATGTCAAATTTAGGTAGAATTGGTCAAAGTACCAAGTTTCGGGTTCATTTTTTCGATTTTTGTGAATTTGAGCTATTTCACTTCCCAAAACTAATAAGATCTTACATATAGGAACTAAACTAACACACACCAATTACTTTATGCATACTTGAAGTGTTAATGTGAAATTTAGCTGCAATTGATTAGAAGTTCAAGTTTCGGGTTCGTTTCGGAGTCGATTTTGGTGAAAAATCCACTTTCTCACCCAAAATGAACTTACTATTGCAACTCCAACTAAACCAAACATATATCACTTAATCTATACATATTTGAATTATAATAGTCTGAACACTTTCCTTTAATGTTTGTCCCAAATTAGTTTGAACACTTGTATTTTTGGCATGGTCTCACTATTACTTTATTATTTCTTTTACACTCCTTTGGCCCACACTCTACCTTTATCAATAAAAAAATTACCCAATCTCTCTCTCCTCCAATAAAAAACAACCCACCAACTCCTATCGCATCTACTTTTATAATAAAATAACATTTGATAACCACACTACAACTTATCACCTTAAACTACGTGTCCCAACAAGTGTTCATATTTTTCTAGGACGGAGGGAGTATATGTCAAATTTAGGTGGAATTGGTGAAAATACCAATAAAAGAAAATGTTGCAATTAATATGAAACTTTCCAATAAGGAATACGTTGTAATTAAAAAAGAACAGAGGAAGTAATTGATATTTCAATCTGACTTGCGTGGACCCGGTTACATTATTATTAGTGTGCACAAGGCCAAAAGCATGTATAATTTATGAACAATCCACTATATCATTCAGAAACCCATTATATCATGCTTAAACTCACTATATCATTTAGAAACATACTATATCATTCAGAAACTACATCATTTCGAAACAATCCACTATATCATTCAGAAACCCACTATATCTTGAAGAAACTCACTATATCATTCAAAAACATATTATATCATGTGGAAACTAAATCATTTATGAACAATCCACTATATTATTCACACACTCACTATATCATGCAGAAACACACTATATAATTCAGACACTCTCTATATCATGCAGAAACTACATCTTTATATATGTTAAAGCACGTGTCACGATATACTACACAACCTACATCTTTCTGCATGTTAAAAAATTAAAATTAAATCATTTACTATATTGCATATAATTTCACTATATGTTTTTTAGTTAATAACATCCACTATATGGTATATACTTCCTCCGTTCTGTTTTAAATGAAACGTTTGCTTTTTCACGCAACCCAACGCGCTTCTTTGATCATTAATATCTTTAGTTGTGCACACATAAAAAATATAAAAAAGTTATAATTTGATAGTATGCATCGAGACGAATCTAACAAGATCTCACTTGACTATGTTTTTTCTTTATATAATGGCGATAAATTGGAGTCAAAATTGATCAATAAATAGTGTCATTTCACCTAATGTTTCATTTAAAACAGAACGGATGAAGTAATAAGTTCACTATATCTCTATAAAACTCACTATATGAAGTTAATATCAATTACCAAGCCGATGCACAATAAGTTAGTGTGTACCGAATCCATATAAGTTTTTTTATTGGTACTTTGAGAAAATCTCAATCTATCTCCTTAAAGATGCGGTTGATCGCCTCCAGTGTCAAAAGTTCTCTCTTACGCATAGTTTCGGAGACACCCGATTGGCCCATGTTCCTAAGTTCCCGCCATCAACGGGGTTTTTTATTGAATTCTTGATTATGCAACATGAATTGGGGATATTAATATTATAACACAATTAATTATAAAAACCGAATTTTCTTTTATGTGGAATTGACTACCGCCCTGTGAGGGTCTCGATCTTCACATATTATCAATTATCATACTCTTATACTGTCAAAATTATGTTTTTGATTTTCTTAGTCAAACTAATTTAGTATGTGATATATATTCCAATAAACAATAGCAATGACCTCAATTTGACATTTCAGGTTGTGCTATTTAGAATCATCAAATGGGATACCAATCAGACTAAACCCGACATTTTTTTTGTAAATCTAGAGGGGAGAGAATGAAGTTGACGATGGTGGTGTACAGTGTACTGGTGCTGAGTGGATAATTGGTGGTGGTGTTAATGGTGGAGGAGAGAGAGAAGAAGTGGGTTTGTTGTTAGGGGAGAAAGAAGGAAAGGAGAGAGATTAGGAGAGGAGGTAATTAAGAGTTAATAGGTTTTTTTTTGGGAAATTCTCTCTAGTAACCCTATACTTTAGCTTATTGTTTATGGTAGACCAAAAAAAAAGTTAATGTTGCAAATGACCCTGTAATTTATGACACTGTTAACACGTGACATTAATGATGTTTTGCTGTTAATAAACGTTAAACCTAGGGTTACGCCTCCAAACAGCAACCTTGTAACGGTGGCACCACCACCACGAACCGAATGGGAGGAAGGTACGAGGGGAGGATTTCGGGGTTGGGGAAGGGGAGGGGGCGGTTTTTGGGGCTTGGGAAGGGGAGAGGAGAGGATTTCGAGGTCGGGAAGGGGAGAGGGGGAGGATTTGGGTGGGGAAGGGAGTAGGGAGATTTTCGGGGTGGGAAGGGGGAGGGGGGAGGTTTTCGGGGTGGTTGTGTCGGTGGTTAGGGTTGAATTGACGGTCGTCGGGTTGCGGTCTTGGGTTGACAGTGAGGTGGGGTTGGGGAGTGGGGTCGGGTTGGCCGGTCTTGCCGCTTGGGGGGGTGGAAGAAGGGTGGGGTGAGGGGAGGTAGTGGATTGACGGTGAGGTGGGGTTGGGGCTGGGGTCGGGTTTGCCGCTGCTGGGTGGGGGTTGCAAGGGTGGAGTGAGGGGAGGTGGTGGGGTTTGGGTGGTTAGGTTTATCGTTTTAATCCTAGATATTAACGGAAACTCATCATTAATGTCACGTGTTAACAATGTCATTAATTACAGGGTCATTTGCAACATTAACTTGTACTCAAATAAATTGGAATGTGTGTATCAGGTTCAATCGTTGAATATTAATAAAGTGGAAGAGTTTGTTATATGATAGAGATTACCGAATAATAATCAACATTTAGGTTTTAAAATATTATCAGTAGAATTATTAATATGAAATTTAAGTTTTTATTTTTTCTTCTGATTGTGTCAATCAAGTTATATTATCAATTAATTTTTGTTCAGAGTTTTTCACACATGTAAGAAGAGGAAATCATTCTCCTTAATTTAATATTTAATTGAAATTTCAAATTTAATTCCATTGTTAACTTGTTCAATATATATGGCAAGTAGGAAGAAGAAAATATTATTTAATATATATGGCAATTTAAATTCATTAAGGGTATATCAGACTTTTTGTTAGGGGACACCATCTTCCTCCCTCCTTCAATTATATAATAGAGATAAACTAGAGTATTTTCAAGAAATTAAGGGGTATACAATGAATTCTAGAAAGTGCGAAGATATATGGTGAATAAAAAAATCTGTCAAAATTATATGGTAAAAAAGTTGTTGTTTATACGAATCTCATAATTGTGTATACTTTTTGAAATCTCTCATTAGTTATTGTATTATAAACTAGAGTATACAAGACCATATATCTCGTACAATTTAGGTGCGTGCCCTGTGCTAAATTAAATTATGAGTCCCCAAAGGGTAAAAAAAAAGACGTCGTCATAAATATCATAAGTCAAGTTTTCATACAACTAATAAATTTTTTTTTTCCAAGCAAAATTCAACATATACTACATTCAAATTCTACTTGAAAATTTAACATATACTACATACAGATTATAGGACACTCAAAATCAATCAAACCAGCGAAACTTCACCTAAAAGACAAGCACCAACAAATTCATAACTAAAATATAAATCAGCAACACCTCCCAAAATTCAACATGTTACAGAATAACAGTAAAAAATATCATCTAACAAACAAAAAAAATGTTGTATGCCACATAAGTACATTGACGGTAAACATATACCCAAAATTGAGGAATAAATTTTTAAACAAGCATAAATCACTATAAAAAATTGCCCAATTAATAATGAAAATTGCCCAAATCGGTTTACAAGGTGCCGAATCTTGTAAATGTTAACTAATTAACCAGAAATTTAGATTATCTAAATAGAAAAAACAATTAAATAACAAAATTTTTAGGATTTAGAAATTACCTTCAATTTTCAAGTGCTAGGAGAAGCTAAAAATATAGAAAGTTAGCCAATTTCGCTGAGAACTAGAGAAGATAGAGAAGACGAAGAGTTGGGGTTTTGGAAATTGGTTGCTCATGGTTGAATAATTGAGTTACTTTTAATTTATAATATGAAAATCAAAGAGAACTAGAGAAGGAATATGAAAGTTCAATTAAACTCACAAATGACTTTTTTTTCTCTTTTTTTTTTGGGAACATGAGGAAAGTTAGGACACCCTTCTCTCAAGGGAGACTCCTAACGAATCAAGAAGAGCAAATTTATATAACGAGGGTTCTGTTGAAACATCCACGTCAATCGAGGCAGCAGAACTGTTGTGACCTTTTTTGATAGAAGGTCCGCTACCCGATTAGCTCCAGAAAAATATGCTTAATGGTGTAGAATCTAAATTGTCGTAGCAGTTGTCGAATGTCATCAATAAGGGTTTGTATGGTCCAAGGGCAAGCGTAATGCCCTTGCAGAACTCGTATAACCACTTGGTTGTCTCCTTCAATATATAGATCTTGAATATGCTGATGAATGGCAATAATAAGTCCATTTCTTAACCCCCAGGCGTCAACAACGAGAGCTGAGGGTTGGCCAAAACGATAAGTTTGAGCAGCCACAAGAAGACCATCAGAGTTGCGAATGGCCACACCGACAGCGGCAGAGGAGCCAATAACTAAACCATTAAAGTTTAGCTTGAAGTAGCCGGATGGAGGAGGCTGTCAGCTGACTGCAATAGAAGTAGGGAACCTGCAACAAGGAATTGAAGAGATAGTAAAGGAAAAATCTGTCATAGTGCGAGCAGTCCATTCCAAATACAGATGCCATGCTCTATAGTAAATACGATTTATATTAAGCATATTGTTCTCAAAGATAATTGAATTGCGTTCCTTCTAAATACTCCATAGATTGTAACATAATAATTGTAAGGCCTGAGGGTAGGGACGTAGACATGTTAGGCATTGTACCAGATCTTGAGGCACTTGCACTATATGACGGATTTTAGGCAGTATATAATTTGAATTTCAATATTGATAAATTAGAGGGCATGTGAAAAATAAATGACTGAGAGTCTCATTATCAGATTTACAAAGGGGGCAGAGAATGTCATTAGTTATTTGACGGTGGGCTAAGTTTAATTTCAATGGAAGACCATTTTGTAGACATTGCCATAAAAAAATTTGGACTTTAGGGGCTACATTAATTTTCCATATACAATTAAAAGGCCAAGGAATACTGTTAGAAGGAGTAATTCCATGAGCAAGCCAGGTAGCCGTTTTAACAGAAAATTCAACAGAGCTAGTAAACCCCCAACAAGGAATGTCTGGGGTGGGAAAGTTAGGGGTAG
Organism: Beta corolliflora; assembly: GCA_947648045.1. Taxonomy (NCBI): domain Eukaryota; kingdom Viridiplantae; phylum Streptophyta; class Magnoliopsida; order Caryophyllales; family Amaranthaceae; genus Beta; species Beta corolliflora. Next base: position 843,340 of record CANSZD010001702.1, read on the forward strand.
GAATCCCCAAGATTAGTTGGACGATATGGGATGGGACTAATTCATTAAGGAGAGCAACATTCCATTGCCTTGATGGAAGAATGACATTACTAACAGTGAGATCCAGATTAGCGATAGACGCGATTTGAAGATTTAATATTTCAATAAATGCTTCATTGGCACACCAGTTGTCAATCCAGAAATAGATATTTGTTCCAGATCCAATTTTCCAATGTATTCCTTTCCTAAGAAGCTCTCGAGATCGAAGAATGGACTTCCAAATATGAGAGTCATATGGTTTAGCTTTGTACTCAAAGATCGAAGTATTTCGAAGGTATTTTTGGCGCATAAGCGTTGGCCAAAGAGAGTGTTGGTCAAAAAGGATTCGCCAATCCATTTTAGCCAAGTATGCTTCATTTACATGGGCCATTTTCCAAAAATTTAACCAACCATATTTTTTAGGGCGACAAAGTTTTGACCACGCAATTAGGGGTAGCCCGGAAGAGTTCGTTGAGGAGCGCCAAAAAAACTTTCGATTGATATTATCTATTGTAGAACATATTTTCTTGGGAACCTAATTCGTTGCCATAAGATAGGCTGGGGAAGATTCTAGATGACTCTGAATAAGAACTGATTTTCCAGCTTTCGAAAGAAAATGATTGTGCCAAGAATTAATTTTGTTGTCAACTTTTTGAACTAAGTGATGGAAATCGCTAGGCATTGGCTTATAATTGGAGAATATAACACCCAAATATTGGCGGGCGTGGATGTGTCGTTGTGTACACCGCACCCGGTCAAAGATAAAATTTCTCCTACTCTCTTTTACACTAAGCTAGTATAATGGAAATAGGGTCGTATCCACTGGGAAACAGGGACGAGTTTAGTACTTAGCGTGATTCAAAACCTAGATTAAGCTAAGGGCCGAGAAACCTAATTACAAAGGGGGGTTTTCAAAAGAGTTATAAACAAACTAAAATTAACTAGCAAATAAATAAAATGAGAAATCAATATGGAAAGATCTTGAATCCGATTAACATCCACTTCAATTCATTATCGATCCTTGAACCTCCACTCTAATTATTTCCATAATTATCTATTGTCGAGAACTAATCTCGCATTCTCATTATTCTTAGTTGAATAGCACGATCAGCGTGACTATAAAACCCTAACTAAAGGATAACCTAGTCCGATCTGTGCTAAGTTCAATCCTATAGCAGCAATAAACACAGAGAACCAATAGACCTGCTAATGTCATACACGCGATAAACATTCAACAGTTGATTCAATTTCCCTAAGAAATAACCAAGACGATCAGCATCTAAGTTACTCCCTAGTTTGCTACAAATTGATGAAAGAATAAAACAATCCGATTCTATTCTTAAATCTAGCGTTAGATTAATTACACAATCAAACTAGTAACGTTCCTAGCATAATTATGCAATAATCATAAATCACAAGCATAGAAATTGAACCATAATCAAGGAAAATAGATAGAGAGGAAAGATCTCACAATAACGGTTGAAGCTTCATGTTAAATTCTTCAAGAACAGTTCAAGCTACAATCCGATAGCAAAAACCAAATCCATAGTTGAAATCCCTAAAAACTAAACGAAGAAATGAAAACTAAAACAAGGAAATGAAGAACAAAGACTAAGAAATGAAGAACAAAGAGAAATGAAGAAGGAAAGATGAAAAGAGAATCATGAAGAAGGAAGGATGAGGAGAGGAGTATCCTCTCTCTCTCCTCAAGCTTGCTACTCCAAGACCTACATTTCAGCTCTCCTCTTCGTACTCCTCTTCGTCTCCCCCAAAATTTAGGTTTTAGGAAGCTTTTAAACCCCGCACAAAATCGTGGCCCCAAGCCGTCTTAAGCGTCGCGAGTCGCGACACTGGTCGCGAGTCGCGAAGATCGCACTGCCATCCACGCACAATTGCTGGGCAAAGGCTGGTCGCGAGCCGCGAATTACCTCGCGAGCCGCGAGCTGCTGCTGGGCAGGCTCCGCATCGCTGTGCGATGGCTGTGCTGCTGGGCGAGGCTGCTGGGCTGTCGAGCTGCTGGAGGGGCGAGGCTTGCGATGCTTGGTTGGTGATGACGCTGGGCTCGCTTAGGCTTTCGGTGGAGTTTGGTTGTGTGTTGCTTGGCTTGGGCTTGCGGTGGAGTTTGGCTCGCGATGCTCGGCTCAAATGCATTTCACCTTGAGAGCTCGGAATGCATGACGTTAACACAACTTATCTCGCAAAACTCCGAACTTCCGCTAAGGGTTAAATAAAACACGAATGTTAACAATTACAATCAAACTCTTAGCAAAGTGCACCCAAAATAACGTATACACAACGTATAACTTGGGCGTATCAAATATCTTCCCAAAAAAACCTTTGGGGTCATATTGAAAATGCCAGCAACTGATCTTCGTCAAGAATTTGGGAAATGTTTAGAAAACATGATAGCTGATTTATGAAAATTCACTAACTGCCCTGAGTTAATGCAAAAAGAGTCTAGAATATTTTTTAGGCAGTGGGCAGAATCAAAATTAGCTTTACAAAATAATAAGCCGTCATCAGCAAAGAATAGCCCTGGAATTATCTGAGAGTGTGGAGCAAGTTTGATTCCAATTCCCGATGTCGCATTTTTTGTTGCAAAATCCAGTTGCCGACAGAGGATGTCCATGCATCAAATAAAAAGATAAGGTGATAAAGGGTTACCTTGGTTTATGCCTCGAGAAGGTTGAAATACGGAGGCTGTGTCTTGATTTATGGCGAGTGAGTAGGAGACAGTTGAGATACATTGCATAATCCATTTGATCCATTGGTGATGAAAACCATAACTTTGAAGGGCATGGGCTAAAAAATCCCATTCTATACAATCATATGCCTTTTCCATATCTAATTTCAGCGTGAACCATCCAATTTTACTTTTTGATTTGTTTAAGATACTCAGGATTTCTTGGACAATAAGTACATTATCATGGATTAGCCTTCCAGGAGTAAAGGTATTTTGAAATGGACTGATAATTTTAACAAGAATAGGGTGAAGACGTTCTACCAAAATTTTCGATATAATTTTATACAATGTGGTGCATAAGCTGATAGGCCTAAATTGATTCGGCTTTTCAGGAGTAGCTATTTTCGGTATCAAAGTGATCAACGTATGATTAATACTACGAAGAAGTTGACCATGATTGAAAAAATCATATATGGCTTTGCAAACGTCAGGACCTACAATATCCCAATACAAGAATTTAGATCCAAAACCATCCGATCCTGGGGATTTTGCGGGATCAATGCTGAAGATAGCATCTCTAATTTCTTTGGCAGAAATATGAGCTATTAAATGGGAATTATATGTATCAGAGACAATATGGGATATGCAAGGCGTAGATACCGAGCGAGGAGACCGGTGAGCGGATTTAAAGCGTTCTTGAAATTCTAACAAGAAAGCATTTTGGATTTCATTCGGGGAATCAACCCATTGATTCAAATGATTTTTAATACGCAAAATTCGTTGACGTTTGAACTTAGCAGTAATCTGGGAATGAAAAAAGGAAGAGTTACGATCTTCTTTTATTAGCCATTGTTTTCGAGAATATTTGCCCCAATACTTTTGGTTGAAGGCTAATATTCGTTCTCGTTGACGAACTAATCGCCCTAAGTGTTGCTCAATATGAGGATTGCTAGGGAACTAGAGCAATTGTTGTTGGACATTTACTAATCTAGAATGATTTTGGTCAAGTTTCTGTTAGAAATGTCCAACGTTTTACCTTGCCCATAATTTGAGTTCTTGTTTAATAAACTGAAGTTTTCGAGTTATATTATAAAATTGAAGTTTTCGACTTTTTTTTCTCTTTTGGAAATTGGGGATTATAGCTACAATGGAAATCGGGAAAATTGAATTTTTTTGGGAGGATGAGAATAGAAAGATGAAGGAAGCGAGGAGTTGGAGTTATAGAAATTGGAAGGAATATGTCACGCGTGAAAACATTAAAGCAAATAAGTAATTAGTTTTTTTTTTAACTTTGGGCAAAGAAAATACAATTGGGCCTTTATATCTTGGAGGCCATGTGCAGTTGCTCACCCTGAACAGGGCCTTAGCCGGGCCTGCGAGTATAGTTATTAATACTTCATCCGTTTCTAAATACATAACATGTTAGACTTTCACACATGTCAATGCACTATGCTGACTATTAAGTTCTTTTATCGATTAGTTGAACTCATTAAAAGATTGATATTTTGAAAATACAATTTGAGACTAATCCGACAATATATTATATGATAACATTTGTATTCATATATTAGCTTTAAGTTGCGGTCAAAGTTAATATTTATATAGTGTAAAATTTTCAATATTACATGTATTTAGAAACAAAGGGAGTATATTTTTTTTCTTCATCTTATTTGATGGGTAGTTTTTTTCTTTGTTTTCTTATGTATAGCTGAAAATTGAGCGTGACCTGAGGACTGCCTAACTTAACTAGTATTAATGATCAACTACTGAAACAAAAACATAAAATTTGACAACCAAGAAATTGATACAACTTTGAGCTATCTTAGTAAGGACCTTATTTTTGTTTTTTGCTAAACAGGAAATGAATGAGGCCACGTGCATTTCAATGGTGTCAACATTGACCCATACCTAATTAACCAATTTGAATTATTCGGCACAAATTCAAATAATACCCAAAATATATTGAGCCGAATCAAAGTTAACAAACTTGACATGGAAATTAGACTGACTAATACTGATTTTTATTATTCTAAAGTTAACAATAATCTCGCATATGACCCAACCCAGTCCGAATAAATGTGACATAGAACAAATGACTTATCACTTGAAAAGACTCGATTGCTACCTCTAATTCCAACTGAAATGAATAAATTGTCCTATGCGAAATTTTCTTTTGTGGCTAGACATCACCATGTGTTTGGAACATAATTCTCACATGATAATGATATTTCCATAATGCCATTACTTTGTTAGGTTTTTTTAAGGTGTGTTCTATACTTGATATTTTAAAATCTTTTTAATACTCATGTGGTTTTAGAAGTGTTTTCATAATATTCGTACCATTATATTAAGGAAATATTGTGAATATATTTTCCTAGTTTGTAATTATCTTTTAGAGTATTCTTGTATATCTTTCCTAGCATGTTTTTAGGAAAGATTGGTGCTTTAGGGTTTTGTATAGTGGTATATATTGCTGTAAATTCTCAATGATATGAGACGGACATATGATCCTAAACACATCAAGCCTTCTTGTTCTTAACATGGTATCAGCCTAACAATGTTCTTGGGTTGTGTTTGTCTTCCGCTGTGTATTTCTTTCTGCTCTTGTGAGTGTGTCCTCCATGGCAGGCGGTTCTGATTCTGCTTCAAAGACCTAGGGTTCTCGCTATGAACCTTTCACCGAATATTACTTACATCCCAGTGAAGGTACGGGTGCGGTGATCAGTCCCATTCTTCTTAAAGGCGACAACTACGAAGCTTGGTCTCGGTCTCTTCGCAACAATTTGCGTGCCAAAAACAAATTGGGCTTCATCGACGGGACTATTACGGTACCAGATTCAAAGTCTCCTGATTTTTCTCAATGGGGTATTGTTAATTCTATGCTTGTTGCTTGGATTTTTTAATACTTTAGATGTGTCTGTGCGTTCTACTATGCGTTTTCCTGACAATGTTAAGTCTTTGTGGGACGATTTACGTGATCGTTATTCCCTTGGTAATGGTCCTCGTATTTTGGAATTAAAAAACCAAATTCGAGATTGTAGGCAAAATGGTCGTTCGGTTGCTATATTTTTTGGGGAATTACGTCAGTTGCAGGATGAATTGTTGTCTTATTGTAAAATGCCTATTTGTACTTGTACTTCTGCATCTGAGTACATTTGAATTCAAGAAACTGAACATTTGCATCAGTTCTGTTTGGGTTTGGAACCCAAGAAATTTGGTACGTTGGTTTCTGGTTTATTAATGCAGGACCCTCTTCCTTCTATTAATGTTGCCTATGCGAAAATCATATCGAATGAAAGGAAGCAGTTGGTTTCGGCTTCTCACGCACAGATCCACGTTGATGCTGTTGGGTTTGCTGCTTCTTCATCTGCTGCTGCACGCTCCTCTAGTCTGCCACAAGGGGATGAGCGTCTATGCAGCCACTGTGGTCGCAAAGGTCATCTCAAGGAGACCTGCTATGAGCTCGTGGGCTGGCCTGCTGGTCGCGGGCAAGGAGGACGTGCTGGCAGGGGGGTCGTGGTCGGGTTGCTGCTCGTGGAGGCTCGCAATTTGCGGGTAATGTTGACAGTGGTACTCGGCTTTCTTCCTCTTCTGTGACTGATGTTGATCGTGCTAGCACACCTACTCTTAGTGACGCACAATTTCAGCAATTAATGGGTGCCCTCAAAGGTGTTCATGTGTCTTCCTCTTCCGAAAAATTAAGTGGTATGTACGGTCCTTTTGATTGGTTGATTGATTCGGGTGCTTCTAACCACATGTCTGGTAATCTTGATGCGTTTATTGATTTACGTAATGTTTCCTCCCGTATTGGTCTACCTAATGGTAAAAGTATTATGGCTACTAAAGAAGGGACAGTTGTTTTGTCTGATGGTTTTCAATTGAAAAATGTCATGTATGTTCCGGGTTTTACATGTAGTTTGTTGTCCGTTACTCAGTTACTTGATCAACAAAAATTAATTGTTCTTTTCACTAACAAGTTGTGTTTAATACAGGACCTTACCTTGACGAACCTGATTGGAGCGGGAGTGCGATCTAATGGGGTCTATATTTTCCAGCCAGTTCATAGTTCGTTGTCTGCAGCAAATAAAGTGGTCAAATTGGATGATTTGAGTCTTCTGTGGCATCGTCGTTTAGGTCATCCGTCTCTTAAAGTTGTTTCTAGTTTGCCCGGATTAGCCGGTTTGTGTTCTCAACATTGTGACCTTGATTGTACGATTTGTTTTATGGGGAAACAACCTCGTAATTCTTTTTCTTTAAGTACTAGTAAGGCTGCAGGAATTTTTGATTTAATCCATTGTGATATCTGGGGCCCTAACAAAATTCTGGCTAGTTGTGGTGCTAGTTATTTTCTTACTATTGTTGATGATTTTTCTCGTGCTACTTGGATTTTTCTTATGACGGGAAAACGTGAGGTTCCTCAACTTATTACAGATTTTCATGCTATGGTTTCTACTCAGTTTAATAAGCACATTAAGGTCTTACGTAGTGATAATGGCCAAGAATTTTTGTGTTTACATCGTTTCTTTGCTGAAAAGGGGATGCTTCATCAAACTAGTTGTGTTGATACAGCTCAACAAAATGGTAGGGTTGAACGTAAACACCGTCATCTTCTAAATGTAGCACTTGCTCTTCGGTTTCAGGCTCGTTTACCTAAGTCTTTTTGGGGGGAATGTGTGATGACTGTTGCTCATCTTATTAATTTGACTCCTACTCCCCTTCTAAATGGCAAAAGTCCTTTTGAATGTCTTTATGGTGTTGTTCCGCCTTATACGGATGTTCGTGTTTTTGGGTGTTTAGCTTATGCTGCTAATAGAAATCGTAAGGATAAATTTGATTCGAAATCAAGACGGTGTATTTTTGTTGGTTATCCTTTTGGCAAAAAGGGGTGGCGGTTATTCGACTTAGAAACTTCTGATTTCTTTATTAGTCGTGATGTGCAATTTTTTGAGGACTCTTTTCCATATTCTGATTCTATGTCTGATTTTGCTCATGCTCAATGGAATGCGTACTTAAACCAATCATTAGTTTGGGATGATATGGATGATGTAAATGAGGTGTTTGTTGTTGATCCTCTTGCTCCTGAGCAACGCTCTCCAGTTGCTTCTGACATGTCTGATCTACAAAGCACTCCTACTCGTGCTAGTAGGCAGCGTATGTCTGATGTTCCATCGCCTTCTTCAGTTCGTATTGGAACCATTGAGTGTGATACTTCTGTTGTTCCGACTAGTGATATGATGGGTCGTGGACATCGTGTTAAAACTTCTTCAGTCAAGCTCTGGGATTACGTTACTAATACGGTTCTTGTTCAAGATCATATAGACCCCCTACTCCGACTGCACTTCCGTCTTCTTCGTCTGGTTTGTCTGGTAAGCCTTTTGACATAGCTTGTTGTGTTAATTACGATAGTTTTTCTGCCAAACATCGGTGTTTTCTTGCAGCTGTCACTAAGGGTGTTGAGCCTAAGAGTTTTCGGGAAGCTGTTTTAGATCCTGGGTGGCGTCAAGCTATGCAAGAAGAGATTAGTGCTCTTGAGCGCAATGGCACCTGGACCTTAGAAGATTTACCTGTTGGTAAGCGTGCTATTAGTAGTGGTTGGGTCTATAAAATCAAATATGCTAGTGATGGTGCTGTGGAACGACTTAAGGGTCGTTTGGTTGTTCATGGGAATCGTCAAGTGGCTGGCATCGACTATAATGAAACTTTTGCTCCCGTTGCTAAAATGGGTACTGTACGTCTTCTCTTAGCTGTTGCTGCTGCTCGAAACTGGCAATTGCACCAATTGGATGTTCATAATGCCTTTCTCCACGGTGATTTGACCGAAGAGGTCTATATGACTCTTCCTCCTGGTTATAAATGTTCTTCTCCTACTAAGGTTTGTCGTTTGCGCAAGTCTCTTTATGGTTTAAAGCAGGCTCCTCGGCAATGGTTTGCTAAATTGTCTACCGCTTTGCTTGATTATGGTTTTCAGCGTTCTTATGTTGATTATTCTCTGTTTTGTTATACTAAGGGCATGGTTTCTCTTCATGTTTTGGTGTATATGGACGATCTTATTATTGCTGGTTCTTCTCCTGATGTTGTTTCTCGTTTTAAACAGTATCTTAGCTCTCATTTTCATATGAAAGATCTTGGTGTCCTTAAGTATTTCCTCGGTATTGAGGTGGCTCGGAGTTCCGAGGGTATTTTTCTTTCTCAACGCAAGTATGCGTTGGATGTTTTGAGTGAGTCTGGTATGTTGGGTTGTAAGCCTATTGACACACAGATGGAGCAAAATCACTGCTTGGCCTTGGTTAATGATGCGCCTATGTCTGATCCAGATCGTTATCGTCGTTTGGTTGGTCGGCTTGTGTATCTTTCTGTGACTCGGCCAGAACTCAGTTATGCGGTTCATACTCTTGCTCAGTTTTTGAGTGCTCCTATGGTCCCTCACTAGGAAGCTTCTCTTCGTGTTCTTCGTTATCTTAAAGGGAGCCCAGGGCAAGGTATTCTTCTTCGTTCTCGCAATGATTTATGTCTTTATGCTTATTGTGATAGTGACTGGGCTGCTTGCCCTATGACACGACGATCATTGTCTGGTTATCTGGTTTTTCTTGGTTGTTCTTTGGTCTCTTGTAAAACCAAGAAACAACCCACGGTTTCTCGTTCTTCTGCTGAGGCGGAATATCGCTCTATGGTCGTTACTACTTGTGAGTTGAAGTGGTTAAAATCCTTGTTATCTTCTCTTGGTGTACTACATTCTAAGCCCATGCGTTTATTCTGCGACAGTCAATCGGCCTTGCATATTGCTAAGAATCCTGTGTTTCATGATCGTACGAAGCATATCGAGGTCGATTGTCATTTTGTTCGGGATTAGTTATTAGCTAACAATTTATCAACTTGTTATGTTCCTACTGGTCATCAGTTAGCTGACATTCTTACCAATGCTCTTGGGCGTCCTCAGTTCAGTTTTCTCCTACGCAAGTTGGGCATTAGAGATCTTCATGCTCCAACTTGAGGGGGGGTATTAAGGAAATATTGTGAATATATTTTCCTAGTTTGTAATTATCTTTTAGAGTATTTGATGTGTCGTATTTTTATATAGTTTTTAGGTGCATTTAGGTTGCATTATAGGAGCATTTAGATGCATTGTAGTTCATAATTGCATACTATTACTTAATCTACGAAATATTACTCCTTTTGTGTGTTTTTTGTGTTCTTTGATTAATTTCAGGAATTGGGAACATACTTGGAGTATTATTAGACAAGCTTGAGTACTTAGGAGCAATTGGGAGCAAGTTACATTGATAAGGATCATTATGAACATCTTTGAGTGCAATTTGGAGCTAAAATGAAGTTGGAATTTAATATAAGAATTATGGAAATCGAGTCATGTGCACTCTTTTGTCCATAACTTTTGACTCGATGCTGATATTGGGTTGATTCCAGCGGCATTGGAAAGTAGGCTTGATTATTGCTCTATTTGCCATGATTAGTGAGTAGTCTTTTTACCTAAGATTGAGTTGAGCCATAATATGGATTAATCTTATGGTTTTTCTCTAATTCCCATGTTATTGAGTTATATGTTTAGGGTTTGAAGAGATTGTTCTTATTGTCAATTTTACATCTTGATTTAGCCCTAATTTATATTATCAACGAAAGTTGGAGTTGAGATTAGGAATATTTGTTTGATGTTAAATTGTTATTTTATTAATTGAGTTCATCAACGAAAGTTGGTTCTTAATTTAGATAATCTTGTTATTGATTTGAATTCTCCCATGAAAATAAGTGAGAACTAGAATTGGGAATTATTTGACATTGGTTCTTAATGCTTCTAATTATGTGTGTAAGCCATGAAAATAGGAGACATACATGTTAGTTAGGCCTTTTGCTATCACGAAAGTGAGCTCTAGGTATTGAGGAATGACCGAGTATTTAGTTTTGGTTCTTAGCTGTGCTTTATTACTGAGTCATAAGGGAATGTCAATCTCGCCTAAGCTATGATTGAATAACTGGGATGTGAGTTATATTTTGATCAATTCATATTAGTGGTGATACTTAATCTTAGTGTTTTAATTGTCATATTTTGTTATTAGTTTATAGATTCTTATGGATATTTGGAATGTGTAGCTATTTCATAGTCTAGAGTCAACTAGTGTTTAATCTTGCACCTCCCTGAGTTCGACCCGTATGTGCTACGACACCGTACACTTGCGGTATTAAAATAAAACCCTAACAAGTTTTTTGCGCCGTTGCCGGGAAGGTAACGGATTAGAATTAGTTTGATTATAGATTTAATAGACTACATTGTGTATATTTTTATTTTCTTTTGTAAATAACTTTTTTTTTTGTAACTTTTGTAAATTTCTTCCCTTTCACTATTCATGGAGTCATTTTATCACTATAATGGGGACAATTCTATTGATAGGGCCAATGGTTATAATTATTTGGATTCTCATGTTTCTTATTTTGATACATCGTGTCAATATACTCCCAATTTTTGCATGAGTTCTAATCAATTACCTGATATGTGTTGTGATCCCCATATACATGCTAGTAATTCTAGAGCAATTTTCTATTTTCCTCAATATGAAAATGAATTGTTTTGGAAATACTATCGTAGACTTGGAGACTTTATTGGTCCTAATCACGGATATGAACAATGGGATATGTGTCAAGTGGTTTATGAGGGTTTAAATGAAGAAAGTAGAGCGGTGTTTGAGTCTATGTCTAATGGACAATTTCTATCCCAATCACCTGGTTATTGTTGGGATCTAATCGAGTGGTTGGCTAAGAATAATTATGAGTGGGATATGTCATTATCTGCTAGACTAGCCCAGGAAAATTCCTCCACTCTTTCACCTCAAAGCTACATTACAACACCTCCATATAGTTCTAATTGTCACTCTACTTTTCATGATATTTCTTTATGTGATGTGACATTAATAAATGATTTTGACCCCTCTCCCCAATATGATTGTCAATCTGCTCGGAGTTATAGTTTCCACCCATATATTTATGATGATGATGACGAGGGTTGGAATGAACTTGAAAATTATGGGGATGATTATCAAATTAATGGGAAGATTGATGTGAAGGACGTTTTGAGTGAGGAACAACCCTTGGTTGAAAATCCTTCATTGGAGAAGTCTATAGATGAGAGTGAAGCTATTCATGAGTCTTTGTCGATTCCACCAATTGTTTTTGAGTCTCATGTTCCTTTCTCTCGAAAACTTGACCTTATTCCTTCTTCCCCTATTTTATACCCCCCATCGTTCTCTATTTCTCCCAATATGAATGACTCTTATGACCATATAATTGACGTACAATTAGTGTTTTTCTCTCCTTTTGAGTCTTGTAAAATGACTAACATTTTTTCCTTTTCTTACTCTTGTAAAAATCACTTCTCCTTTGATTTTTCTTTTTCTAGGATTAATAGATTTTTAGGACTAGTGTTTTTCCTCTTTCCTTTTCACTCTTATATAACATGCTTTGAGATGTTTGCAGGGACATATGATAAGCTTCTTAGAGCGTTGAAGTGTTCTGCATTAGTCTACTAATTTTACATGGTCGTGCGGGACCTTTATAAGTTTGCGCTTTTCGGGAGGCAACCCGAGTTTACCCCTTTTTTTTCTTCCATTTTCTTTGATTTTTCCTTTTTGTGTGTTTATAATTACATTGATGTGTTTGTGTTTTGTTTTTGGTGTGTTTGTAGGTTCGTAGAAAAGAGGCTGGAAGAAGATCTTCAAAAAGACGAGTCGCGGTACAATAGCCCAGCTCGCGGACAAATGCCGAGAGCATACCACGACTCGCGACAAATACCGCGACTCGCGGCAAATACCGCGACTCGCGGTACATACCGCGACCCACGCTTTTGGAGATTCAAAGGATCCGCGCAAGTCGACTACAAATTGTTTCAAGTTGGTTCTCAAGAAGCATTGCGATATAAATTTTGAGCTTATTCGACTCTTTTTCCCATTAAATTGGGTAGTAAGCCTCTTTATTCTATCTCGTCGATACTCTTGATGTTCCTTTCAATTTTTGCTTGGATTTTTGTTTGTGTGGCTATACTTGTTGGATTTTTATACAACTTTAATTGATTCAATTCTTTCATTGTTGGGAATTGCGTGTGGCAATATTGGTGGATTGTGGTGTTTGTGGGAGTGCTTGATGATTCGGTGATTATTGGGTCGCTTCCGGTTCCTTCTCTGATCTTGCTTGTTGCAGTGAGGACACTGCAAATTTTTAGCTTGGGGGAGGAATATTCTATCATTTACTGCTTTCTAGTGTAGTTTTTATTGCTTTCTTAGGCTGTTGCACGATTTGTACTGCTTACTAGGAGTGGGAGTTTACGTGTAACCAAAAAAATTGTACTGCTTTCTTAGTTGCATCAGCATATTAGATTTCATCTCATCTTAGTTGCATCTATGGGACTATTGCTAGCACTATTTGAGAACCTTGTTGATATCCTTACTACGGTCTTAAGCGTAATCCATCTCATTCATGATTCTTCATAGCATAATTGTATTGCGATTGATTGCTTGTGGTAAGATTGGTTGATCTCTCTCTGGCTTGATTTAACCTTACTGTTTAGACATCTTTACCCAAGTGAGCTTTTGTGCCTATAAACTGACGTATCTGTGTCAGTTATGTTCTTTCATGTGTGATTAGTTCCTCATTGTTGCATGGATCTTGACTTTGACTTGGTACTCTTTGACACTTGACTTTATAAGCATTTGGATATGATTGAGGCGTTCTTTTCATTGTTCTGAGCTTTGAGATATATTTTCTTTTCATATATATTATCCTTTCTCTAGCCCCGCTGAGCCTTTCATGACTTTGTTCTGAATCAATCTACATTACAAGCCTCTAGCCTTTTATGATTTCTCTACCCAAGCCTTGCTAAGTGGAGTAGCATTAAAAGTTTATGTTTTGAGCTTGTATTTGTGGTTTTGCGGTGATTATTGGAAGAAAAGATGTGAAGGAAGTTGCCTGAAATAGTGTGGAAGTATAAAATGAAAAGAATGATGAAGAAGTTGTGAAAAATAATTTTGAAAAAAAATGATGAAAAAAATTGAATAAAAGTTGAATAACATTTGTTGGAATTGATAAAGATGGGTACTCTCTTGATTTAATGGTAATGTGTTGTTGAACTTCTAGTAGAAGTTTTTGTGACGTTTACATCTAATGGCCATAGATGTTAAATGTTGTTTTCTCCACTAGTTGGCTTTTAGCACCACATTTCCAAATACATTTCCTACCCATAACCTCAGCCCCATTACAACCCTTGAAAGTCCTCATGATCTTTTGCGTTATAATCTCGAGTGGAAAGTGAGTCGATAGTCAAAGTTAAAGAGTAAATGTTTTATTTGAGTCGACATGGTTTAGGTTGAGTGACATTGATTATGCCATAAACATATGAGAGTATGAGTGCACATGACTAAAGTGAGGTCTCTCAGGTTTAGTTGAGTCTAGCTTGGAGGAGATGGTATGTGGTATGCTAGGAGAGTTGATTGCATTACATGACGTGCTATGCGGCTTTCCTTGAGAATGTTTCGATGCTTGGTTCGTGTAGTAATTGTATCTCTCGTGTTCTCAATTGTGTGCCTGGCCCTATCGTAGTCCCATATTGTAGGTTGTCTTACTTTCCCAATGTCTTTGTCTAATTGCTTGAGGACAAGCAATGGTTTAGCTTGGGGGAGTTTGATGTGTCGTATTTTTATATAGTTTTTAGGTGCATTTAGGTTGCATTATAGGAGCATTTAGATGCATTGTAGTTCATAATTGCATACTATTACTTAATCTACGAAATATTACTCCTTTTGTGTGTTTTTTGTGTTCTTTGATTAATTTCAGGAATTGGGAACATACTTGGAGTATTATTAGACAAGCTTGAGTATTTAGGAGCAATTGGGAGCAAGTTACATTGATAAGGATCATTATGAACATCTTTGAGTGCAATTTGGAGCTAAAATGAAGTTGGAATTTAATATAAGAATTATGGAAATCGAGTCATGTTCACTCTTTTGTCCATAACTTTTGACTCGATGCTGATATTGGGTTGATTCTAGCGTCATTGGAAAGTAGGCTTGAAGAGCTTTCCACCGATAGGTTGCACGGCCCAAGGCGAGTTGTATTTTGAGAGATATGGGCTTCGCAAGTTGGCCCAGTCTGCCAAGAACCTCTTACGCACACGCGGTTTTGATAATTTCGGTCATTTAATGATTTATTTGGTTTCCTTATCTTGTAATTTGGTTTCCTACTAGTATTAGGAGTTATAACTATATATTAGAGGATTTCTAATTAGGTTAGAACATCTAACATCTATTACTCACTTTTCAATATCACGTTATTTTGTTTCTCTAGTTTTGTGCCCTAGTTTGTTTCTATTGCTACTTTGGAGATTCAAGATTCAAGCTTTCATATTCATCTTCAATTCAATAAGTCTTATTCTCTTCTCTCTTCTCTTTATTATATTTTAATCATGTTTTCTATTATGATTATTGCTCTATTTGCCATGATTAGTGAGTAGTCTTTTTATCTAAGATTGAGTTGAGCCATAATATGGATTGATCTTATGGTTTTTCTCTAATTCCCTTCTTATTGAGTTATATGTTTAGGGTTTGATGAGATTGTTCTTATTGTCAATTTTACATCTTGATTTAGCCCTAATTTATATTATCAACGAAAGTTGGAGTTGAGATTAGGAATATTTGTTTGATGTTAAATTGTTATTTTATTAATTGAGTTCATCAACGAAAGTTGGGTCTTAATTTAGATAATCTTGTTATTGATTTGAATTCTCCCATGAAAATAGGTGAGAACTAGAATTGGGAATTATTTGACATTGGTTCTTAATGCTTCTAATTATGTGTGTAAGCCATGAAAATAGGAGACATACATGTTAGTTAGGCCTTTTGCTATCACAAGAGTGAGCTCTAGGTATTGAGGAATGACCGAGTATTTAGTTTTGGTTCGCAGCTGTGCTTTATTACTGAGTCATAAGGGAATGTCAATCTCGCCTAAGCTATGATTGAATAACTGGGATGTGAGTTATATTTTGATCAATTCATATTAGTGGTGATACTTAATCTTAGTGTTTTAATTGTCATATTTTGTTATTAGTTTATAGATTCTTATGGATATTTGGAATGTGTAGCTATTTCATAGTCTAGAGTCAACTAGTGTTTAATCTTGCACCTCCCTGAGTTCGACCCGTATGTGCTACGACACCGTACACTTGCGGTATTAAAATAAAACCCTAACAGTATTCTTGTATATCTTTCCTAGCATGTTTTTAGGAAAGATTGGTGCTTTAAGGTTTTGTATAGTGGTATATATTGCTGTAAATTCTCAATGATATGAGACGGACATATGATCCTAAACACATCAAGCCTTCTTGTTCTTAACACATTATGTCTCATCAAATGAATTCTGTTAGTGAGACAAACTACTCGTTCTAGATTCATTTTCTTGTGTCATAAATTGATTTAACTAGCTAATTTCTTGTTAGATCTTAACCATAAAGTTGGGATTAAGATTGCGCATTGATACTAAAAGTTTCAATTGAAACGAAGTGATTTATCCGGAACTATAATATGCACCATGCTTCATGTAATTCACCCATTAAGGGTGAGAAAATAGAAATTCCCACAAAAATAAATTTTGTAAAATGCGACCCTTAGCCTCGTGTTAGCTTCAGTCTCATCTCTCAACATCAGTTACCAAATATTGATGTTTAGCCAGGTTTGCACTGGTAATGGTACTTTTAAGAAGTGCATTATATCAATTTATCTTTATATTCCCGTTAAGTAGAGGTAAATATTTCTAGAATATAATTCATTATGATGCCATCCTCTGAAAAGATTAAACTATATAGCACTAGCCCTTTGACTTTTAGCTGCGATCAAGAGGAACTTGATAAAATTAAAAGTAGTAATAAAAATAGTAATCCGAAATTGACATTCTCTTAAAACTTGTGGAGGGGAAAGGAGGGAAAGGAGGGGGTGTTTAATGGGAGAAACAAGTGGCAGTAAACTATTTACGATATACTTAATATGTGTGTGATGTGAGTGTGTTACTTAAATTTTGTTGGCTGAGAAAAGCAGCAAAAGCGTGCAAGAGCAAAGCTGGCGAGACAAAGACAAGGACAACAACAATACAGGCTACACAGCCTTACTAAGATTAGTTAAGTACTTCCTCTCCTTTTAATTCCAAATGTTTTACTATCAAACATAAAGAGTTTAAGGTAACTTTCACCAATACATGGTTCCTTTGTTTCTTATATCCTTTTTATTTTTTAAATTGACTTAGACCATCTATTAAATGTCGATTACTGTCAAAATAATATTATGAAAGAAAAATATGACATGAAATAACCTTTATTAGAAAAATATTGTGAGATGAATCTTTTACTCGGATTCTGGCATTTGACCTCACTTTACCGACATTTACCTACATGTGGGTTGTACGTTCCCTCACTTACCTCCCTTTTCTTTTTCTTTTCTTCCCTTTTCCTTCCATTATCATTCTCTCCTCTTCTCCTTCACTCACTCCTCAAATCTACCATGGTTGATGGATTTTATGTGAATGAAGAGCATGCGTGATTAAAGGAAATGCAACAAGTAAACAAGGAGGTGCAGATTCGAGAGCATATGCTACCAAGCACATTTTGTACACATTTGTCATAAATCTAACTTAAATGAGCAAAATATAAAATATACATATATAAAATGTGCGAAAAAATGTAAGAAGAAACACCTAGTTCTAAGTGCTCTTGGAAGCACTGTGAAAGTACGTAAACTATATCACTATTCACTTACATCATTATACATAATTAAATGAATGGGTTCACCCAAAAAATTAAACGAATTTACCTTGTTAAACCTCTTCATCAAAGCCCCACAAACACATCTAAGTTACTTCTTACATTACTTAGACCTCTCATAAACCTTAAAATTCACCCACATTTTGCTCAATTTCGAGGACACAATCTTCTTACAATTCATCCTTTGTTCGATGAGACAAAGACTACTTTTAAGAGTTCTCTTTCATTAGCGTGTGAATAACAGTTTAAGTAAAGTTCAAATTGCTTAGAACATCCACCACAATGACATGAGATTAGTTCATGGGATTAAAAACCAAAAGAAATTCATCCCCATCATGAACAATTTGCAAAATATGTTTGGTCATATTGTGGTCAACCAAGGAATTGGTCACACAGTGAGCAAAAAAAATTCTATCATGAGAAAAGTGCACCTGGTGGGAAAATGTGTTATTTTTGCTTGCCCAATGCACGCTTGCCACTTGTCAAAGCGTCAGTTGTATTGACCCAATGCACACTTGCCACTTGTCAGGTGTCAGAATGGTAACAAAATGTATTTCCCAAACTAAAACGGCTATATTTCAAAAAATACAAATCACAAAAATAAAATGAAAATACCAGTGGTCATTTTTTTTTTTGCATCTGTAAATTGATATCGATTTTGCCATATTTTGAAACACTTCAAAAAAAATTATTTTTAAAGTAAAATTAGGAGAGAGAAAACCGATGAACTTTTTTTTTATGTCTTGGGTGTGGGGTGATTTTGTGAATTTGATCATGAGCCATAACATTTTTTTTTGGATGGTGAGAGAGTTGTAGAGAGAAAGTGATGAACATATTTTTTGTTCAAAGGTGGTAGATGCTCTTATACACTTATAGTGAAGACAGAAATTGCTCACCTGAGAGTCACTTTACTCCAATTCTATCATTCAGGTTTATGATGGGACAGAGCGAGTATACATCAGGCACATGTACTTCACTAAGATCAGAAATACAACTTAGATGTAGAATTTGGTACGAGTCTTTATCCATAGAGCACTAACATTGCTTAATCTCTCAATACAGAGTAAATTCTTATCACAACCATAAGAAAGTGTGGACAGAGTCCTCAGTTATGACGGTTCATAATTAGCTAAAGATGGTTAAACATCCTTAACTTATCCATGCCAATCAAGCCCTCCTAGTGTCGTCGAACCCATGCCT
The DNA here is from genome assembly GCA_947648045.1 of Beta corolliflora. Lineage (NCBI taxonomy): Eukaryota > Viridiplantae > Streptophyta > Magnoliopsida > Caryophyllales > Amaranthaceae > Beta > Beta corolliflora. Next base: position 862,041 of record CANSZD010001702.1, read on the forward strand.
TCCCATACTTCTGCGTTCCCAACTTCATCACTGTCAACACCTTCTCTCTCAGGTTCCCACCAACCAGTTCCACTTTCATCTGCCAGGGAAAAACATAAGACAGTTTTCACTCCTCCCATGGCTCACTGACAGACATATATGACCAAAATTTATCAAAGTAAATCTCAGGCGTCAATAAAGAGCAGTAGCAGCTATATTTTAGTATGAAATGGCTTTATATTGGCCTGCCATAATTAGGTACTTACAATGGTTATATAGAGGCCTTGGTTCCTTATAGCTACATGAAATCCTTTCATGTGCTCTTCTCTTTGGTTTTGGGTCATCTCCAAGAACTAGCAAATGCTTTTGACTGTGCTGCTTTGAATCAACTTCAAACCTTGATGCTCCTGCAAGCCAGATTAATAAACCACAAAACGGAAGCTTCAATAATGGAGGTAAAATCCTGAGTGAAAATTGATCAAGACCATACTATTACTCTATCTGGACCATCTTGTATGTCAAGAGGGAAATGCATGGATAAGCTGCTAAAAGGACCTTACTAAGGAATAAAGATGAAAACTTTTAAAAAAAAAAAAAAAAAATTAAGACATCCAGATGGGGAAGGTAAAAAGAGAGGGTTTGTTGTTTTTAATAAATTTGGATTTTAAAGCTTTAAGGGAGAAAAATTATTAGATGTAACATGCATGGCATAAGCATCTGGACCATAATGATGATAGTAACAGTGTGACACAATCAAAGTAAATCTGGAAGTCCAATTATTTGCACACTCTGTAGTGCACAGTTTGGCTGATTTCAAAAACACTCAAATGTTCATATATTTGAAGATAGGCAAAAGTTCCTATGTTCCATGTACACTGTACATCCTCAGATATACCCATGCAAGTAGGTAAATGTTTGAATAAATACAATATATGCCGTGACAAAACATTTGAGTTAAGCTAAGGTCCAATTTCAGAAGGAAGCAATAATATGCAGACTATATATGACTTGGCAAAGTAAGTCGAGCTAAGTCCAAGTAGGCCCTCTCGAGATCCTTTTCTCTCCAAATCCTCAAGAGCATTTACCAACTATAATGAAGAAAATGAATAACCACATTTAAAAATGACACAATTTTCACTCCGACAGTATGTGCAAGTGGAATATGGAGCCAAATAATCTTGAGAAAAACTGTTAAACATTTGATTCTTTCCAAGTTAATTAATCTTCAAATCAACAATTGCATATTAATCAAGGCTATCTGATCCTTGAGGCATGCTTGATGATGCACATAATATGCTTGATGTAGCTTTAGTCATGTATTCAGTGCATTGACATAGTGTAGAACATGCACAATGAACAAATTCAGGGTTGTTGCTATTTTTGTGTTTCATTGTTCAACCTATGTCTTCTTTTGCTTAACGATAAATCTCTAAATCTGTGAAAAGCAAATGGCAACGCCGTATAACAAACGTGAAAAGCAAGAACAATAAGCATTTGGTTCTGCTAGTTCATTGCACAACAATCTACATTTTGGATTATAAACATGAGACTGCATCAGAAGCCTGCACTAACCAGTTATGCATTCAGAAGACCTCTTTAAGACTTTCCCTCCTGAATCATTAAACAGCTTAAACACGGAATCTTCAATCACACGTGCTCCTCCATCACGAGGTCCTTCAAAGCCACATTGCTCATCTCCAGCACTTGACTCATTTTGGGGATTACACTCCACTGCCAAAGAAGAACTCTCCTTTTTGACCGCCGAGTATGTTTTGTTATCCTTAATTACAACAACAAATATGTAAGGAAAAATCAATTCTATTCAAACTATGCTTGTAAAGGACTACTTGAGATTTGAGACTACCCAGTTCAATCCCCATTGAATAATTCATAAGAACTTCATTCTTTTTCTTTTACCCAACACAGGAAACAGTTTATTATGTCATAAGTAATTCCTGGAAACAAAACAAAATGCAAATTTAATGAATTATAAGCATTAATAACAAAAGGAGCTTTAATTGAACCCCTTATTTTACATTAAGTTCCAATTCCAAAGATTATATATACTAATCTAAATTCTAATCTAACATTTCCCCAGTTTAAGACCCAAAATGCAAATACAATTATAAATTCAGAATACACGAAAAAAGGGGATGAAATGATGAAACTCAAATTGATGAAATTACCTTGTTAATAGGAAGAACAGAAGTTTTATGCAATTTGCGATTGAGGAAAGAAGAAAGAGAGAGATTCGAATGACCCTTGTTTTTGTCTGAAGTTACACCTGAAGCATTTGAATTACTTGTGGAACTGCAATGTAAAGTTAATTAGGGTTCTTATGAAATACCAAAAGAAGCAATTAAATGTTGAAATTGTTTAGAAAATTTAACGATACCATGAATAATTAGAGCGAAAAAGGAAGGTGGAAGGAATGGAACGTTGCCCAGATGCCCTAAATGGTGTAGAATTTCTTGATGTCATTGATGATTTGATGGGTGTATCTCATATTGTTAGTGTTAGCCACAATCTTTGCTGATATATTTTACACTATCTATTGTAGTGAAATGTAGTCTCCACTCTCCAGTGATTTTCTGCAATTTTGGCGCGGGGTTCAATTTTTGAACATCTGATTTTAGTCGAAATGAGAAATGGCCGATTTGGAAGATTGGGACATTGGGTAGTTCCATGTTGCACATTGCACTACAATTAATACACTCTCACTTAGAGCTGTCAGTTTGGTTAATAAACTGCTGGTTGAACTGAAATAACTGAAATTAACTGAATTAAACTGAACTGGGATTAATCAGAATCGAAATCAATCGAAAAATGATAAACGGCGAAATAAAGCGTAAATAAATAACCAAAACCGAATCGCAATCGAATTAAAACAAATCAGAATCGAAAATAATCGAAAAACCGAAAAGTTGATCGATCAACCGAACCGAATCGAACGAATATGTAACCAATTAATCGAACCGATTCAAACTCAAACCGAACCGAATCGAAACCGAAACCGAATCGAACGAAACTGAACTAAAACCGATTTAAGTTGAAATTGTTATAAACGAATTTTTAACTGTAACGAACTGAATTTACATATTACCTAAATTCATGATAGTATTCCAATTCACGGAATTTATGATGATAATATTAATACTCACATAAATTTATGATGATATTATATTATTAATATAAAGTTAAGATATTATCGCTATATCTCATTATAAAATAATATATTCATATCAATTAAACCTTTTTTTATTTCATTGAAAATTTGAGCGACAACATATTTGAAATATTAATTCTAATAACTTCCCATGACAAGATCTTTTTAAAAACAAGAAATTTTACACATTTATCATTTTACATTAAGATGATTTATATCTACTACCTAAATTAGTCGTCTTTTATTTCTCAACATACCTTCACAAATTGCATATCAAAAACCTTCTTTTAATATTAAATAATTTTAACTAATAAACTTCTTGTTGAAAATGTTATTTCAAACCTTTAGGTAGTTTGAATGCTATGAGCTTTAAAGAACATTCACACTAAAATTACTATAAAGAAAAACATTTCAATAAAAAGAGAAAATTAGGACAAAATTGCTAATTTATTTATTCTCCAATATTCATATTGTACAATACTAAACTATACAAAAAATCATAAATTTAATAAATTACAATAAACATGCAACTAATCTTCATTTACTGCCATACATTAGAACATCTGCCTTCCTCTCAAACTCTTGCCATAATCTTCTACTGCTTCTTGGCAATGAACGAACAAACACTGGATCAGAACACAAACTTATAAACAACTTGATATAAAAAAATGATGCTAAGTTGCTAACAAATTAGCTTTAAACTTACCATCGCCATTGAAAAGATTAATATTATTTAATGTATTGGGCTCTCGGATCGGATAACAAAAGAATGACAAGGCTTAAAAGCCCAACTTTGTTACATGAAAAAATATCATCATCGAGCACTGTCCCAAATAACTCCCATAACCAATCAGCTTTAGTGCATCCAACAAGGAAACCTATGGGCATCTCTTTTACATAAACCCAAAAATACCCAAAAAAGAAGAGTTCCCAACATAGGAATCCAAGGGTCACAACCAAAACTGATAGTTAAGGAAACCATTCGGGACTTTATTCCCAAATAATTCCCACAACCAATCAGCTTTAGTGCATCCAGCAAGGAAGCCTATGGGAATCTCTTTTATATAAACCCAAAAATACACCAAAAAGAAGAGTTCCCAACACAGGAATCCAAGGGTCACAACCAAAACTGATAGTTAAGGAAACCATTCGGGACTTTATTCATCAAGCTCAACAGAATATAGGGACAACAACAGTATACCAGTTTAGATAACTAGCCCAACAAGACAAAAAACAACCAAAACTGATAGTTAAGGAAACCATTCGGGACTTTATTCATCAAGCTCAACAGAATATAGGGACAGCAGCAGTATAGCAGTTTAGATAACCAGCCCTAACAAGACAAAAGGGGCATATTCCTCAAGCACAACAGAACAAACAGCCATTATAAAATCCAACACCGCAGAACAAAAGGCTTGTTCATCTCCTTCAACAAAGTCAAACACCAGTATACTAGCACTGAAAACCAGCCAAACAATGAAGTGAATACAAGCCCAACAGAACAAAAGGGGCTCATCAAACACAACACTTTAGCTACCATCACCAAAAAAGGCCATCAAAAGAACACAAAAGATTATAATTATCACCACCTAGAATCCACCAAAAAAATGAGCAACCAAAAGTTGCGGATATCAAGTGTTAGCAACACTTGAGCACTGATGAGCAACAAAAACCCACTAATCAGTACAGTCTACAGTGGGGACACCATTCAACAATCTGGTGATAAATCTACATTATCAGAAACTGCATCTTTAACAACCTCAAAACACTCATCAACTTACTCTTCTTTTAAGTATCCAAACAACCAGTTTTGGGTTGTCACAAAAGCCTCAACATTTTTGGGAAGAAGAGATGACCTATACTTGGTCAAAACTCTCCCACCCATGCTGAATGAGGATTCCGAAGCAACCGATGTAATAGGAATTGCCAAAATATCTTTGGCCATCCTAGACAAAACAGGATATATAGAAGCAGAAGATTGCCAAAACTTAAGTACATCAAAATCAACATCACTGCGTGGAATCAAGGGTGCATTTAGATATGCATCTACACCACTTTCAGCATCGGAGCCACTATAATTATTGGCCTGGAATTGCTAAAAAAAACAGAATAGATATAATAAGACATCTTATTCACAACATTCACAAAAACAAAAATAACTCAACTGTTCAAAATAAACACCCGAATCATGCTAGCCATTGTTTGAGAAGATGTAGAACTGGAGTAAGAAGTGGATGAGGGAGTGGTAGAAACATTGTCATAGAATTTGTAAAGCTCCACAAATGCATTGTAAACAACTTTGACTTTCTTCTCCGTTTCAATTCCCACAACCAAACAACCAAATATACTTTGAACAAACTTCAACTTATAGCGAGGATCAAGCAAAACAGCAATAGAAAGAACAAGTGAATAATCAGCCCAATACTTCTCAAATTTTTTCAACATTTCCTTAGCCATTTTCCTAATACTCTCAACTTCATGAATATGACCAACTTCTAATAATCTTTGAATTGCAATGATATTCTTAAAATATAAATTAGCAGTTGGATATTCAGAACCAGAAAACAAAACAGTAATATGGTAAAAAGGCTCAAGAAAGTCACAAACGTACTTAACAATCTCCCATTCATCTAAAGTTAATCCATAATCAAAAGAGGACTCTCTAATAGCAAATAAATCAATAGCCTCCCTAGCTTGGAGAGTACTCATAATCATCAAATAGGTGGAATTCCACCTAGTGGGAACATCCAACCTCAACTTTCCAGAAAATGCAATATGAGAATCAACAATACATTGTTCAAATTTTGCCAACCTTGAATCAGATCCATCAATATAATTCACAGCACCACGTAACTTTTTCACACAATCATGAACAACATTCATGCCAGCTTGCACAATCAAATTTAAAACATGAGCACAACATCTCACATGGAAGAAATTACCATTTGAAGGTAAACCAGAACGTGTATGCAAATCAGATTTCAACCTACTTATCATAACATCCATAGAACTAGCATTATCACATGTCATTGAAAATGTTTTTCCCTCCAATTTCCATTCCTTAATCAACCCCAAAACAAACATGTATATATCAATACCTTTATGTGGTGGGGGAAAGTACTTAAAATTCAGAATGTGGGATCTTAAATTCCAATTATTATCAACATAATGCACTGTCAAAGCAAGATAACCACGAGAAGATACTCCAGATGTCCAACAATCACAAGTAAAACATACCCTAGTATTAACCAAAGAAAGAGATGTTTGCAAAGAAGACTTCATATCTTTATGCTGTAAAACACAATATTTCAATATTGTATTTCTAGTAATGTGTCTAACATTCGGGTTAAGATAAGAATGCAATTCCCTAAGCTTCTCATGCTCAACTATTCTAAGCGAATATGAATGACACATTATAGCCTCGGCAAACAATCTACAATAGGTTTTTTGATCAAACTCAGAACACACATTAGGATTTTCAGCTTTGTGTTTAGCATAAGCAGAATACTTTTCAATGTGATTAGTAGCATTAGAGGTGCCATACGAAGGGTCAGCACAATATTTAGCAATATGGCAATAGTTACAAGTTGCCTGAGGCATAACCTTACCATCTTTACCTTCCACCATGGCGAATGGAGCTCTTCTCTTACCTTCTGGTGGAGACTGTCGCTTCCTTTTTTGTTTGCTGGAGACAACAGGAGAAGTGTCTATTGCGGTCCTGTTGGACCCAATGGTCTCAATCTCCTCTACAAACAGCAAGAAAGAAAATCAGAGATGTATAACTTAACATAAATCAAATTGAAAATGAAAGAAAACTGATGAAAAACAAAATACCTTCAGAAAAATCAGGTGGTCCAAGTGAATCAGGATCCATGAATATGATACTGGAAATAATTGAAATCAGTCAAAAATGAAACTAAAAAACAGAAGGCCTGGATAAAGTAAGTCTAGGCGGTCAAAATACCAAAGAAAAACCAAAATTCAACAAAAAAAAAAAACAGATCCTGGGTCGGGTCGGGTGGGCTGGGTCGGTGGCTGGATCGTCGTGGCCTGGGTCAAGACGTCAGGTAAGGTCAAAAGGGGCCTGGGTCAGTTAGTAAATTTAGGGTTTTTGATTGCTTTTTCTAATCATATTTTAATCTAATAAAAACAAAAACTGACCCAGGCCATATAAATTATAATAAATTATTGAAATAAATAATGTAATTCAAATTTAATAAATTTAATTTCTAGTTAATAAATCAATAAACCCTAAAATATTGTCTGAAAATTCGAATCATCAAGAAATAAACAACATGAGCCATAAAATATTAAAAACCCTAAAACATTCAGATCTAAAGGATTGATAATTTAACAAACCCTAAAACGTTCAGATCAAAAGCATAAATAATTAAACAAACCCTAAAACGTACAGATCTAATCTAAGGCATAAAATATAAAATATCAACTGAAAATTATTTAAAAATATAAATAAAGCAACAATCATATAAGTAAAAAAACCTAAAATGTTCAGATCTAAGAAATAATCCTAAAACATTCAGATCTAAGACATATATAAAATATCGACTAAAATTTCAAGAAATTCTTTTAAAAAGAAAAAAATAAATTAACAATAACTGAATAAATGATAGCATATAGCATAAAAATTCTAAAATGTTCATATCTAAGCCATAAAACAAATAAAAAATTCCTAAAACATTCGGATCTAAGCACTAAATAGAAATTATCGACGGAAAATTCTATAAAAAAAAACTAAATAAATAGACAGGTAAAATACCGCATGTAAACATGATTGAAACTTTAAAAAACCCAAAAACGTCACAGATCTAAGACATAAAATTCAAAAAAAAAAAACTTTCAGATCTAAGGCATAAATAAACAAAAAAACGTTTAGATAATGTAAACCATTTCATTTTAACAAAAAAAAAGGCTAAAACAAGGAAGATACATAACCTTCCTTCAAGATTGAAGCCTTTAAAGTCGTTAGCCCCACCGTCGTTAGCCCCACCGTCGTCGTTTCCCCGCCGTCGTCACCGTCGTCGCCAAAAACTCCGCTTCACCGTCGTCATGCGCGCCGTGAAAATGTGGAGACTTAGAGATGGAGAAAATTGAGAGAATTAGGGCAAAAATTTCGACATTCAAATCGAAATTGGAAGATGAGATATTGATGAAAAGATTTTGTGTGTGTGAGATGGAGAAAATTGAGAGAATTAGGGCACCTTGAAGATTTTGTTGTGTGTCTCTCTCTTTTCTCTCGCCGTTTTAGTTAGGGTTAGGTGACTAGGTCAAATAGAGAGTGAGGGGAACAGTTTATGGGAGTCTTGTTCTTTATATAGTGAGCCAAATGAGGTCTTCGGCCATTAGGGCTAGGGCAACATTTGGTTTCAATTAAAATGGGCCGACCCATTGCATATTATTTTAAACGGTAATAATTTGTTATTTAAGTCTTTTAAACTTCATTATTTAAAATTGTATTATTATTATTATTATTATTATTATTATTATTATTATTATTATTATTATTATTATTACTACTATTATTATTATTATTATTATTATTATTATTATTATTATTATTATTATTATTATTATTATTATTATTATTATTATTATTATTATTATTATTATTATTATTATTATTATTATTATTCAATAACAATTTGTTAGTTGTTGCATACCATGAATTAAAATAAATATTTTTGCTACGAAATTAGTGTTACATGGAGACGATTAATTTGAATGGTGTTTTGAATTATTTAATTAAACTTTTGGCTTACATTGATGAATTGATGTTATCTAATAACATATTATTTTATTTCAATCGTATAACTTTAATGAGTTTATTTACTTAAAACGATCAAATTATATAGACCGTTGTTATGTTCAATAGAGAATAAAGAGTATATCAGAGTATATAGTATCTTTAACATAAATGACTCAATGTAAACATAATACAAAGTATTTCATAATACAAAGTATCTTTAACATAAACAGTCCATGTAAATCATATACCAATTAACTAATCGACTTATATCAATATATAGATCAAAATTTCTAATGCAATATCAGTAATTCAGTATACATTAGTCTTGTGCAATAACAAATTGTTTCAATTTGTTTATGTGTTTAGATGCATTCGCATATATAACGTCTAATCGAATAAGTTAGTAACAACTTCACTTATCAACTTGTTTTGCTTTAGCAATATGTTTTGTATTTGCGACACATAAAGCTTAAGCAAGGTTCATTTTGATAGATCATTGCCTTTTTCAGTTACATTGTAAGCTTACATTGATACATTATATAATCTAGTATCAACTTGTTTCAGTTAAATTAGATATTTGAAATTTAAAATAATTGTAACTTATAAACGATTAACTACGTTGGAGTGTTCTTATCTTCATTTATGTTATCGTTTCACATTGATACAATATCTAATAACCTTATACGAACTTGTTTCACTTCGATATTATTTTCGATATCGTAATGGAGGCATGGAGCAATGTTATGTTCAATCAATTGGTCTTGTAACTTGTAAGAGACAACATACTCTTAATTTTAAACTGGACAACAGTCCAATCCCAATATTAAGAAGAGAACAAACCATCTTTGTAATATAGTGACTAGTTTAATCTAATTAGTGACAAGTTCAATCCATTTGGCTCTCACATTCTTTAATCGTTGTAGTTTGAGATTCGTTGTAATCAAATATCAATTTGGTTCACTCGAATATTATGTTTTAAAATAAAAATGGATACAACTTAATCTGATCTGATATATTATGTTTCAATTACTTTACTGTCACACATATATACCTTGATCTGATATAAATTAACTTATTTTACGTCGATTATATGTTTTTCAGCCTCAATGACTAGTATCGTTATAGACTTTATAGTAAGCCCTTATAGTTAAAGTAAGACATTAATATAATCAACTTTTTAAAAATGTCTAACTCGTCTTTTGAGGAAGTTTATAATAATTTATATTGATATGAGACGTCCTTTTTAAACCAAATATGATATGATTTGCATACAACTAAAAGTTTGAATATCGACTTATATAAATTTGTCTTATTCCAAATCATATATATCAGTAATAAAATACACTTTTACCGATGTCACTTTCATACACGTTTTTATGAAGTACAACTATTTTTTTCGAGGCAATTGCGGAAGTGCCGACAACACTTATTTGTCGCATTAATTTTTAACCGGACCCGAAAAAACACATGGCCAAAACCCAACATGAAGCTCAATTTTTCCCGAACAAATACAAGAATGTGATTAACTTCTACCCGAACCGATGCGATTATCGCCGAAGTTATGTGGTTTTCGTCAATAACTGAAATAAACTGAAACGAAACTGAAAATAACCGCAACAAATTTTAACTGCTATGGATTCAACCGTTGGTTGGTTTAACTGTTTGGATAAAACTGATTTAAACTGCAACTGAACTGAACTGAAAATGGAAAGGGAAAAAACTGAATTAAACTGAACTGAAAAGTTTGTTAACTGAACTGAACTGAACTGTTAATTATTTCAACTGGTACAAACTGAACTGATATCAACTAAACTGTTTGGTTATAACCATAACTGAACTGTTGAACTGAATTGACACCTCTACTCTCACTTCACTTTTAAGTTTTAAGTTTTAAGTTTTAACCATTATCTTTTAAAAACATCCTGGCCCCAATCTATACAAAAAATGAGTCTTAATTATGAGTGGAATAAAAATTGAGGGAACTCAATCATCGGTTCGGCATGAGGACGATTGGAAAAATACCCAATCGTTCGATGGGGCCCACAAACTTTGAGGACCAAAAAATATTTTTTTTGGCTTTCTCTCAGTCAAAACGATGTCCGTTTCGGTTGGCTGAAAGCCAAAAATAATTAAGTCAGCAGCTTTTTCTGAAGCGCACGTCAGATCGTGACATTTATCAAATTCTAGTAGGAGAGAAAAAAAACACAATTATGGAAATGCAATATTTTAAAAAATTCAAAGCAAAAAAATTTTAAAAAATACCAATGGATTTATTTTTCCAAACTCTACTAAGGCTATGTTCTTTTGGACTGAATAAATGGAAATTCATTTCAGTTCAGTTCAGACAAATTCATTTCAGTTCAGTTCAGTTCAGACTACAACTTATTATTATTATTATTATTATTATTATTATTATTATTATTATTATTATTATTATTATTATTATTATTATTATTATTATTATTATTATTATTATTATTATTATTATTATTATTATTATTATTATTATTATTATTATTATTATTATTATTTTATTATTATTATTATTATTATTATTATTATTATTATCGCTACTACTACTACTACTACTACTATCGCTATCGCTATCGCTATCGCTCTATCAAGTATCGCTATCGCTATCGCTCATCTATCGCTATCTATGCGCTATCGCTACTGCGCTCGCTACTATTATTATTATTATCAATTCGGCATGAGGACGATTGGAAAAATACCCAATCCGTTGCATTACATACTACGCAACACATTTCAAAGTCTAATGCAACGCCTCTATGGTATCCCATGGACCGTTGCATTACATATGATGCAACACATTATTTCAAAGTCTAATGCAACGCCTGTGTGGTATACAAATAACCGTTGCAATTTCCTTTTTTTGCATATTTAGGCTACTGCAACGGATCTATAAATATGTATACATGTTAATTTGATGTTGATGCAGAGCTAAAATAATTCTAAAAATTCCAAATAATCCTGATGATACAGATTTAGATTTCCAAAAAGACCCATAAATATATTCAATATCATCCAATAGTTTGAAAATTTACAATACCAAGTACTTTATATATAGTATTATATATATGACAAATCCCAATAGAAGTTGATCACCAAAACATATTTACTTCCAACCCAAAATATATATGTACCAAAAAATATCTAATTCTACCGTAAATATATTACCAAAAAATAAGATTACTAGCTAGTTGCCTAATTAATTCCAATTCCATGCTCCACATTTAAGCGAGCTCCCCAACCAAAAGCTTGTCATTGGCGCGATATCAATTGTTCTTCATGTGATACATTTTCCGCTCCTTCATGTACCTATAGAATTATATAAAAGTTATCACAAGTATATTGTTTGCAATAATTAGTTTTTTACCTATATGAGTAAATCAACAAATTAGTGGATATTGTTTTTAGTACTCCACTAGAAACTCTTCATTCCTTCGTAAACAATTGATCCATGCTCATAACAAAAGAAATTACTTCATACTACTTCAGAATTAAAATTCTCACAGAGAGGAAGAAAGTAATTATTCTCAACACTAATATCTTGAAAATGCAAGTTGTGAAAACAATGTGGAACCACAAATAACATAATCACTCCAGGAAGCTACTGCATATAAGTATGAAGTCCAAGTTCTTGATTAATAGCTTCATCTTGTCCCCGACCCCCAAAAAGACAAATGTTCATGACAATTTCATTGATACAGTTCCAACACAGAGCACTAAACTACTAATCTACTGAGAAATTTCAGCCTTCCTAGTTCCTAATGATTTTAACCAAATTGACAAGTTATATGGCTTTTGAGAACAGTAATTGGATATCTGGACCAAATGTACTTTAAGAACAAATCAACTCAAGTGTCCAGAAAGAAGCTAATGAGACCCATAAGTAACGTAAATTCGAGCGCTACTTCTCATATTCTTGGATCGATTCATTTGTCGGACTTTTGGTTTTCGAAAAAAACCCGTGAGTTACCCTCTCTCACCTCTCTCACGATATGTACTTCTTTCCAGCTTTTCTGCCTCC